>OY744477.1:65841588-66431910 GCA_963556175.1 Tipula confusa | reverse complement strand
GACGTCGTCACGCCAGCGCAATCGGAGTCTTCCTCTACGACGAACACCGGCTGGTTGTTGATGGAACACTTTATTGGTCATTCGTTGTTGTGGAGATCGTGTAACGTAGCCGAGCCATCTAACTCGATTGGATTTGATGAATCCGATAATATCGCAGCCTCCAAGAAGTTGCCTTATCTCGTGGTTCATACAAATCCGATATTCGTTGTCGGCGACTTTGGTTGGACCAGAAATTGAGCGAAAGAACTTCCTTTCGAAGGTAGATAACAATCTACAATCGTTAGAGGTCAGGTTTTATGAGTGTTTTATAAAGTGCGAGCTTGCACGACTGCGACATATGTTTAGATCGCAATAATTTCGATTGGGCGTAGAAAACTTGTGGTCCGGCATTTCTGCCTGCATATCATTCGACGATGTTATAACTGACCTGAGGTATTTAAAGTTTTCGACGCTATCAAAGTTATGGTCGCCAATTTCGAGATTTACCATGAAGGGTGTTGATAACAATTTTGTTTTGCTGCTGTTCACCTCCAAACCAAGCCTTCATGCGCAGCGGTCGAACTGTCCTTGATATTGCTAGGTCTTCGGCCAAGAAGCCCGATATCATCTGCATATCCAAGAATTTGGCATGATTTATTAAATATACATCGCGAAGTTTCAATGTTGCTTTTTCTCACTACGTACTCAAGCGCCAAGTTAAATAGCCCAGGCGCGAGTGCATCTCCCTGTCGAACACCAGATGTTATTTCAAAGTGGTCTGACACAGCTCCCTCAATTACGATTCTACATACAGACCCAGAGGTTGTTAATTTGCACAGAGAAACGAGTTTCTCTGGAGTTCCTAGGCATATGAGCGCGGCCCATAAGTTTTCGCTGTTTATACTGTCATATGCCTGTCTGAAGTAAGCAGTGCTCAACCGAGCGATATCACGATAGTTTCCACATTGAAGACGGTCTCCTTTTTTTGTGCAGCGGACATATGGGTGCGGTCTTCCAATTCTCCGGCAACTCTTCTTGGTCCCAAATAGAGACGATGAGATCGTACAGATTTGTTGCAAGAGTAGCGCCTCCGAGCTTAATCAATTCTGCGGGGATTCCGTCGAGACCCGGTGCCTTTCTTTTTTAATCTACTAATAGTTGCATCTACTTCCTCTACTGTGGGATATTCAACAAGGACCTCTTCACCTGGAGGGGCAATTGCTCTAATGGGGGTTACTTCGTCGTTCCGATTTAGCAGATTTTGAAAGTAGGTTTGCCATACTGAGAGAACATCAGCCACGTTTGTTCTCAGCTCTCCATTTCCATCTTTGATGGCTGTACTCCTTGGGTGGAAGTTTTTAGTTAAATTTCTGGCGTTAGCAAAACAGTCCCTTGAGTTTCCTATTTCCGCTTGGAAGCTGATGTTTTCGATGCAAGATCTCATATGATCGCACTTCTTTTGTCGAAGGTATTTAGTCGTAGCTTTCCTAGCGCGGAGATATTCTGCTAGAGTCAACAATCACAGCTCAAATTTAACTATACACGTTCAATTTTAATGTTCACATTCGCAATAATTTCTGGTATGGTTTCTATAATTTTTGTCAAATTATTTATGGTAAAATGGTGTCTACAATTGGACGACCTAGGCTATCTTAAGCTCTTCATCTTCTGGTAAATGAAAAACATAAAAAATGAAATTTTTATAATTAAAAACCAGCCCGATTCGTATTCCTCTCTTTCGTTTTTCTACGGCAGTTTAAAATCAGTCCATCCGTCATTGTTTCCAAGGTACAGAGTATCGATAAATTTATTTATTTTTTGCTTTATTCATTAATTTTCCTTTTTCTATAATAATGGAACTTACTGAGGTCATGAAATCCTCGTATGTTACTGCAATTATTTTTACTTTAATCACAGATGTTTTAATTCCTAATTCTCCATCACTAAAAAAAGTAAAGGAAAGCTCATTTAATGTGTTACAGCCACACCAATTTAGCCATCTATATCCTACAAGGTTTTGCTTACAAAAACAAAATTTGTAATTTCATAAGTGGGTTTTAAAACTACCGAATTTTAAATCGAAAATTTTACTACTTTTTATTCTAGATTAGATTTTAGTATAACATAATGCCTTGCACCACTGAAAACTCTTTTTTTTATTTGTCATTGTGATAACCTTGACCTCGATAATAAAAAACTTAAACCTGAAGAATTTAATTAAAATTAAAATAACATACAAATCGTGAGCTCCTAGATAAAGTACTAACACGTCCTTTGACTTTCTTTTTTATAAAGTAGAACCATTCAACTTGATTAAAAACCTATTTAGTTCATTGTGGATTTTGCCTATTTAGGGTAAATTTAGGGCTGTTGATATTCAAAATTACGTGCAATATATTGTTACCTTTGGCAATTTAGCTCAATCAATTATTGAACTTTAACTTCTTCTCAGCTTTACCTACTTAAGTGATCTGAAAAAATGGCCAAACTGAAGTTGAGCAATTGTTTGTTGATTTGTAAGGTACATAATTGCATGCTTCGGAAGGAAAATCGGTAGTGCTGCAAAATTAAAATTGCAAACACTACCGTTATGACAGTGGCTTAAATATAAAAGGAAAACTATTGACATGCAAAATATGTTTCTGTTATTTGTGTCCTAAAAAATTTTGATTACAAGTTACTGTGCTGTCAACATCCCTAGGAGGCACCGGTTGTAAAAAAACGACGACCACCTTCACTGCTGAGTTTCTACGTAAGATTCTGTTTTCTTAGTTTCTTAATATGTATAATCGTGGACTAGGATATTTCTCTACGATCTTGACTGTTCTCCAAGTGTTTCCATACATATATATTACATTTTGTTCCGTTTGAAATGGTTGTCTAACTTTTGATGTTTTGTCATGATACAACTTTGTTTTTGCATGATTATCATGCAATTTGTTTTTAATTTCTGTCAACACTTTTGGAATCAACAACCCATTTCTGACCGGAACTTTTGTTCTGGTCATTCTGCTCATAGCAATTTGTGAGGCGATATATCCAGATTCGCCACAGGATCGTTCCAGTATTCAAGCAAAGCATAGTCAATATCTTTATCGTCTTCCACAGCTTTTTTGATCAAAATGTTTGCAATGTGTACTGCCTTTTCACTCTGTCCATTTGATCTTGCATATATTGCTTGAAGTTTTAAACTCAAAGTTCCATTATTTGCTGAACTTTAAACATTCCTTTGAATTAAACGGCATATTATCCGCAATAACTGTCCTTGGTATGCCAGGAGTTGCAAAGATTATTTTCAAATTTTTATTATTTCACATGCTTGTTCAGTCTTCAGTGTTAATACTTCTATCCACTTCGAGAAATAATCGACTGCCACCAAATAATCACGACCACCAACATATAAAATGTGACATTGATTAATACAGCTTTTGATTAAGGTATCATTCATCAAAATCGGGCCACTTTTGCGTGTTTTATTGAATTTTCCCATTTTCGTAAATTCGTAAAGGCTAACAACCCCTTTACAACTTTTTGATAATTTTTTTGGATACAAATTTTTTGTGGAAATGTATTAGTATTTTATAGTTAGAGCTTTTGATTAAGGTATATCAAACCTTCTCAAATGGATGCTCAGGCAACTAATGAGGAATCAGAGGCTCTTTTGCGTTTGATGGTAACCATTTTTCGCATATCCGACACTTGCCGATGAAATTTTTAATATCGGTATCGATACCGGGCCAATAAAGTGCCCTAGCTCTTTGCTTACACTTTGTCATTCCAATATGGCTTTTGTAACTATCACACGATTTCCGAAAAATACAAGCTCGTCATCAACATAAATATCATTTCTGAACTTAAAATAATGTTTCACTATCTCGGGCACTCTTTTCTTATAGGTAGGCCATTCTTCTTAATACATTTTTGTAAGACGTGATAAAACAGTATTACAAATAGTTTCTAAAATAAAATTTTTTCAATTTGTATTCCCGTCATTGTGCGACACAAAAATTTGACACAAAATTCTCTTGAATATTTTCCGTATCAACAATAGTTTCAGTTACTATTTCGATTTGATTTTGATTCATGATTTTTTATATTTCACTTCTATATCGCAATCCCTGGGGCCATATAAAGGGTGCCCCAGTATAAAAAAAGAAAATACTATTTTATTGCTTATTATTATATTTTTTTTAACATGGAATGACCAAGTTAGTGATATCTGTAAATTTTTTTACTATGGTTTGAATAAATTTGGACTTCCTCCAAAAAAATTGATTATATCATTGATTTTTAGCCGTTTTATTTATGCTGATCTAGTGATCTGTAAGCTAACATATGAGCAGATGATTCTTCTAAAGATTACGTTAAATGCATGCATGAGATACTTATATAAACTGTATAAGTACGATCATATCAGTTCCCATTCATCGTCAAGTTTACGTGGTCACGATGATTGAAAAATTGATTCACACAGACGTTTCTAACAAAAGTCAGTTCGTCATAATCTTTCAAAACAACCCTAATGGAAATATTTCATCAGGAGAAGTTGACGAAAAAGTAGAAGTGGTAGCCAACGTAATTAACGGTTTTCTAGAGCGATTTAAAATAAATAAAGACAAGCTTATTGCTCAAATGTATGACAGAGCAGCTCTTATGAGTGGCAATAAAGGTGGTGTTTAAACGATTTTCAATAATGATTTTCCTCATGCTGATTTTGTACATTGCTATGCACACAAATTAAATTTAATTCTTCAATTCTGTGCTAATGAAGTATTCGAGTTACGGAAATTTTTGCAAATTTGTCTGGAATTACATCATTTTTTTCAAGCTCATCTAACAGAATCGACAAATTAAAAGAAATTTGCAGCAAACGGTTGCCACGTCTAGTAGATAGAATTTTCAAAGCAGAACTGTTAATGTCATTCACGAAAAATAGAGGATTTAAAAAAATGCATGAAACTCCTTCAAACTGACGTGACATCGGATATAAAAACAATACATGAGACCAGCGGCTACAAGTCTTTATTAAATGACAAAAAGTTTATAATATCCTTAGAATTTTTTTCACAAGTTATGTCACAATTAGATGTGCTTTATAAAGTACTTCAGAAACGAGCTAGTGATGATGTTTTAATCTATGAAGCCGTCAAAATGTTTACGAAATGTATTGACAAACTGCGAAGTGAGAGGTATATATCATTGGGATTATTTATAGCAGTTCAAGAAATTCTGATTATTTAATCAGTAGTCAAATTTTTAATTGTTCGCATTTTAAAAATTTTGTTAAAAATTGTCATTTTAATTTTTTAATTTGCTTAACTTAATAATCAATTTGTATCCAGTCATGTGTAAAAATCGTTTAAAAACAGAAATTCAAGCTATGTATCGGCAACATGATAATTAAATACAATATTCAGTCCTGAGTGATCTAGTAAAATACATTTATTAGAAATTTCAAATTACCTAAAATTACCATCCCGTTGGAGCGTCACATACACAAACTATCTAATATTCACCTCGAATTTTATATTGTTGTAAATAAAAGATTTTTTTTTTTTTTTTCAAATTTTTGAATTAAAGACTTGTAGATGTAAATACTTTTTGTAAACGAAACCCTTTACTTCATGAACGGCATCGGGAATTTTAATTAAATTCCTGATCGATCTTGTTAAAGAGAACACGGTAAGTGTCGTCATCGTTGCGTTTTGGGCTGATATGTTGACATATGACTCTTTTCTCGAATGTCTTTAACCATGTTCCATACTCATTTGTCAGGATCGAATTCTCACACCAATTCATGACAGCGGGTGAGACCAACACCTTGTATAACTTTTTGTCGGCATTCGTAAGGAATTCAACTTTAGCAGTGGGCGTAAGATATACAAAGCACGGTTGCCCACGACAAGACATGCTTTTAAATCTCTTGCGGAACAATTGTCATGAGTGATAAGGGCCCACGATTTCGGAAACTCGTCACACCTTCGAATGTGTAGTCAACATTTTAGTCCGTTAAAATCTACTGCACCTTAGTCTCTTAAGCCAGTGATTATATTTTTTTTATTGAAAAATTCCTGATAGATTATTCTCAATTTTGACAGCATTGTGACTACATTACTGTCAATTTACATAAACGTATATATTTTCAGGTATTTCCAGGCATCACAAAGCAAACCATAATTAGGTTATCTTAATGGATTGAGTTATATGCTTGCTGGAAATCTAATATCACCTGATTACTGATGTACGCCACGATCTACCAGCGAAAAACCTTAATCAGTGAATGGCCGAATCGGACAAAATCCTCCTTTGTAGTCAGGAGAGCTTTCCGCGATTGATTTCGCATTTTGATATCTTATTTTTTTTGATAGGACATAACACGGCCACTTTTTATTCATCAGAATAGCAAGAGCTCGGAGTTAATGTAAAATCCCAAGGGGGAACAGTTTCTTTTTAGTCTTTGCATGGCCAGTGTGAAATCCTCGTAGGATGAGTGCTCTACGCACTCATTTGACATCTTTCAAATACAATATTTGACACTTGTTAACACTTGTTGTCATTGCTGAGTTAATTTTAAAGAGTTAAACTTAAGCTTCTATAGGCATAGTTGCATTACGATACTCCTCATCAAACCAATCATTTATGGATTTCATTTTTACCATGCCTAGATTCATCTGGGCGGCACTGGCAACTGAAGTTTTCAACATCATCAGAACGGTGATTAGTTTCTATAATGCTACTGCTAACAAGATGTTGACATTGTGTTTTCTCATCTTCATTTATCAAACTTACACATAGTTGAAACGTAAGGTTCGTTTTCCTGTGATCCCTGCATTGTACGAAAGCTGCTAACTTACAACAAAGCTGTTACAAATTGATAATCACTGCCTACACATTTGGCAGCCGACCGATAAGATCTCACTTCTTGAAAGGACAGAGACAATCATTAGAAATTAACACATGGTCAATTTGATTTCGAGACGTCTTCGAATGTCCTTGCTTTCAAGTAATATTTTTATGGGAAAAGAATGTGATTCGCCAATGGATTGTGCGCGATCGTAAAGTACATCATCCTTCCCGCATTATCGGCCGCTAGATCATGTCGGTCTATATTTTCATTTAATTCGGTTTGATTTTTGGCATTTTAAAATTTGATTAATTTTTGCATTAAATCCAACAATTAATATTCTGGCGTCAGCTTAAACAAGTACATAATGCTAAAAAGCTCACTAACTGATGATAACGCATTCTAATTACTTTTAAAGGTTAATTCTATTTCAAGAATTTTAACTATATCTAAATTATTTTTTTTTGTATACAAAATGTTTACATATAATATTACGCTTAACCAATGACATTTTCAAATTAAACCCGCTGTGAACGTAATAAAAAAAATTAAACGAAATACTGCGTTTGTTCGAAAAAATATAAAACATAAACAATCATTTTGCACACCCCGAATCCGAAAAGAATATAAATTTGATCATCGATGACGCAACATTCTAATTATTTATTCAATATGATGGATTTTGTTAAAAATCTAATGGATTTATTTGACAGATTGAAATAATTATTTTATTTATTCTATTAATTATAGTATAAAATAAATACAAATAGATTTTTGGTATTTTGTTTGATTTGTTAGTTGGAATTATTTTCATACAGCGTAGATGCATAACATAACAAAACGAATCACGGAATCACAATGGCCAATGTCAATATGTATTATTAGTCGTTAGTTTATAACAAATAAAAACTGGGTGTCAAAACATATTATATTTTTTAAAAATTTTAGGTTTTCTGTTTATATTTAAAAACGGGTTAGCAAAATTACGTTAAAAAAATGCCTCGATTATATTAAAAACAAAAAGTTTTTCTGATAACGAAAATTGATTTATTTAAACCATGCTGAAGACTCATTGTGCACCAATTTGGATGGTCTGATGGAATTCCATGCCGAAGCACTACCTCTGAATAGTGGTTGGTGACTTTAATACTAGAGCTGGCAAAAATCAGATTGACTTATGTGAAAACATAGTTCCTTCCACCCGACATGATGTAACGACCAGTAATGGGGAAATAATTATGTACTTTCCGGTCGCGCATAACCTGTTTGTGGCTAGAACATGTATCCTTATAAAAATATGTAAGACGTCCCGAAGTCAAATTTACCATGTGTTAATTTCTAAGTGAAGGTCCTGGGATCATCCAAGATGTGATATCTTATCAGTCGGCTGCCAAATTGGTAGGATGTGATCATTAATTGGTCACTGCAAAGCTAAGATGGTAATTTTTGTACATCTTGACCAGAATAGAAACCTCCGTAGAAACATCGATACAGTGCTCGACACTTGAAAGGAGCATTTATCTGATTTACTTAAAGTTCAACAAGTATCAAATGTGGTATTTGAAAGTTGTCAAATACAGACTGCGGAGATGTGCAAGAAAGTGTACGAAGAAAATCAATATTAAATAATTATCAGAAGTTTTCAACTTAATTTTTTTTTTATTTATTTATTATTATTATTACAACTGACTTATTATATAAGTCATCTAGCAATTTTTCTATCTTAATTTAATTCACATTTGTTGGGATAAAGCCCAATGGCTAGTCCCAATGATAAATATAATTATTTATTTAAATAAATATTTACTATAATATAGTATTATTTTAGTTTGTAATCACTAGATCCATTGCTCTGGTTCTTTGTAGGCGTCGTATTGCTATCGGACAGTCCAGCATACGACGTATTTCGATATTCTCATGTTGTTGAAGGTGTGAATCATGTTTGGCAGCATAAACTGCAATAACTTCATTGATGTCTTCCATCTTTAAGTCACGGTGCAGGTCTTCATTTCGAAGGTACCACGGGGCATTTACAATATTCCGAAGTACTTTATTTTGAGGTTTAAGAGTTTGCCGATATAGGAGCAATAAGATCATTATCCTTTATTATAGGCTTAAGTCTCTTCAGAAATAGTTTTTTAAATATCTTCGATATAGTAAGAAGTAGAGATATTGGTCTAAATGAATTTTTATCGTTACTGTTTTTGTTTGGCTTTAAAATCATGATCACTTCTGCTATCTTCCACTGCCTTAGAACGTATCTTAATCTAAACACGGCATTGATTATGTGCAGAACTTTGTGTATTGCTTTGTCTGGTAGTTCCTTTATAATTTGCCCAGTTATTAAATCATATCCAGGAGCTTTTTCCGGATTTACATTTTTTATTTCTTCTTTTAACTCACGGAGCGTTACAGTTTGTATTTCAAGCTCATTTGATCTGTGTACAAAATTAAATTTTTTGGTCTCTTGATCGATTTTCTTACTTTCCATAGTATTCAGTGCCTTTTTGACCAGTAAGTGAAGATAAATATGATTCTATTGTTTCATTTTTTACTTTCCTGATAATAGATTTCAGTTTTTTACATAAGTTATTAAGCTCGGCTTTATTACAGGAGAGTGATCTGATGTAAGGTGTTCATTATTTTCAATTCATATGTAATTGTCAGATATTCCTTTTGTTACATAGAAATCTATAAGATCAGGAGTTTTGTTTAGATCTGTTGGTCAGTAAGTAGGTGCGCCACCAGATTGAAAATCGCAATTTAATTTTTTTGCTGCTTTAAACAGTTCTCTTTCTTTTGGTGTTGTAATTCTGGAGCCCCAAAAACTGTTTTTTGCGTTGAAGTCACCGCCAATAATGAAACATTGTCCAAAAGAGTGAAAAAGTTCTTCGTATTCTTCTTTTGTTAAGTTATAGCGTGGTGGACAGTATATATAGCTGACATACTTACATCTTTGTTTTTAGTTTGAATTGTGATTGTTGTCACTTGCATGGACTCAGTTTCAACTTTCATTTCTTCGGTGTTTTATATTATTTTTAATGAAAAGGGCAGATCTTGTCCTTTCTGCTGGATGAATAGCATGGCATAAACTGTACCCAAGTATTTTGCAATATGAATATCTATTAAAATGGCTTTCAGAGATTAAACATATGTCAATTTTTTGCATGTTTGGGAATATTTCTAGCTCAGGAATATAATGGATTAGCCCATTTGCATTCCATATTACTACTCTCAGCGTCTGTAAATTAATTTTTATTTTTATGCACGTTGAAATACTGCGATGATATAGTTTTCAATTGATCAAATATAAGTTTATTTATTTCAGCTTGCTCGGCAAGTTTTTAACTTAAAGCTTCTACGGTTTTGATGAAATCTATTTGAACTTGGCCAGTATTATTTACTTTTGTGGTTGATTCTTGCTTTTTAGCAACTTCTGCATGCGATGCGTTATCTCGTAGATTGTATAATCTCTTATTATTCGGTTGGTTTGTTGTACCAGGGTTTCTTTGATTTTGCTCAGCATTTCTTGCACGGTTTCTAATTTTTTGCAATTTTTTAGCTACTTCACAATCACGATAATTTGCAGGGTGTTGTCTTTTACAATTTATGCATGTTGCTGTAGTGTTTCTGTCTAATGTACACATGCTCGTAACATGCTTACCAGCACATTTGACACATCTTGCGTCACGCCCCAAATATTTCTGGGTATGATTATAACTTTGACATTTTCTTCATTGGACTATCTTTGAAGTATTCTTTCTCATTGGCTCTATTCTAACTTTCATGTTTTGAATTTTCATGTTCCGAATATTATATATCTTTTGGATGTTTTCTTTATTGCCAAACGTAAGCATAAAGAGAGGTAGTCCCCTTCTTACCAGTGCGCGGCTTCCTTTATCGATTTCAGTTCTGTCTTTTTTGTTCATTTTGACAGCATCCTGAATATCTAAACCTTTACGCTGTAACTCAGCTATTATATCATTGCTTTTACAGGTATGGTGTAGCCCTCTAGCCATAACCTTAATTGGTCTAGCTTGCTTATCTTTATAAGTATACCACTAAAACTTGTCAGCGTTAAGCTTCATGGTAAAGGTACGGTATGTTTCTGAGTCTGGTACATTTACCTTCCAGACATCGCTTGTAATCTTTATCCGTGATATTTTTCATCAAGGCATTGATAGTAGGGTAGTCTTTGACACCAACTATATTAATAGGTGGTGGCTGAATTCTTTTCTGTGGTTTAGGATAGTTATTGCTCTGAGTAGTTGCATTACCCGATACAGATGTCCGGGTTACTTGCTCAATATTTTCTGGTTGCTTTTGGTTTTCTTTCTGTTGAGTTTTATCAATACTCGTGTTGGGTGCTGCTTGTCAAATATATTCTGGCGATGATTCTGCTTTTCTTTTCTTTGTGGGCTAGCTTTTTTTTCAATGCCCAAGCAGTTTCTCTTGGTGGCTCGTCTTCGGCAGTAACTTCCATATTTATAGTTACTCTTTTTTTAGGTTTTTTTGTCATGAATGTCCACTGAGAATCACTTTCAGATTTCTTATTCAGATGAATTTCTCGCTCGAGTTCTTCTTCATCTGTGTGGTATTCGATGGTATCCTATTGTTTGAATATCCACCCGCTTGAATGATGCGTTGTAGGTCTTCATTTTCTTTTTTTAGTAAAATAACTTCGTTATTCAACTTTGACACCATTTCTTCTAGATTCTTCAGATTTGCATAGAGATTCCGGTTTTCACTCTCTATGTTTGAGGTAGTTTTATCTTAACTCTCTTTTCTTGAGGGATATGGATTATTCTTTCTAATATCTCCTATT
The DNA here is from genome assembly GCA_963556175.1 of Tipula confusa. Lineage (NCBI taxonomy): Eukaryota > Metazoa > Arthropoda > Insecta > Diptera > Tipulidae > Tipula > Tipula confusa. The sequence goes on along the minus strand of OY744477.1, from coordinate 66,420,262 downwards.
AAATAAGCTTTTTTAATTGTTGGAGAGATCTCCAAGATTTTGTTACCCCTCAGAAATGGGTTCTCGTTTTCCCTTGTAAAATGTACTGTTAATGCAGCCAAGTTTGCCACGGCAGTAGCAGCACTTGTTGTATTATCAGGTTCAGCTGCCAAGTGCACCACTGCTGAAACTGTGCGGTCATTGGATAACGACGACTTAGAGCTCGCTTGCACATTCTTTCTTTATATAACATGGCACATAATTCTTATTTTTGAAGCAAATGTTTCCATCCATACGTAGTAACGGGTCGGTCGGAATACGTGTTGTACGTCATTAGATGTTTCATAGTATTTAAAAAGAATGATCCGTAGCGCAAAAGTTTGATCACTGACTCAATTTGTATGATGTATTCTGGTAATTTTAAAGGTTAATCGCTTGAGAAGGCTAATTAAGACTTGTCAACCTTTGCTCAGCTCAATTACAAAATTCAGTTAAAATTATTATAGAGATTTTTAAATTTTCAATATAAATTGCAGTTAGTATTCCAGACCTGTTAACTTGATAGAGCATTTAAATCATTTGTCCTTTTCTGGTTCGCTTTTAAATACATCTATCATAACCTTCCAACTGCCTATTACATACATGAGATGATTTTTCAAATGTCACCCTAATATATATTTTCTTATTTGTGGCCTAGCCTAAAATAATTAATCCTAAACTAATCGTAGATAATTCTTCGTTTGTTTTACAGCACAACGTCATATTGCACCTAGACCACAAAATCCCAACTACAAAGGTAACAAGCCAAGGTAAAAATAAATATTGTAAACCTTTTATTTTTATTAAATAAAAATCAGAAATAGTTAAAATAAAATAACTCTTTAATTAATATTAATTAAGAAATATATATATATATATATATATATATATATATATATATATATATATATATATATATATATATATATATATATATATATATATATTTATATATATAGATATATATATATATATATATATATATATATATATATATATATATATATATATATATATATATATATATATATATATTATATATATATATATATATATATATATATATATATATATATATATATATATATATATATATATATATATATATATATATATATATATATATATATATATATATATATATAATTAATTTTAAAATAATAAATCAAATAAATTTAATTTAATTACAATTCAACGCCTCTTTCTTCTAATTATTTAATTTCTTTATTTTATTTTTTTATTTTTATTATCAACTATCATCATAAAATATGTAATAAAAAGATAAAAATGTGAAAACACAACTTTGCCATAAAATAATAAATAAATATATATTTAAAATAAATAAAAATTAAATTAATTATACACTAAAAAAGAAAAAAATAATTAATATTATTTAAATAAATAAATAAATTAAATGTAATAACAAATAATTATTAATTTTTTTTAAATGTTCTTTTAAAAGCTTTGATGTTTTTTTTATTTTAAATATATTCTAAGCAAAATTAATATTTTTACTACAATCAGAAAATTCAAAATTCTCACAATTAATTTTTTTATTATGTATTTTAAATTTATAAAATATTAAAAAAAGAAATTATTGTTAAATATTGTTGTTATAAAAATAATAATAATAAAATAAACATTCCTTCATTATATTATTTTGTGTTTTTATGTTATGTTTTTTTTTATTAAAAAACAAAATAAAAAATTAATAATTATTTGTAAATGGTACTTAAGCAATTAAATATTTATGACGATTTATTTATTTATTTAAATAGTATTATATAATAAATAATTATATATAAAAGTAAACAATTTAATTTTTAATTTTTTTTATTAATATTTTATTTTTATTTTTATATTTAATTACAATAAAACAAAATATATACATACATATGTTCTAAAACAAAAAAAAAAAAATAAAATAAAAGTTATGTTTCTATTTTTAAGAAAATAAAATTATATATATATATATATATATATATATATATATATATATATATATATATATATATATATATATATATATATATATATATATATTTGTGTGTATATATATATATATATATATATATATATATATATATATATATATATATATATATATATATATATTAATATATTTATACATATATATATATATATATATATATATATATATATATATATATATATATATATATATATATATATATATATATATATATATTAATATATTTATACATATATATATATATATATATATATATATATATATATATATATATATATATATATATATATATATATATATATATATATATATATATATATATATATATATAATATACATATATAAATAATAGATATATAATTAAATATATTCATCTCGCAGAGGTTTTATTTATAAAAATTAAAAAAACATAAAAATATAAATAAATAAATAAAAAGAAAATTGTTTGTTGAAAAAAATAAAAAAGTAAAATAAAAAAACATATTAGCTTGAAAGATAATTATATATATATTTATATATATATATATATATATATATATATATATATATATATATATATATATATATATATATATATATATATATATATATATATATATATATATATATATAATTTTTATTATTATTTGATATTTTTATCACATTCACAAATAATGAATAAAAGTAAAAATAAATTGAAATTATTAATAATTTATTATTTCTTTTGAATTTTTTATAATCATTTTATTCTTAACTTATTTTTTTTATTCTTTTGTTGTCTTTTACAATTAATTATAATAATATTATTGAAAAAAAAAATGAAAAAAATAAATGTGTTATTAATTAAATATTATTACGATTCTAATTATTATTATTAAATTATTATTATTATTATTATTATATTAATTTAAAAGTGACAAAAAAGATATATTATAAAAAATAAATAAAAATAAAAAAAAATATATTAATTTAAATAATATGTATTTATTTTAATTTATACAAACAACAACAAAAAAATTACAAAAAAATTAAAAATAAGGAAAATATACAACAAAAAAAATATTAAAAAAACAAAAAATTTAAAAAAAAAACAAATAAAAAATCCTTTAAAAATAATAAAATTAAAAATTTTGTTTTTACTAAATTTTATAAGCCAGAGGCAAAAATTTTTCAAACCAAGGACTAGTCAAAAATATAAAACTTAAAAGAAAAAGCTTTTAGCAGCCAAATCTGTGTTTAAAATATATTTGCAAAATATAGCTCTAGATCTTTAAAGCTTTTGTATAAAATAAAATATGAAATTAGTTCAGAAAAAAAGGCGGTCGATGACATTGCGAATTAATGCTGTTTTCTCAAAACGCGCAATTTTTTGACTTAGGATGATGAGAAAATTGATCAAAATAGTTAAACGGAAATTAAGTTTCTCCAAGGTAAGTGCATTTAAAATAAGTATATACATTTTATTAATAAATGTTTCTTCTGTATAGGTTAAGGGAAATATGAAACACAGAACTAACCAGGTTAAAATGGCTCCCTACCGTATTTTCGCAGATAAATTACAGAAGGCAAAATAATCGCATAAAATTGTTAACAAAATCGCTGTAAGTAAAGACGCAAAAAATAATTCCGCAGGCAAAAATATTACAAACCACCAAATATCGCAGAAAAAATATCTTTTTAAATTTACAAATAAAAATATTGCATATGTCATTAAAAATGCGCATTTTTGTTGACATATGCAATATTTTAATTTGTAAATTTATTTCCTACCTGGATTTTAATTTTTGTTTTTGTATCTATTCCTTGCGAAAAAACTAAATTTTTGTTGTAATTTCATATAATTATCCCTTTTTTTTTGCTATCTTTAGCTATATACAGTAATCCCTCGCAAAGTGATGTTAGCTTATTTTGTCGAAACAAGGAATTTTGTTTAACAGGGAAATAATTGTACATTCACTATGTACATTTTCCATAAATACTTGAATAAAAAGAAACATGTACGTTTGATTTTCTTTTACTTCTTAAAAATATAACTGCGCAATATGAAATAAAAACTCGCAGTTTTTAACCGCGCAATGTGAGGGATTTGTGTAAATGATATGAATGCCAAAATACCGTCTAACGTCTTGTCACACCTCCAAATTGGCTGTAATTGAGGGCCTTTAACTGATTAACAGTAAAATTTATAAAGAAAATTATATTTTGTAGCGAAATATTTGTGTTGGGATTTTGTTGTTTGCGATCATAGAAGCATGCGGAAAACATGACTAAATAGTTCTTCGAAAAATTTTGTGTAAGCGAAATATTGTTGCTACATTGTTTTTGTTTGCGATATTATTATATTTCGACAAAAGTTCTGCCATATATTTTTTGTAATAATGAAGTAGGTTGCCGTTAAAAGTGGTAACTAGATTAGGTAAGGAAAACGAATTTATTGGGAAAAAAGGTGTGATCGAAATTGAATGTGTTGGATTTTCTATAGTAATATCCATCAGAAATGTTTCGGCATAATTTTGTTCTATTTGCTCCATAACTTCTTCATAACTTAAATCGTTTCACCAGGGGGTCTATTATGAAACTTATTCGCTTTCGAAAAATTCGATTCGCGGCGTATTTTGTGGTATTTATGATTTTTTTGCTTTCGAATAATTCGATATGTATCGAATTTTACGAAAATGTGACGTTAAAATAGAGCCGACAGCTCTATAGATGGCGAATAGATCGAATCTTTAGATAACGAATTTTTCGAAAGCAAATAACGTTTCATAATAAACCCTCTGAAGCGACAGCCAAATTTTAAATCCCTATTCATTTGGTCGTATCGCTTTACATAAAATTTGTCTTTTATAAAATGCATTTTATAGTGAAATATATTTGCCCTGTCACGTCACTCCGGTCGACTAAGGGGATACCGATTTTTACTTGAAGTGATGCGGCTCTTCATGTAAAGGAATACGGAGTCGAAAGGAGTTATAATTGTGCAGAACGTATCACAAGGCAATGTGTTTTTATTTACGCCTTTTAGTGCACGAGGATTAAAAGGCATTACTGCGTCAAAGGAATGTTATCTTTTGATACCTTAAATCCTGGTACAGATTTTTTTAAATATTTTTGGATATAATGTCCTGTTGGGCATTTTTTTCACTAAAGCCAAGTTTCATCAGCCTTAAATACTTGATGTGTTAATAATCCTTGATCTTCAATATTTTTTTTATTTTTTCTGGATATGACCGAGCAGCTTCATACGGCAGATGATGAAGATGCTCGGTCATATCCAGAAAAAATGCGATTTCTCCTTGAATTTATAAAAACGTTGTGAAGTGAAAAACGCCTTTTGAATTTTTCAAACCAACCTTTACTTGCTAGAAAATCTGGGTTCACAGAAGATTCTCCATTTTCTTTAATGTGGTTATAATTTTTAAGCGCTTTTTGCTTAATTATATTGCTCTTTAATGGAATCCGTTTTTGACAGCTATCATCAATTCAAATGCTGAGTGCTTTTTCCATTTTTTTCAATAATCATATATCGAAGATCCTGCAACAACATCACTTCTAATTTCCTTTTCATTTTTTTTAATAGAGCGAACTGTTGCCTCATTTAAATTTAGTGTTTTTGCAATGTGTGATGATTTTTCTCCCTTTAACAGACGATCTAAAATTTGTATTTTCATTTTTAAAGAAATAAACTTTCCCTTAAAAGTTTTTATTTTCCTCAGACATAGTTTAGGACTGAAAATAGATTTTTCAAAAATTACTCTTACTTTTTCTCTTAATTTTTCTATTTCTTATCACCAAAAAATAAGTTTATCATAATAAAAAATCCTTATGTAATAATTTTTATAGGAAACCCAAAAATTAATTTTTATCACGAACTAAATTACACAATGGTCTCTAATTAACTAAATTTATAGAAAGGAACTCAAATTTGGGTATTCCCCCAATTATGTTTTATATCAACGAACTGAACTACACCATTGACGATTGGAGCCGTGATTTTAGACCAAGTATGTAATTTTTAAAGAATTTCAAAATGATTGTTGTACTATTTTTTAGTCGTAAAGTGAGCGCTGGCGTTAAATTTTTATATTTACACAGCTTTATTTTATTAGGATTAGTGCTTTCTTTACATTTCCAATCGTCAATAGAAAAAATTAAATTTGAGATGCTTGAAATAATACAATTTGGGTATTCACCTAATTGTATTTTATAAGTATTCCTCCAATTGAATTTTGTTATTATATGTATGTATAGGCCTCTTTTATAAGTGATTGAAGAGGCTTTGACGTACATATTAGGCATTTTACGAACGTATGGGATAACTTCAGGCTTTCATCATTTACGAACGTATGGGATAACTTCAGGCTAAGTTAGGTGTTGTTGTTGCTATTATTAACTATATTTTGTTTTGTTTCAAAATTTGTTTTCAACTTAATCTCTATGGAAATGGATGTTTATATTGAGCTGGGCTATAATGTCGAGTATATTTGGTTTATTTTTAAACAATTTAATTGTTCTATAAACTCAAGTCATACAGTATGTGATACTGGAAATGCTGGATTAATTTTTTTTAAACACAGGCGATCTGTAAATAAACAACAACAATAACAAATTGTTATTTATCTGATAAAATGGATCATCGAATTTTATTCGTATTTTGCTTTCATGCAACGAACTCACTCAAAATTTATAATAACTTTTTGTATGGGATGGATAATTTGAATAATTTATTACCAACATAAGAAAAATGAAAAGTTAGCCTGAAGTTAAGCAGGATCTATTTACGAAAATGCCTATTATATACATACATATTGCGTGTAACAGGGTATGTTTAATGTAATTTCTACGTATTAAATATTTTCTGCCATTTTTTATCAATTATAAAATAAAACTGTGTTGTATGGAGGCTTTTTACGATGTTTCTATCGTGTTATAGTGAAACCGTGTTGCAAGAAACCGTGTTGTAGGAGGGTTACCTGTATAAACATACATTCAAAAAAATAATACATAAAAAAAATATTTCCCGTTGCAAAATAATGAGCTAAATAAAAAATAATAAAATTTCATTTACATTGTGGAGATGACATTCGTACAAAATGGCTGCATTTTGGTTTTTCTTGTGATAAAACAATTGACAATTTTGTGATATGTTTATTTTATTTTAATTATTTAAGTGAATAATTTGTGAATGGCCTCTGTTGCATGTCGCAGAGGCCAGTGTCCAGATATTATGTAAGTAAATTCCTAATTATTTATAATTTATAGATAGACGTGGTTTATAGAAAGTTAATGAAAGAAGAATAAATATTCTTCATTCATGGAATTATCGTATTATGTTCATTGAATTTTTGTCTCATTTTATGCAAGGTTTTGAAATATTTTACAATTATTCTCCACAAAAAATGTTAAATATTAAATAAAATTAATAATCTTATCTTACAAATAAAGCAAATATATGTAGTAAGCCAGTTGTTCTTAGTGAATTCAATCGGATATCGCAGGATTACATTTCCATTCCTATCCAATAAGTACCGCATAAGCAATAGAAGTGCATCTGACGATATCTTCGGGTAATTTTGTTTTTATTTTTAAATTGATAAATTTAAAAATAAATAGATAGATTTAGATTTTTAAATTAAGGAGCATGGAGCATCTTTTATACCAGACCATCTCACTCTATTGAGAGCTACTGCTTTTAACTCGCCCCATGTCTTGCCTAGCTATTTCTCTTCAGTTAGCATAGTTCTTTTCCATGTCATCGGTGGTTTTTCGAGATTTTTCTTGCTGGTTTCCTTCTAATCACATCCTGGCAATGTCACTTGATGGCTTTCGAAGTGTGTGTCCTATACCTATTTCAATTTTCGTTTCCTAATTTATTTCTCTATATCGATTTACCTTGTTTGCCGGAGTAGCTCTTCGTTCGTGATTTTGTTTGGCCAGAATAATCTTATTAATCGCCTAACGCATTTAATTACAAATACCTGGAGTCCGAGTAATTCTCGAACTCTCGTATACCAAGGTATACGAAATTTTCATCCTCTTTAATGTTTTCTTGCTTGATGTGAATTGGTGAACCAATGATTTTGATTTTGAGACCGCCTTCTTGTGCCAATTCTGTTAACATCTCTTCTTTCTCCTGTATATCGATGTATTTGTGTGTTGTTAGCAGGCATACATCAGCTGCGTAATCCAGATCATTTAGGCTCCACAAACCGATCGACCTTTTCTTTGGGACTACTTTTCCTATCTCTACCTCAACATCCTTTTTAATTCGCTGGATGTTGTCCTTTACAATTATGTATTTAGCCGGCACGTATATGCCTATTTTTCATACCTGGGTCATATGTTTGCTGGAACATTTTGCACATCTCGGATCCCAACCGCAATATCTTTGGGTGTGATTAAATTTCTGGCCTTCTGGCACTGTAGAATGTCTGGGATGGTTCTTTTCATTGGTTCAACTTTTACCTTCATGCGAAGAATTCCTTTTATACCATAGATGTTTTGGACACCCTCTTTGTTATCGAACACTAGCAAAAGGGAGTCCCTTTTTATTAAAGTTGTGGGGTTCTGCTTCATTTTCTGTCCTCTCATTTTAAACAATAGTTACAGCATCTAGTATTTTAATACTATAGGATTTTGTAAATCTTCTATTATTTCTTTACTGAAACAAGTGCAATGCAGACTTATAACTTTTATAGATCGTGCCTGTTTGTTCTCATAATAATCCATTAAACTTCATTAATAAGTTTCTATAACTGTCTGAGTCCAAGGTATAAGTTTTCCAGACGTCATTGTTTAGCGCTGATATAACCTTATACTATTTGCAAGTAATCGATTCCATCAGTATTTCTTATGGGTAACTGGTTACGCCCACAAATTAATTGGTGATGGTGGCTTTTCTTTTGGTTGGTTGACCTCAGGTTGAAACGGGTTTGGTCCGTTACCAGTTCGTTGTTTGACCTCTGGTGACGATTCACCTTTTCTTTTTGTACTCTTCCTGGATGATTTTTTATTCTTTTTTAGGATCCGGTCCGTCCCTTATCTAAATCACTTTCATCAGTGTAATAGTTAAATTTCTTTGTTTCCCTAACCTCTATTTCACTAATTTCTTTTGTATCTAGATTTATTTTTAGTTTTTCATTTTCTCACTTTATAAACTTAACTTCTTAGTTTATTGCGCATCTCGGCCTCCCTCAGGGATCCATATTTTCTTTTTCTGGGTGTACAGTTCGTTCACTAGATTCAACTGCTCACAATATAAAATTTCCGCTGGCTTCTCTTTTGTTGTGCAATATTTTGCTCTCCCCAGAATCCATATACCCAGCCTCTGAAGATGATGGGTTTTCCAGCCAATTGACTGAAGTACCTGGGGTAATCATTTTTGTGATTGTCTCCATTGCATATGATCTTGTTGGTCCGCGGAAGGTATTTAAGTTCTCTTCTACCATCCAGATATATAGCTGACGGACATTTAATCTCTAAACGCTATCTGGGGATGCGCCCGCTTATAGTTTTACATTTTACATTTTATTCATTTTAGTGAGACGTTGTCTAATTTGATTGACGATAAACACCAACAATGTATTGAATACTAATATTTGAAAATCCCTATTTGGATTTTCAACTCTGAAATCAAATGTCAGTTCTTCAAAAAAATGTTTTGTTCTGCTTAAGTGTTTTGGAACAAACTGGCAATCAATTGTTATCTGTTGATTAATTGTTGTAGTTTTATTCAAATTTTGCCAACACGGAAGACTAAAAATAAGTTGGATCAAATGGAATATTTCAGGGTGAACAACCTTATGTAGGGGATAGTGTTACAGATCCAGTTTCACTAAGCTGTACCTAGACGAAGCAAAAAAAAAGTGCAGTTATATATATAGTGCTCAAAAGTAGACAGTTTATGTTATATTTATTGAGTGAGAAATTCATATTGGTTTACTTTAAGCTTAATACAATTATATGAATCCTATCGTCAGAAGCCGTGTTAGTAGTAAAATATGTTAAAAAGTTTACTAATCCTCTTAAAATGAGACCTTTTGGTTAGTCTAGATACTAACCCTTAAGGAAAGCTACAATGAAAAAAGCAACAGGGTAGGCGATCGTGTATGGTTATGAACCATATTCTAGCGTTGCAACTATCTGAATCTAGCAAGTGTTTAGCAAACCTCCACGTGGTACCACCCGGACGTAAGTAGTTGTACACTACAGCTAAAGATGACTAAGACTTTTAAAGAAAATATTAAAGGTCCTGAAATTAAGAAACTACTGAATGCTCTTGTAAAATCTAGACAAGAAAACAACGAACTAAATGCTACCATGAAATTGATGCAAAAACACATACTAATTCTCGAAGGAAAAGTAAAAAATGTCGTTTATACTACGGACGAAGACGAATTAGCCAGAAATATTAAGTATGTTCGAGTTAAGAGCCAAAGGAAAAAAATAAAATTTAATAACGTTTAGTCCACCTAAACCAAAGAAACCTAAAGAGAAAAAATTAGTTTACGAACAAAAACCAACTAAAAAAGAGTCTCTACCACCACCAGCAATAATCGATTAAATAAAAAATTATGACGCTTTTTATGATAAAATCAAAACAATTATTCCCAAAGGCAAGTTCAATAGAAATAATGTTAAAATTAATGTGGAAGATTCTAAAATGTATAAAAATCTCACTAAAATATTAAATAAAGACAAACATGGTGGGCACACATACGAACAAACCAGGACTTTACATACACAAGCTTACTGCTACAAAGAACCGTTAAAATGTCTCGGAAAACACCATACAACATCTTGTAATAAATATAAGAAGCTTTGGAAAATGTGTACCCTGCAGAGATGATCATCAATAAAGAAATGTGCAAATATCTTAAAATCATAAACACATTTTACCAAAGAATCATTTATTAACTTAAGAATATATAAAGTTTACTATACCGATACAAGCAACTCAGCCAGAGGTAGAAGTCATAATAAAAGAAAATACGAACATATTGAAAAAGAAAATCCAAGTCACGACAGTTGCTATTGAAACGACAAAATTTACTGTGCTAGTTACAAGCCAAGACATTGTTTTAAGAAAATTCAATATAAAAAATCTGTGTGCTTATAGCATAAGCATTATAATTTATCATTTTATTTTGATGGCATGAATTAATTTTCATTTTGTTAACTTGTACGAAAAGAGAGAGAATTAGAACATTATATAGAATATGAGTGTGCAAAAAAGAACAGTCGATTTGTAAACCCGAATGAATAAACAACTGAAATAAAATAGTGGTTAACACATTTGTTATTTATTACTTTATACCGTCGAGTAGGATAAATACACTACAAATCCTTTAATTAAATGAGAAATAAGTTTATAGCAGGCGGTGATTGTAATGCTAAGAATATTTATTGGGGGTCCCGACTAACAACGACTAAAAGAAAAGAACTCTGAAGGTAATTAAGGAAGCAATTGTGAAGCATTATCAACAGGTGAGCTCACATTCTGACCATCGGGCCCAACCAAAATACCAAATACTATTGTCTTCTTTGTAACGAGAAATACTCCAAAGCATTACATTTCAGAGGAATAATGTCACGAAATAAACTCATGTCACACATCTATCACTGTGATATTCTATCTATTACGTGATATAAAAAGTTATAAAATAATCAACGGCATCCAATTAAAACGTTTGATCAAAATTGGACAAGAAAAGATAAAGAGAAAGCCGAACATCTGGAAAGTATATTTAAACCACTTATGAACTCAAATTATAGAAGGTGGCTGAAGTCATCATGATCATCAAACCTGGGAAATCACCACAAAAAACATTATCGTATAGACCAATATCACTATTGCCGCCAGTCATTTCTAAAGTATTTGAAAAGTTACTTCTGAAAAGACTTCTTCCAATAGTTGAAAATAATGAGTGTGTTCCGAAACATCAATTTAGAAGTAAGCACTCCACTATTGATCAGGTGCTTAGGATCACTAATGTTATTGAAAAAGTTCAATCTATTGATAAAGTGTGGCATGAAGGTTTGAACTCTAAGCTGTGTACTTCATGCACTACCAAAGCAATACAGTGATACATTATAGATTCGTGCATAACTGAGAAATTTGAAATAACTGAGTGTTTTGAACCGCTTTTTTACTTATTATTTACTTATTATATACCAAAACCAAACCAAAAACGTTTAATTCGGTCAATTTTCGTCACGGCTTGGTCATACATACATACATAAAAAATATGTTGACACATTATTTAAAATGGCGCAAAAAAATAAATCGAGTAACCGCACAAAGACAAAACAAGAAATGCTTATGTATGTGGCCCTCGTGACAAAAAAGATGAATTTTGTTTATCTCTTCGTTGTGCCGCAATTTTGTCAATGAAATTGGTTTTGATTAGTTTATAGTATCACGTGATGTTCGTGACGGAAAAAAAGTCACATATCTAAATTTATCATTAAGTTTCAAACAAGTAAACCATAAACCAGTATTTCTAAATATGAAGCAGATTCCTTACGCTAATACAGTCAAATACTTAGGTATGACGAAAAATGCTATACTACGATGGAAAGCCCGTATTAATAAGAAATATCAGGAACTACGTTACGTCAAAAACTCCATAGAATGAATTGGCTAATTCACAGTTACTCCCAAATGTCTGCTAGTATTAAACTATTGGCTTATAAGCTAATTCTAAAATCCGTGTTGACCTATGGAATATGGCTTAGTATAATAGAAAAATCAATCTCTATAAGGACTTGAAGACTGAGTCAATGGCAGGGCAAATACAAAATTGGGCAAGGAGAGACCAGCCTCGCATATAAGCCTAGATTGTAATACTATGTATTGTGAAATACTTACAAGCTGGGAAATGTCAATCATGCAATTTAGGGAAGCGGTTTATTATTCAAACTCAGTGGAGCCGGATTTTTGATATGCTACCGGACAGCAATGGTCGGTAAAAATCAATTATTATTAATTGAAATTACATAAATAAATCTGTTATCTATTCGTAAGCATACTTAAAAAAATTAAATTATATAAATCGTATTTACAACGGACGTCTCTTAAGTATAGCGTATTCCACATTAATTATAGGCATCGCGTTAATAGACAAAAAAAAGTAAACAAAACGATTATGTGGTTATATAATTGATTTACGTTCATCTCAGCTGATTTGAATCAAGTAATCGTGAAAAAATAAATGAACACTTTCTTCTCTTTTGTTTACTATCAAAAAACGTAATACATGTAGTAAATTATTACTTCACTATTTGACCACATTCCATACCATATAAATAGATTCGGAAATTTATGACCAGTAAGGCCTAAAAATAGTAAGGAAGATAAAAACTTCAAGTTCGCATAGTCCAAAAATGTGTGCATGTCATAATGTGTGAATACCGATTACCAATATCAATTGTTCTTATCAATATTTAAACGTTAATGTGTGTTAATACGATGATCGTGTTGGCGTCTTTTGGTCCGGTTTGTTTTATATATGGTCGTTGCGTTGTTATACAAATATATAATTATTACATCATTAGTTCGGCGTCGCACCATCCTCATGTCGTTTTCTCGCTCTTGCTATGGATTTACATCTTCGTCTTGAGTTCAACATAACTTCATCGATGTTCATTGTGTTAACAATGATTTAAATTTAATTTAATTTTTTTTTTTTTTTAATAAAAGTTATCTAACAATATATTATTGGTATGTAATTGATAAGATTAGAACCTTCAGTATTTTTGTAATTTATTTTCGGTCGGATCGGTTTGATTAAAAAAATCAAAGTTCAAATAGAATATTCATTACAACAAATAAATAATTAGCTTTTGATAAAAAGAAATTTTTTTGTGTTGTTCAATAATAATACAGAAAAATTTTGGTCGATCGGCCTACAGAGTTCGAGGCAGACGATTAAGTAATTTAACAATTTTCTGTTTGTGAATCTAACGAATTTTTTGGTATTGAATAGTGAAAGCTTGTATCAAACGGTGTTAGTGGTATAATTCTTGTTTTAAAATTCGAGTGTAATACGTTCAAAATAAAGCATAGTTGGTGGGAACCAGTGAAAGTGTTTTTTTGGAAAAGAAAAAATTAATTTTGTAAGTAAATCTAAGAAATAAATGCGTGATTAGGAATTAGTGAATACGAATTTTTTTATGTGTATGACTAATATGGACATATACAGTATGATCTGTAACACACTTTAAAAGCGTTATAAATTGAGCTGTGCTTGACTTTAAATTGAAATAAGTTTTTTTACTTAAAACTTAAAAGATTAATAATACGAATAAAAGGGTTTTTTTCTTAACTTATTTCATTTGTACAAATCTGTCTGTAATTTAATTAATAGCCGCTTCGAAAAAGAGATACATTTTTTTTATGTCATAAGTTTTTTTTATGATATGACGATTTGTGTGTTAAATTTTACTCGTTACTCAGTTAACTTGTGTTACAGTTTTTTTTTTATGTTTTAATCTCTACAATCTTTTTCTGGGGCCGAAGCTCACCCAATTCTTTCGCGGTTATTTTAACGTCCTTACTTTACGCTAACGAGGGCCAAATCGAGGACGCACGAATACAGGTTCGCAATTTTTGAACATCCATCTGCGCAATGCATTGCTGCACTCTAACAGGGGGTCATCGTTGTGTTCATCGTCATCATCGATCGTAGTCAGGTGATGAAAAATCCCAACCTTCAAAAATCCCCAAAATTGCAACCTTCTCCCGTTGGGGTTCGTACCCGGTACCTTCTGTCCCAAACACCGCAGCTTTAACCACCGTTTGTTGTCAAGTAACACAAGTTTATTTGTGTTACCGTTTGTTGTCAAGTAACACAACTTTATTAGCTTCTTGATGAGGTGAACACATTCCGAGAGTTGATTAAAAGAAGATTTGGATTATTGCCATTGCCTCCCCATCCTTCACTTGTCTTGAGCAAGTTTCTGGGTGACACGGGGCTGTTTATTAACTTTCTAATGCCCGGTTTCACGGTTGCATTGAATTTTTTGCCACGAAATAATCAAAATTACATACGAAAGTTAACTAAGCGTTAGTTAACCGGTGGTTAACTTGTATGTTTAACGGTGGTTATAACATTTTTTGCTGCTAACTCTAAAACATCTTTTAACATCTAGAGAAGTACCTTATTTGATTAGCCTTCTATATTTGACTCATTTATTTTGTTCGTTTCTGAGACGTTTTGGCGGTTTTGATATGTGAATGATCAGAGGATAGATCGTAGTAATTGGTTGCATTAACTAGCTGATAAATAACCCAAATTCTGTTCTTTTATCGTTTCAAAAAGTTGTCGGCAATGTTAATTTTGATCCCAGTGAATATTTTTACCCTCAAGGAATTTATTACCCATCTGGTTAAATTAGTTCATGAACTGTATTTTTAATAGCGCATTTTAGGGTGCCATATACTTCTGATATTTCACAGTCCCCAGACCATTTCTGCTGGAAGTTGCTTGTTGATTCAATATGTTCTTTTTCGTATTTATTAAGTTTGTAGTGCTTTAACCTTCTTTTATCAGTACAGCTGTGCCACTCGTTAATACTCATTAATTTTGAAATATAGTTCTTCTTTGTAATGATTGCATTAGATATTAAAATTATGCCAATATTCTACTCGATTAGGAATACTTAAACCTCAGTTTTGTATTGTGTCAGGGCGTTTGCATTCATTTCTGATTTTTAAGGACTACCGATTTTATCCATCATTCCCATTGAACTTTGTATTCTATCGGTGAGCTTGTTTAAAGCTGTAAAAATGATTCCTTCAGAACTCATTTGCACTTTTGGAGTAATTCTTTTAAGAATAGTTGCATATGCAACTCCATGATGCACGCTACTTTTTACGGTTCCGTTTTAATTTCCATCGCTTGAATATTATTCGGTGAAACTTCTGGAAAAGTTTCTGCTCTACCGGATTGGTGCAGTTTAAGCATACGTTTTAGCTTTAAATATATTGGGCTACGATTTTCTCCGAAGTTGCTACATCTTGAATTATGTGGTTCACCGCACTTAACATAGACATTACTCAATGTACAATAAGCTTTATTATGCTCGTATTCTTAGCACTTAATACACTGTATTGGTCCAGATATATTCCTGGGTTTCTTTACAGTGATTCTTCTATGAAGAAAACATTTTAAGTTACATATTTCATGCTTTTCTTTTCTTTTATATTGTCTACTACTAATTCCATGCGGAACAATTGTCCTGACACTTTTTCTATGTTTAAAATGTTCATTATTTTTTATAAATAAACGAGAGCCTTGTGATTGAAATTCTTGCCACGTTCTCGCAACTCAATAATATGTACTTTCATCGTTCTTTGTAATTAGTATTTCCCTTACATGATCTGGATTTGGTGAGTTTTAGCCTTTAGTGTTCGTTTTTTCCTACCTATTAATATTTGGTCAGACGACAGATCAACGTCTGTTAAAACGGTATTTCAATATTTGATAAATGTTGTGATCCATAAAAAAATTGGATTACTTCCTGCAATAATACTAAGCCTTTTGAGACATCTGTCTTAATTATTCTGTCTTAAGTGCAGGTATTTATTCAAATACCTCAAATAACCCCAAAATTCTAAAATTATATCATTTAGAAGTATTGCGGAGAAATTGGTGTCTCAAATGACCATCTCTTGAATTTATATATTCCAATTTTGCACCGAAACAATATAAGCCGCTTAATTATATTTTTATAATTAAATTTAGGACAACTATTACAAGTGATGTTATAAGCAGGACATTTTATTGCAAAATGTTTTTTATTACATTTTTTATAACTGAACAAATTATTACCTGTATTTACATTACTATTGCAAATACGCCTTTTGAGAATTTGCTTTCAATTTTATTAATATTATTATTACTGTCCTTAACTAAATATTTTTACCATTACCTGGATTGCTTAAGACCATATAAGTTCTCATTTAGTAAACAAACCTGGTCTTTTGTTTTACCTTCTATTATATAACCACAGGGTTTGCCTCATGTACATTTTTTGGTTTAGTCCATTAAGGAAACCGGATTTCGCGTAAAAACAAAGGTCGTTACAAAGGTTGAATACTTGTATCTTTTTGATCAACAACAAATAATAAAATTCGTAGAGTTGCGTGTCGAACCACCGGTGCGAAGACTTTGTTATAATCAATACCAAATTATCTGTGCTTTATCTTTGCTTTTATTATTTAAGTCGGATTTTCCGATTGCTTTTCCTTCAGTTGGTAACTTCTCTAAATCCCTTGTGTTGAAGCGATTTATGTATATTTATAGCGTTCTTCGCATGTGACCTCTCTTTTTACAAAACAAACAATTGAAGTGATTTCGAATTATGTACTATCTAGTTCTCTGAAAGTCGAAATGCCACTGAATAACCACCCTTTTCATCTCTTTGTCTTCGTTGTCAATACTCTTCAACAATTTTTGCACGAACGAAAGATGAGGTTAATTTTTCTTCTTTACGTGCCTCTAAAGCTGTGATTAGAGTATCGTATGAAGTTGTCAACGAACCCAATAACACTCACTAAAAATTCCGTTTATATATCGCATGAATGTGTTAAAAGTTTTTAAAATATTTATTCAATTTTGTGTAGTTTAAGGTCACCACTTTTATCAATCCGTAGGTTCATTATTGTACTCAAAATCCAATCGCGTTTTGATTCTTTTTCATGGAAACTTTTAGTGATTTCCATGCGTCACATTTACATGCACAAACATCATGTCTTCAAGGAAACACGATTGTCGCAAAAGTTTTTACTAGTGATTTTTTCCGCCTGTCTGTAACCGGTGATGATGTTACTATGGAAATTATGCAAATTGTTTTACAGCTCATACTGTAAATAAGTTCAAAGAAATGTTGAAGATAATTAAATGCACTTTTAAGTCACTTTAAAAATTTTTATCAATTTTTTTGTATAAATATAAATTTAACGATTCATGCAATCGTTTTGATTAGATTAACTTGGCAACAGCCGATGGTAATTATTTAAATAAAAAAATATGTTTTATTCATATTGCATTTTGAGTTTTGACCGATCGTTTTTATATACAATTTTTATGACATTTTGATAAGAAACAGTTGCTAGGAAAAATGAAAAAAAAACAGAAATTCTATAAAATCTATTATAACTTAAATTTTTTATTTCTTTTTTTCGCGTTTAATCTACCAAAATTTTTTGGGACTGGAGCTCTCACCTAACTCTTTCGCTGTTAATTTTAAAGTTCTATTTTACGCCGTAACAGCTCCACCCAGTCTGTGCTGACATTGACGATGGTTCGGCTCATTGATTCTGCGCTCCAACAGGTGATCACAGTTGTGTCCATCGTCATATCTAATCGTAATCTCCCATCGTTGGAAATCGAACCCGGTACCTCCCTAACCAAACTCCGCAGCTTAAACCACTGCGCAAATGGCTCGGTTAACTTAAAACTTTAATTAACTTAAACTCTGGTAAATATGTTAACGAAGTTAAGGCTGTAATATTTTACTAAATGGAAAAGCTTTCTCGATCTGATAAGGAACTGCCAATTATTGTATAATGTTTTTTTTTTTTTTTTTTTTTTTTTAATGAAACTAGTCTTTTCAGACTAACCATCAATTTACATCTAATTTTTTAAAAACTAAACTATAATGAGTTCACTGTTGATCCAACGATGCTCCAATGCCTGTTCGTTGCAATAGCCTCGATTCATGCTTCGTTGCAAATCTTTTTATTTCGTGTTTTACATCCGGTATCCCCAAATCTTGATGCAAATCCTTATTACGAACGTACCAGGGTGCATTTACTATACTCCGAAGTACCTTATTCTGGAAGTTCTGTATAGGTTTAATGTTAGCATTTTTAGTACAGCCCCAAAGCTGATTACCAGACCGGTTTTAGGATTTGATTGTAAATCAATATTTTGTTGTCTGGCTTAATTTTGACCTTCGTCCAATTAGCTAGCACAATTGTCTATATTTAAGATCAAGCTCCTTTCTTCTTCACAGGCTCTTTCCATTTGTGTTTAACGTCCAGTGTCATACCCAAGTATTTGGTGGAGTTCTTATATGGCGCCATGACATCATTTATGCTGATTGGCGGCGGATTAACCAACAGTTTGTTCGTAAAGTTGACATGCGTAGATTTTAATTCATTAAGTTTGATTTTCCATCGCTTGGTCCACTGGTGAATTTCTTCCCTTGTATATTGAAGTTTATTTGCCGCCTCTTCGACAATTTGCGCTGTTGCTAGTATAGCGGAGTCGTCAGGAAACGTTGCTATGCTTACATGATCGGACTGTGGTATATCACTTGTATAAAGTAGATATAGGAGTAGGCCCAGAACACTGCCTTGTAGGACTCCTGCCCGTACCTCTCTCAGTGCAGAATACTCATCTTCTTGTCTTACTCTGAAAAGTCTCTCAGATAAGTACGACTCCAGAAGGTCAACATATGGTCCCGGAAGCATAACTTATAGTTTACGTATTAATCCCTCATGCCATACCTTATCGAAAGCTGCTGCCACGACCAGAAATAAGGTAGAACAAATTTGTTTATCTTCTAACGCCTCTTCTATAATGTCTGTAATTCTGTGAACCAAGTCGATTGTTGAATGTTTACATCTGAATCCAAATTGGTGATCCAGTATTAGGTTTCTACTTTCTATTATTGGTGTCATTCTTCTCAGAAGAAGTCTCTCCATTAGCTAAGAGAGGATAGGAAGCAGGGATATCGGACGATATGATTGAGCTTCATTTGGCGGTTTACCTAGTTTCGGTAGTTTAATAACTTCTGCAACTTTCCAGGCAGAAGGAACATGCCGTAATCTAATAACAGCATTAAACAAATGGGTTAGTTGAACAATAGCTTTCTTTGGTAGTTGCTTTAAAATTTCTCCTATTAAAAGATCATATCCAGCAGCCTTTCCGGTCTTTAGATTGAATTTTATTTCCCTATTAACTTCTTTCTGGGTTATTAGAGGGGTTCTGCCCCATAGTCGTTGCTTCCATTTTCGATTATAATATCCTATTTGGTATCATTCGGTTGGAAAATACCAGCCAGGTGATTAGCAAACACTTCAGCTTTTGATTTGTTATCCCTGGCCCACGAGCCATCACTTCGCTTGATAGGAGGGATCTGCATGATTGGGGTTTTCTAGTAGATATCCAGTAGATCCATAGGCCAATATGTCGGCTTGCCAGTGGAATGTATGTTACATCCCATTTCATTTATTGTATTTTTTAGTTCGTTATCTTTGGTTGTTGTAAGCCTAGATCTAAAGTCAACATGTTTTGTATTAAAATCACCTCCTAATATAAATCTACCATTGAAATGTTGTAGGATATTCAAGTAGTTTGATTTCTTCAGGTTGTATCTAGGTGGAAAATATACCGCTCCTATCTGAAGGCGTTGCTTGTTAGATGTAATTTCTACTACAGTAAGCTGGGTTTCAGGTGATTGATAATGATGCAATTCATGGTGTTTAATATAGTTTTTTATTAACAGCGGTTCCACCTCTTGCTTGGTTAATTTTTAAGTAAGATTGTCTTGTTGAGAGGGTCTCAGATATCAGACAAACATCGATATTTTGCATTTTTAAAAAGGCTTCAAGTTCATGTTTTTTATTTTTAATACCGTTAGCATTCCATCTTAATTCTCAATTTTTCTTGGTACATCATTTTGGGAGAAATAATTAGAATAATAAAGCAGAATTGCCCTGCTCCAATCTTTCTAGCCTTTCAGAAAGGTTGCTTATGGCATTCGAAACATTCTGCACCATTTCCATCAGAGTATTCAAATGTGTAGGGTTCAACACTGATCCTGAGCTGACCTTGCCTGTCGCTTGACTCTTTTGTAAACTCATTGGTTTATTTTGATTATTTCTTCTTTTTTGGAGTTCTTTCGCCACCAGACATCCTCGGTAGCTTGCAGGGTGGGCCTGTGCTCAGTTTAAACACTTTGCCGCTGTAATCCTGGTTTTCTCACAAGCAATAGTTAAATGTTTCTCAGCACACTTAACACATCTAGGTTCGTGTTGGCAGAAATTTTGAGTGTGGCCATATCGCTGACAACGCGTTCATTGCGGAATTATACGATTACTTCTAACCACCTCCATCTTTACTTCCATATGGCACATATGTTTTATTTCGTAAATTGGAAGAGGAATTCTTATTTCTTCATCCCCTTTCTTACACATTTTAATTTTACTGACGACATCAAGGATTTTAAAACCCCTTTCGCACAGTTCACTTTAAATGTCTTCTGGGTTGCATGTTTGGTGTAAATTTCTAACCATAACCCTTATCGGTCGCGTATGCTTATTTTCATATGAACGCCACTGTTGCTGCGGAGCGTTTAAATATTCTGTTAGATTTCTATAATCTGTCTAGGTGTCTACATTTATTTTCAATTGATTGTTGTTCATCATTCTAGCTTGAAAATTGACGCTGTTATCCTGTAATGACTTGTTAATGACTAAATAGTTTGTCACATTGCTAAGTATTACGGGGGGAGGATTTTGCTTGTTTTTTTTAGGTTCTTTCTGAGATTTTGTTTTTGGATTTAGATGGTTATTCGTGGCTGACTCTGTTCTATCATCAGTTTTAATTTTTGGATCTCATTTCGTGCTTCTTTTAATTCAGCTTGTAATGTTTGTAATGTTTTATTTTATCATTTGAATCACTCCCAGATATTTGTTGAGAACTACTGTAACTCATCTGCCAAAGATCATTACTTTTTGCTAAATTTTCCACAGAGATACTTGGTGGCCTTATAGGGGATCTCATCATTAACTTGCCCATTCTGAATGGGCTGTCACTAGTACTTCCGCTCATGAAGTTGTCTGAGCCAATGACGTCATGTTTGTTTTGCAATGATTGACCCTCCCCAGAATGCCATCTAGGGTATTATTTCCTGATGTTTTATTCATTGCTGGTTTATTTTAAGTTGTCCTTCCTATAGCCTTTTTAGTCTACGGCCAGACTTTAAATACTGCCGACCGACTCGGTGCAGACGCAAACCGAGAAGCCGCTCATTGTAAGACAGACGCTTCCTGGATTTTAAATAAATAATTTTTACCGAACTTCGTGTCTTTATGCATAAATCAAGTATACATTCTGCATTATTTTCTCGTTACATTTAGTTTAAGAAATAGCTCTAGGTCGTAAGATCTTTAACTTGCTAACTACTGATATAGATTTAGTGCCACAATATTTAAAAATATCGAAAATTTAGCACTGTAGTACAGAATAAATATATAACTGTCATTCCAATGTGCCCACACAATTCGTAACAACTTTGGTTCAAAAAGTATTTTTAGAGGTGCGGTAAAGGCCTATATACTTTATTTAGTTGCCTTAAATTCGGTATTCTTTAATCTTTATAAATTCTGTCCTTCATAAGAGGCCCAAAGTACTATACAGGTAGGTTAACCGGGATGTTTGTTAAAGCACCGGACGCAGCTAGTTGTCTCTCTTACTGATTTTTTTCTATATCCATTGTTAACATCTGTTTGAATAGATTACAGTCCTGCAATTTATGACGCTCTTGACATCCCTTTACAAGACATTGAATGCTAACTTGCAGCGTTTTTTTACGTATTAGGGGTCTGGACTGTTGTTGTGATGTGATAATTTTTTATCCAGCATAAATAATTATTGCTTCCAACGGAGAGTTTAAATTTCACTGGTCTTAGACTGGGTCTACAGCGATCTACGTTTAAGTTCAGCAAAACTATATAGTTACTCCGAGCTCTAAGCAACAGTTTTAAGGTTTTATGATAGCCTCCATAGTCTGAATCCTGAGTAAATCTATAATTTTTGTAAGCTCAGTGAAATGTTTAGACTCAAATTGGCTGCGTCCAATGTTATTTCCATGTTATATGAATACCGGATGCCTCCTGATGGTAGAAACTGATTGACCATGTTTTTGTGAATATGCTGGAACCGTGTCGCTGGAAGACTGAATTTTCCACGCTGTGACTTAGTACCAGTGCAATTTATAAGAGCAAGTTTGTACTTGGCACTTGTTGGACGAGCTTTATTGATCGAAGTTTACAGTTTGATGTTCTTATGTTTATGTTGTAACTCTGATATCTTTTGAAATTCATCGATTTTAATTATTGAGATAGTTTGTGGGTCACTTGAACGGGACAAGGTTTAAGCGGCATTATTACTTAATATTTTACCGTTTGATTCCACACAATTAGCTTCTTGCAAATGAACAACGCCAAATAAATCGGTGATTGAAGAGTTAATGAAGGAACTATCCAAGCTTCAAATACTCGCTCTTACTACAGGTAATCGTAGTCGCTTTAGGAGCCCGCAGTTCTCAAGGAAATCATAATTCAGACCGTCATAGCAGATCGCAAATTAATATTTTTTGTTGGTATTATTTTTAGTACGGCGCTAGAATACAAAGTACAATAATGCAAGTCGTGCAAATGCATGTCCAACAATATGGTAAGTACTCTGTTTTATTACACGACTAACCGAAATTTTACAAAACGCCACCTTTTTATTAGAGACTAAAACAAGAATCTTCTATTTCTTGTGGATACTGTGGCTTAAAAAATTTCCGTTACTTACCGAATCTCTATATTACAACAGACATCGTTTTCTTCGGTTTCCTCTCCACACCACATGGTTCCATAAAATCAGGCCCAACTCCTTTCGCAAAGGAGTTACAGCCATGTATGAACATATGAGAAAAATGTTTGTTGATTTTTTGACTAGGACCTCGGTTTTTTCGGTTCATATTATAGTTAGCATAGCATTCTGTACTCCAATTTTTGTTCAGAAAACCGAAAAATTTAAGAATTTGGCGATGGGTTCCTATCCAGTCTAAATAATAGAATATTTACATGATCCGGTAAACAGCTATCGTGAGAAATCTGCTTTTTTCAGACGTTCTAAAACAGAAATATTTAAATAAAGTAACGCGGTCTGCTTTTTTCTGAAACCATCAATGCTCTAAGAAAAATGTTCTGAAACCATCAATGCTCTGTAATGCTCAAAGTCAATTTTGCCAAACTAACATTCTTGGTTTGATCGATGATTATGCTTAATATTTCATGTTTAAGGTCGTTAACCATCTCATAAATTTGCCAGAAACAAAAGATTTCCATTTTTTCCCCATTATTTTTCTTGATGTAATCGATATGACAGTTTGGTGATGGTTGTCCCCTATTTTTGGTAAGTAATGATTACAGTGATAAAATACTGTTTGCTTGGATATATTTTCAAAGCCATATCCAATGCCACCCACCTACAAGGACTGTGTTAATTTGTTTTTAACTTTACATATAAATCAAACCGTCATCAACCAACAAAAATTTATTATTTTGACTCACTATCAGATAAGACATCCGATTCTATTAATTAATGGCTTAAAATGCCGTAAGTCCTACTTATGCCGTAATACTTTAATCTCACATATGAATGTCCGTTAATACCGCTGTTAAAGCATTAAATCGTAATAATAAATTGAATTAATTGGATTAATCATATCGCTTAACTTTTGGCTTAACTCAAATTGGTCAGCTTTAGTATTTTATCAAATTTTTGTTTTGTTTTGTTTTTGTTAATTGATGCCTCGCTATTGTGGTGGTATTTTAAGAAGTACGGCTACAAAGTATGTTACTATAAAATTACGTTACTATTTTTGTTTTAATCTAATCAAGTAATTTTTCATTTGACTTTGATTAAATTGAAAACAATTGACTTTGAACTCAGCTCAAACTACATATACATAATATATACCTACACGCGTATATAAATAAATCATAATTAGTTGAAAATGTAAACAAAGCATACGTCAAAAGTTTTGATTGAGTTGTAAAATATAATAACTAGGTTCTAATCTGGTAATTTGTTGGTAGTGATAAGAAATTATTGAGGTAGCCTATATAATAATTCGGGAATATTTGGGAATGTTATTGGTTTGAATCTTTGCTAATGAAATTTATATCATCACGAGAATTTTCTTTGGATCTTACGATCATATATTACTGCCAAATTACACAAAATACTATCAGAGAATTGGTCTATTAGGAATCCCAATTTATATGACTCGAAATTCTGCGCTTTGATTTTCTTTGCTTGACTGTAAAGGCTGCCCTTTTTGGAAAAATGTCAAACGACTAAGTTTAAATACAAGCAAACCAAAATGACTTTCAATAGAGCCTTCTCGAATCCAATAATACTCTAGAAGAATGTTCCTCTACAAGGTTGTGGCCATGAACCTTAGAACTAAATATGTATTTGATATGTGTAGGATATGATTTTTTTCGGTTTGACTAGGTTTTCACCTGTAAAACCCATCAGACTTCATATCAGAGTACATATCCAGATTTAGGAAATTTGGTTTCCGATCGAAGGTTTTATTTGGTTATTTCTCAAGCATTAAAAGGTGTTGGTTAAAATTTGAAGACTGTATGTCCATGGTTATACCGTTGACCATATATTTTAGCTTTATGACTTAAAATCTCAAGCTGGTAACAATTGAACTTAGACAATTTTGTGTCGGTGAAAATAACATGCTTGTTGTAAGACGTTCCAAAGTCAAATTAACTATGAGTTTAAAAGATAGATTTCCAAACATATTGTGCCTTGTGTAGCCTCGATTAAAAACTCTTTTTCATGAAATTGTTCTTATTGCAATATTCAAATCAAGTCATTTTTAATAATAAAAGATGGATTACATTCAACATCGAATACGCAGTAGTCTACTACCACCAATCATAATATAAATACACATAGTACTACCATGGTATGTTAGCTCATTGATGTGCTAGATGTCGCTACTGGTATAGTTTTAAAATAATCAAAATATTTTTATATGTATAATCGCCTAAATGTCATGTTTTTATTCTAAATTTTGACGATATTCTACCGATCCGTCATCTAGAACTTCAATACGAGATAAGGTAAAAAACGAGGATATTTCGACATGTGATTTAAACTTAAAATGATTTTTTAGGAAATTTCTGGAATATGACCAATTAGGAAGGAACTCGGTGATTTCTAACCCGATTTTGATGAAGTTCGATATGTAAGATGAAAATGGGATTTTAAAATGATTTTTTGGGTAAGTTCTGGAATATGGCCAGTTAGGAAGGAACTCGGTGAGTTCTTAACCGATTATGATAAAATTCAAAATGTAGGATGAAAATGGTATTTTAAAATGATTTGTTGGGAAAGTTCTGGAATAAGGCCAGTAAGATTCCATACTTGAATATTTCTAAGGAGAGAAATATAATTTTCCTTCACTTAATGTTTTTTGCTTTAATTGTATAATTAAATTTGATTTTAAAACCTTTTTTGGGAAAACCTCTGGAATATGGCCAATAAGGTTTCATACTTAAATAATTTTAAGTAGAGAGATACAATTTTTCTTCACTTAATGGTTTTTTAATTGCTGCTTTTCTCATCTCAAAATAATCATTGACTTGATCGAGTTTACTGTCAGTAAAATGTATTTTCATCTATTTTTTATTCTTCTACTTAATGTAACTTTTCTTCACTTTAGAGTATCTATCTTCCTACAAAATCATTTTAAAATCCCATTCCCATCCTACATATAGAATTTCATCATAATCGGTTAAGAACTCACCGAGTTCCTTCCTTATTGGCCATATTCCAGAACTTTTCCAAAAAATCATTTAAAAATCCCATTCCTATCCTATATATAGAATTTCATCATAATCGGTTAAGAACTCACCGAGTTCCTTCCTAATTGGCCATATTCCAGAACTTTCCCAAAAAATCATTTTTAGTTTAAATCATATGTCGAAATATCCTGTTTTTAAATATCCAGTTTTGTACCATATCTCATTTTGTACCTTATCTCGTTTTAAAATATCCAGTTTTGAATTATCCGGTTTCGTCAAATCCAGTTGTAAAATGTCCAGTTTCGACCGGTACCCGTATTTATTTATGAAAAATGCAACTTTAAACCTGATTTAAATCTGCTCAACCCCTATTACCTAGTGCTGAGTTAAATGTTGTTATTTTGTCTCAAGTTGACAATCAAACTCATAGTTTAAATATTGGTACTAGTTTGAAAGGGTTAAGCCATTCCATCAAATTTTGAAAAAATCTGGAGGTACTTATCTGCAGTAATAGTGCGCCAATAAAAGAGAATTATATAGAACAGGCTAACTGTCCATTTATTGAAAAAACAGTGAAGTTTGAGTATCAACATACCAGAACTCTTTCCAGTATCAGTTCCTTGCCGAATTTTGAAATTATAACTATTACTCCTAAATGTTGGCTTTATTAGTTTTTGATGTTATTGCGGTACGGATTAACGTTGCCATTTATTCTAATGATTGTCGTTTGCATTGCCAACCTCACTGCCGGAGACTTCAACCTTCAACAAAGAATTATTACTTCTCGAAAAATGACGGAACGAATATCATATTTTAAATAGACTTCACGGTGCGGATTTTATGCTAGATTTGTTATAGCTCAAAAGAAGTTTAAAATTTTACATTGGTTTATAACTAATAATTTTATTTTGCCGATTAAAGACGAATTAAGTTCAAAGCAAAAAAAAATTTCTGCAATTTCATAAACGGTAAACGAAAAGTAGCTGGGTTTCCTGCACCTATGTCACTTCAGAACTCTTTTGCTATTCAATTTTCTGTAATCTGCAATCTCTACCGATTATTTTCTTCTAATGAAGGTTTATCTCACCTTGATATTAATAAATTAAGCACGGTGCTGAGAGCCTATATAGCTCTTCTTTTGGCTCTCATTTTTAATTAAAGCTGATCCCTGAACATTTCTTTCATTCGTCCGATTTTTAAATCCTGTAAAAGATGTGATATCAGTAATGAATGCTCTTTTAACTGGTTTTGAATGATTTTTTATTTCCACCTTTGTTATTTTGCCCAACTCTTATTTTGCCCAACCTTGATATGGCATTGGAAGTTTCAGCAGATCTTATGCATCATACTGTATGGTCATTATTCCGTGTAGCTTCCAACTGGTGAAGCGTGCACTGCATTCATCGGTCCAATTTATCGGTAACATGCCCTTCTTTCTCCGTCGTTTAATGAAATATAGAATAGTCTGGTCGTGTGCAGCCTTAGGAAGAATAATTCAAAAATAATATATCATTCCTAAAAATCTTCGAATTCGGAGAATATCGTCGGCTGAAAATGGCCGCGAGGCGCAACACGAATGTCAAACGTAGGAACTCGAACAGTCCATACTCCTTGTGCTGTCCAAGCTTTGATCTCGACTTTAGCTATTTTCATTTTGTCGGCGGTTAGACGTCGTACTTTTGCATGGCAAAGTTGTCCCGTTGTCTCAATGCAATGGAAGCGAAGTCCTATGTTAAGTGTAAGATTATTGAACCCGTGTGTGTCGATGGTTGTTGAATTTGCTGCAAACAATTTAAATGCAGGATACCTGAATTTTTCGAGGTTTGTTGTTGGTGTAGCGATTTCCTCCGCTACCTTTGTAAGTGAGGTACCTAATTGTTTTCTAGCTTAATTGATTCTCGGCCAATATTGTTGAACGTTCATGCCTTTATGCATTTTCTGGCGTGGATGCCATATTTTTGATGGTACCAACAATTTGAGTGTTTTGCGACCTATTCCTTTGAACACAAACTACTGCGTTGGCGAGGTAAGATAGAGAAATTAAGGCTTTGAGATCGTCAATGTTAACAGCTATTTTACCAGTTGTGGAAGTATGCAGACTTGAGCTGTCAAATTATTTGATTGCTTTCGCTCTATGTCGGTTGCTGGGGCATTCGTAAGTTATCAATTTTGAACTGCGCTTCCAACTGTGTAAACCAGATTTTAGATGGAACGGTGCGTATTTCACCAATACCCTGTCAACTTGGGTCGTTTCAACTCATACAAGTACAATTTATACACGTACTTTGGTTAGGTTATGCACGCACACAAAAATATTTTGTGTGTACAAAATATTCGGGGTCACAAACGGGTTCGTAATTTTGTTATTGTAACCCCCTTTTTTCTTGTACTGTCAATGCTCTCACCGACCCACTCTACCGATTAGTTGTTTTGCCCGATCAGCCATATTGTGTGGTTTGCAAAAATGTGATGTTGTAGAGGTCACCACAAACAAATTCACAATTCTGAGATTTTGTATCGCCCCATCCTTACGTGTCATCAACATAGCTTAGATTATGGTTCCATCAAATGTTTAAAGATTTTCCCTACAGTTTCCCGTATTTGAATTTTCTGTTTGTTCAACTTCGACCTATTCACATTTTCAAATTGACTCATTGATATTTGTAAATCATAGCTGATTTATAAATGTATTGTGACTTTAAACTTCCGTTATGATAACGCAACCAGATCAACATTGTAAAAATTCATTACAAATGTCTTATCATTTATTCACACGAGTCGTGCGTGCATTAATACATTCGTTTACTACATCCAAATGAAAGTCAGTAGCCGATACATATAGAGATTAATAAATTCTAAATTTATTTTTACTGATAACAAAATTAAAAAAAAAAAATTATAACAAAAAACATTTAATATAATCAATCAAACATAAAATTTTGTAAAAAAAAAAAACAAAATGTCTAATGTCAACCGTTACAATCTTAATATATGTATTTTGTTTTTATCTTGCGACTTACGGCTGGAAAAACAATAATAGTCGAGTGTAATTTTAACGTTGACAACATTTTTCTGTCACAAAATTTTATGGTTTAAGCCGTTTTATAGGACACATAGATATCTTAGGTGTGTAGCCCACCATACCAATAAAAATTCTAAATCTAAATCAAAAAATTCAAAAATTATCATCGAATGTCAACAACAAAAAATCTTATCATGGACAAAATAAAAATATTATAAGTATTTAACAGGGAGACAATGCGGCTACAGCGAAATGTAATCGCAAAGTATAATTTTTATTCAAATTTAGTATAATTGTGAATTTCGTTGAGTGAAGGTCGTTTTTTAAAAAAATAAATCATATATATTTTTTATATTGTGTCTTGGGTAAATGTCTACACAATTTAGCATAGACGCATTTTTAAAAAAAAATCTACAATTTTATTTTTATTTTTGCTTTTTCATTCAATTTATAGTAAAATGCAGATAAAGTGGATAAACGAGTCGTGGGAGCAGCGAAAAGAAACCTTGGCCATTGGTTTCTTGGCGTGCTGGATATATTTTGGTGAAATGACGTTTTTACTATTTACATCGTATATAATGGTAAATAAATATTCAATGATCATTAATAAGACAGTCGACATACAATTTTTGAATTTTTTTTCCTTTTCAGCTATGGGGTTCATGGCCCGCCCGTATACTTATGATTGCTTATTTAACGTATATAATCAAAATTGATCGGGAAAGTGCACGTAAATATGGTGGACGGCGACAAGGATCCAAATTCGTGCGAAATTTGTATTTTTGGAAATTGTTGTGTCGTTACTATCCGGCCACATTGGTTAAAACCGTTGATTTGCCACCAAATAAAAATTATGTATTTGCCGCATATCCACACGGAATTCTTAGGTAAAGTACTTACAATCTATGACGATAGTAAATTAATGATTGATTTGATACAAATTTTTGTTATCGAAGCTCTTCAAGTTCATGGTCAAGTAAATTACTCAAAAACATTTATTTTGGTTTGTTTTTGCAGCTTGGGTGCATTTACCGCATTCTGTTCAAATGCCCTAGGTTTTAACGAAAAATATCCAAAAATTCGATCAAAGCTCACAACATTCGGTTATCACTTCAATATACCATTTTATCGAGAGCTTCTCATGTGGTGGGGCATGTCAAATGTAAACGCCGATTCAATTAATTATTTGCTAAATGCATCAAACGATCCAAATGATCCGTACAACGATGATGGTTATCAATCAAATGCTGTTGTTATTATGGTTGGTGGGGCTCAAGAAGCGTTCAACAGCAAACCAGATACATATAAAATTATACTCAAGAAACGTAAAGGTTTTGTTAAGATGGCGATTAGAACGGGCTCAGATCTTGTACCAGTTGTAACGTACGGTGAAGTTAATGTCTACGAAGTT
Organism: Tipula confusa; assembly: GCA_963556175.1. Classification (NCBI taxonomy): domain Eukaryota; kingdom Metazoa; phylum Arthropoda; class Insecta; order Diptera; family Tipulidae; genus Tipula; species Tipula confusa. Next base: position 66,389,217 of record OY744477.1, on the reverse strand, counting down.
CCAACAATCACGCCCAATTCAAAAACGCATAGATTCCAAGTTTTCTTCAAAAAATTTACCGGAATCGCACCAGCCTTTTATATTGGTCGTGGCGTTTTTCAAATGAATTGGGGTGTTATACCGTTACGTCATCCAATGGTGACTGTGGTCGGGGCACCAATTTCGGTTTCGAAAAATGAAAATCCAACACAAGACGATATTGATAAGTACCATGCTATATTTTGCGATAAAATCAATGAATTGTTCGAAGCTCACAAATCAAAATATTTAAAAAATCATGAAAACATAAAATTAACTATAGAATAAAAAAATTGAAACCAAAAAATTGTTAAAACTTTATTGCGTTTTAAGTATTATACCAGTTGAGTATGTTGACGGACGATGATTGTGTCGTCAAACGTTTATTATGATAAGCGGTATTAGAATTCCAATCGCTATAATACCAATCAAATAAAATAAACGTGTTATCATCTTATCTTGCCACTTTCGATTTTCTACGCACATTTTGTACGGCATGTGCGAAAACGACACGGAATTATAGAGTGGAATCCATTTGGTCGGGAACACACGAAACAATAAATCGTCGAACAATTTTCGTATTCTAAATGATTTACGATTTACTAAATCTCGCATCTGGAATTAAATAAAAATATTTCAACCAATTTTAAATTACAACGAAGCCACCTACTTCAACGTAATTGTACATGGCCAGATCGGAAATTGCGTGTAAATCCTGCCAACGTGTTTCACTATACACCTTCAACGCTGTTTCAATATTATTCGAATATTTTGATAATAAATCGTTTAAAATCGTACAATCTTCGAATCCCGCATTCATACCTTGGCCATAGAATGGTACGACAGCGTGTGCCGCATCACCGAGCAGTAATACTTTTGAATCATGATGATATGATCGACACTATAACGAAAAATAAAAATTTTAAAAAGTGCTGAATTGAATTTGCTGACTATAAAAATTATATGGTTTGAGTATTCACTAAAAAAAATTTACCTTCACCGAAATCAAAGCTTGCGGTTTAACATTGAAAAAGTCTTGGATCAATTTAGCTTGTCCAATCAGGGCAATCGAATCGGGAAAATATTTGTTAAAAAAATCGAGAAGCTGATCGACCGTTCGTAAATCATCGAAATTTTTAAACGGCATAAACAATGTAACCGTCCACGATTTATCTTGATTCGGTAGTGCGATCATCATAAATTTACCGCGCGGCCATATGTGTAAATAATTTTTCGGCATCGCAAAATCATTATCTTTAGTCGGCGGTATGCACAATTCAATATAGCCGTGCTCAATGTATTCCTGTTTAAAATCAAATCCCGGTTTCGACAGCATACTGCGGCGCACCACACTAAACGCACCGTCACAACCTACTATCAAATCGGTTTTGATTTGTTTTTCTTCGCCCGATATTTGTTCCACAAAATTCAATAGGCCATTATCGAAATTCGATTTAATTAGCTTGTGATGGAAATGAAGCCGTATATTGGTATAGAGTTCGGCCGCATTCAATAAAATTTCGTTTAAATGTTTTCGCCCCACCGAATAAATACATTGACTCGTGTTACGGTCGTACGGCACAATCGTATAATTTCCTTTGACATCGTGTAACATTCGGCCACGCATTGGTATTCCATGTTCAAGTAGCTTAGTTTCTAGGCCAACGGCGGCTAATGCTTTACGGCCACGATTCGATAGTGAAAGATTTATACTGCGACCCACTAATAATTCCGATGACCGAATATCTTCACGATATTCGAACAAATCGATTTGAAATCCTTTACGAGCCAAATATATGGCGGCCAATGAACCAACCTGTAAAATTTAAATATAAAAGCACACTTTAGTAAAACCAATATTTCACTTAATTTATTTCAAATATTCACTCACTAGTCCGCCACCAATTATCGAAACATTTAACGGTTTTTTTACACTTCCATTCATCTTATGTTCTTCAACACCATTACTTGTTGAGTTTATCATGATCAAATAATTAATAAAAAAAAATTTGTTCTAAGCTAATTTCGGTGACCGTCCTGTGTGATTAGAAATACACATTTGATGATGTCGCTCTCTTGTTCATGAATTAATGTTGTATGTAAAAGATGTTGGTCGTCATATTGAGTTTTGTGTGAAGTCTTATAAATTTTTTTTTTATAATTTTAGTTTGGTTTCATACACACACATGCACATATGATACATAAAAAACAGTAATACATCGATAGTATTGTAAATATTCAAAGTTCCGCGGTTTCCATATCAAATTACTTGGTTGCATTTTATGCTATGTATGGACTATATAGTCAGATTCAGTGAGTTGAATTATTTTTACAACATTAACAATCGTAAAACATGAGTGTGTCTTGAACTTGACCCCTACAGTTGTTTACGCAATCTTTAATAACTGGTCCAAACACGCTATAAAACGTTATCAGAACTAACAAAACTATAGTCATTTTTTTTGTGTCTACTACACACATTTTTAGAAAAATTAACTCTTTAACGGATAATGCGTACATTTTAATGTATAGACGAAATCTTGCGGCCTTATGAACTTAAGTTATAGAACATTTAACTACATAACCTATTAGTAGTTATGCTAGTTAATTAGGTTTAGATTTAGGTCTGAACTGTAACATTTACTCTTTGTGGCATTTTTTTACGATATTTGCAGTACTTTCTTCAGTGGATTACTGACTGAATTATTGATGGAGCCGATGATTCGAATTCATAATGTGCTCATTTTTGTTACTGCCATTAGTAGGTTCTGTAGCCATCAGATTGTTGTCATACATAAACTTATTTTTTGTGTTGTTGATTTTAAAACCGACTATATCATCTGCATACCCTTCTGCTTCTTAAATGATTCCCATTTTTCATTCATATAAGTAATTGGGTCAATAGGTTTGCAAATGGTCGGCCCACCAAGAGTGTAAAAAATCATGTGGCTGAGAAAGGTGATATAGCTTACCATATCTGACAGAGCTCACAAAATTTAAAATAGTAGACTATTCCAAATACGAGATGCATCTTACTTTTAGCCGAGTAAACCACAGAATTTATACTGAAGACTAGAGCTTTTAATTAAGGTATCATTCATCAAATTCGGGCCACTTTTGCGTATTTTATTGAATTTTCCCATTTTCTTAAATTCGTAAAGGCTAACCCCTTTGCAAATTTTTGACAATTTTTTTGGATTTAAATTTTTGGTGGAAATGTATTAGTATTTTATAGCAGTACCAATGTTGATGACTAGAGCTTTTGATTAAGGAATCATTGATCAAAATCGGGTCACTTTTGCGTGTTTTATTGAATTTTCCCATTTTCGTAAATTCGTAAAGGCTAACCCCTTTGCAACTTTTTGATATTTTTTTGGATACAAATTTTATGTGAAAAAGTATTAGTATTTTATAGCAGTATTTATGTTGATGGCTAGAGCTTTTGATTAAGGTATCATTCATCAAAATCGGGCCACTTTTGCGTGTTTTATTGAATTTTCCCATTTTCGTAAATTCGTAAAGGCTAACCCCTTTGCAACTTTTTGATAATTTTTTTGGATACAAATTTTTTGTGAAAATGTATTAGTATTTTATAGCAGTATTTATCTTGATGACTAGAGCTTTTGATTAAGGTATCATTCATCAAAATCGGGCCACTTTTACGTGTTTTATTGAATTTTCCCATTTTCGTAAATTCGTAAAGGCTAACCCCTTTGCAACTTTTTGATAATTTTGTTGGATACAAATTTTGGGTGGAAAAGTATTAGTATTTTATAGCAGTATTTATGTTGATGACTAGAGCTTTTGATTAAGGTATCATTCAACAAAATCGGGCCACTTTTGCGTGTTTTGTTGAATTTTCCCATTTTCGTAAATTCGTAAAGGCTAACCCCTTTGCAACTTTTTGATAATTTTTTTGGATACAAATTTTTTGTGAAAATATATTAGTATTTTATAGCAGTATTTATGTTGATGACTAGAGCTTTTGATTAAGGTATCATTCATCAAAATCGGGCCACTTTTGCGTGTTTTGTTGAATTTTCCCATTTTCTTAAATTCGTAAAGGCTAACCCCTTTGCAAATTTTTGACAATTTTTTTGGATGTAAATTTTTGGTGGAAATGTATTAGTATTTTATAGCAGTATTTATGTTGATGGCTAAAGCTTTTGATTAAGGTATCATTCATCAAAATCGGGCCACTTTTGCGTGTTTTATTGAATTTTCCCATTTTCTTAAATTCGTAAAGGCTAACCCCTTTGCAAATTTTTGATAATTTTTTTGGATACAAATTTTTTGTGGAAATGTATTAGTATTTTATAGCAGTATTTATGTTGATGACTAGAGCTCTTGATTAAGGTATCATTCATCAAAAATCGGGCCACTTTTGCGTGTTTTGTTGAATTTTCCCATTTTCTTAAATTCGTAAAGGCTAACCCCTTTGCAAATTTTTGACAATTTTTTTGGATGTAAATTTTTGGTGGAAATGTATTAGTATTTTATAGCAGTATTTATGTTGATGGCTAAAGCTTTTGATTAAGGTATCATTCATCAAAATCGGGCCACTTTTGCGTGTTTTATTGAATTTTCCCATTTTCTTAAATTCGTAAAGGCTAACCCCTTTGCAAATTTTTGATAATTTTTTTGGATACAAATTTTTTGTGGAAATGTATTAGTATTTTATAGCAGTATTTATGTTGATGACTAGAGCTCTTGATTAAGGTATCATTCATCAAAATCGGGCCACTTTTGCGTGTTTTGTTGAATTTTCCCATTTTCTTAAATTCGTAAAGGCTAACCCCTTTGCAAATTTTTGACAATTTTTTTGGATGTAAATTTTTGGTGGAAATGTATTAGTATTTTATAGTAGTATTTATGTTGATGACTAGAGCTTTTGATTAAGGTATCATTCATCAAAATCGGGCCACTTTTGCGTGTTTTATTGAATTTCCCCATTTTCGTAAATTCGTAAAGGCTTAACCCCTTTGCAACTTTTTGATAATTTTTATGGATACAAATTTTTTGTAGAAATGTATTAGTATTTTATAGCAGTATTTATGTTGATGACTAGAGCTTTTGATTAAGGTATCATTCATCAAAATCGGGCCACTTTTGCGTGTTTTGTTGAATTTTCCCATTTTCGTAAATTCGTAAAGGCTAACCCCTTTGCAACTTTTTGATAATTTTTTTGGATACAAATTTTTTGTGAAAATATATTAGTATTTTATAGCAGTATTTATGTTGATGACTGGAGCTTTTGATTAAGGTATCATTCATCAAAATCGGGCCACTTTTGCGTGTTTTGTTGAATTTTCCCATTTTCTTAAATTCGTAAAGGCTAACCCCTTTGCAAATTTTTGACAATTTTTTTGGATGTAAATTTTTGGTGGAAATGTATTAGTATTTTATAGCAGTATTTATGTTGATGGCTAAAGCTTTTGATTAAGGTATCATTCATCAAAATCGGGCCACTTTTGCGTGTTTTATTGAATTTTCCCATTTTCTTAAATTCGTAAAGGCTAACCCCTTTGCAAATTTTTGATAATTTTTTTGGATACAAATTTTTTGTGGAAATGTATTAGTATTTTATAGCAGTATTTATGTTGATGACTAGAGCTCTTGATTAAGGTATCATTCATCAAAAATCGGGCCACTTTTGCGTGTTTTGTTGAATTTTCCCATTTTCTTAAATTCGTAAAGGCTAACCCCTTTGCAAATTTTTGACAATTTTTTTGGATGTAAATTTTTGGTGGAAATGTATTAGTATTTTATAGTAGTATTTATGTTGATGACTAGAGCTTTTGATTAAGGTATCATTCATCAAAATCGGGCCACTTTTGCGTGTTTTATTGAATTTCCCCATTTTCGTAAATTCGTAAAGGCTTAACCCCTTTGCAACTTTTTGATAATTTTTATGGATACAAATTTTTTGTAGAAATGTATTAGTATTTTATAGCAGTATTTATGTTGATGACTAGAGCTTTTGATTAAGGTATCATTCATCAAAATCGGGCCACTTTTGCGTGTTTTGTTGAATTTTCCCATTTTCGTAAATTCGTAAAGGCTAACCCCTTTGCAACTTTTTGATAATTTTTTTGGATACAAATTTTTTGTGGAAATGTATTAGTATTTTATAGCAGTGCTTATGTTGATGGCTAGAGCTTTTGATTAAGGTATCATTCATCAAAATCGGGCCACTTTTGCGTGTTTTGTTGAATTTTCCCATTTTCTTAAATTCGTAAAGGCTAACCCCTTTGCAACTTTTTGATAATTTTTTTGGATACAATTTTTTTGTGGAAATGTATTAGTATTTTATAGTAGTATTTATGTTGATGACTAGAGCTTTTGATTAAGGTATCATTCATCAAAATCGGACCACTTTTGCGTGTTTTATTGAATTTTCCCATTTTCGTAAATTCGTAACCCCTTTGCAACTTTTTGATAATTTTTTTGGATACAAATTTTTTCTGGAAATGTATTAGTATTTTATAGCAGTACTTATGTTGATGACTAGAGCTTTTGATTAAGGTATCATTCATCAAAATCGGGCCACTTTTGCGTGTTTTATTGAATTTTCCCATTTTCGTAAATTCGTAAAGGCTAACCCCTTTGCAACTTTTTGATAATTTTTTTGGATACAAATTTTTTGTGAAAATGTATTAGTATTTTATAGCAGTACCAATGTTGATGGCTAGAGCTTTTGATTAAGGTATCATTCATCAAAATCGGGCCAGTTTTGCGTGTTATTTTGAATTTTCCCATTTTCGTAAATTCGTAAAGGCTAACAGAGCTTTTGATTAAGGTATCATTCATCAAAATCGGGCCACTTTTGCGTATTTTGTTGAATTGTCCCATTTTCGTAAATTCGTAAAGGCTGACAGAGCTTTTGATTAAGGTATCATTCATCAAAATCGGGCCAATTTTACGTGTTTTGTTGAATTTTCCCATTTTCTTAAATTCGTAAAGGCTAACCCCTTTGCAAATTTTTGATAATTTTTTTGGATGTAAATTTTTGGTGGAAATGTATTAGTATTTTATAGCAGTATTTATGTTGATGGCTAGAGCTTTTGATTAAGGTATCATTCATCAAAATCGGGCCACTTTTGCGTGTTTTATTGAATTTTCCCATTTTCGTAAATTCGTAAAGGCTAACCCCTTTGCATCTTTTTGATAATTTTTTTGGATACAAATTTTTTGTGGAAATGTATTAGTATTTTATAGTAGTATTTATGTTGATGGCTAGAGCTTTTGATTAAGGTATCATTCATCAAAATCGGGCCACTTTTGCGTGTTTTGTTGAATTTTCCCATTTTCATAAATTCGTAAAGGCTAACCCCTTTGCAACTTTTTGACAATTTTTTTGGATGCAATTTTTTGTGGAAATGTATTAGATTTTTATAGCAGTATTTATGTTGATGACTAGAGCTTTTGATTAAGGTATCATTCATCAAAATCGGGCCAATTTTACGTGTTTTGTTGAATTTTCCCATTTTCTTAAATTCGTAAAGGCTAACCCCTTTGCAAATTTTTGATAATTTTTTTGGATGTAAATTTTTGGTGGAAATGTATTAGTATTTTATAGCAGTATTTATGTTGATGGCTAGAGCTTTTGATTAAGGTATCATTCATCAAAATCGGGCCACTTTTGCGTGTTTTATTGAATTTTCCCATTTTCGTAAATTCGTAAAGGCTAACCCCTTTGCATCTTTTTGATAATTTTTTTGGATACAAATTTTTTGTGGAAATGTATTAGTATTTTATAGTAGTATTTATGTTGATGGCTAGAGCTTTTGATTAAGGTATCATTCATCAAAATCGGGCCACTTTTGCGTGTTTTGTTGAATTTTCCCATTTTCTTAAATTCGTAAAGGCTAACCCCTTTGCAAATTTTTGATAATTTTTTTGGATACAAATTTTTTGTGGAAATGTATTAGTATTTTATAGCAGCACTTATGTTGATGACTAGAGCTTTTGATTAAGGTATCATTCATCAAAATCGGGCCACTTTTGCGTATTTTGTTGAATTTTCCCATTTTCGTAAATTCGTAAAGGCTAACAGAGCTTTTGATTAAGGTATCATTCATCAAAATCGGGCCACTTTTGCGTGTTTTGTTGAATTTTCCCATTTTCTTAAATTCGTAAAGGCTAACCCCTTTGCAAATTTTTGATAATTTTTTTGGATACAAATTTTTTGTGGAAATGTATTAGTATTTTATAGCAGCACTTATGTTGATGGCTAGAGCTTTTGATTAAGGTATCATTCATCAAAATCGGGCCACTTTTGCGTGTTTAATTGAATTTTCCCATTTTCGTAAATTCGTAAAGGCTAACCCTTTTGCAACTTTTTGATAATTTTTTTGGATACAAATTTTTTCTGGAAATGTATTAGTATTTTATAGCAGTACTTATGTTGATGACTAGAGCTTTTGATTAAGGTATCATTCATCAAAATCGGGCCACTTTTGCGTATTTTGTTGAATTTTCCCATTTTCGTAAATTCGTAAAGGCTAACCCTTTTGCAACTTTTTGATAATTTTTTTGGATACAAATTTTTTCTGGAAATGTATTAGTATTTTATAGCAGTACTTATGTTGATGACTAGAGCTTTTGATTAAGGTATCATTCATCAAAATCGGGCCACTTTTGCGTGTTTTATTGAATTTTCCCATTTTCGTAAATTCGTAAAGGCTAACCCTTTTGCAACTTTTTGATAATTTTTTTGGATACAAATTTTTTCTGGAAATGTATTAGTATTTTATAGCAGTACTTATGTTGATGACTAGAGCTTTTGATTAAGGTATCATTCATCAAAATCGGGCCACTTTTGCGTATTTTGTTGAATTTTCCCATTTTCGTAAATTCGTAAAGGCTAACAGAGCTTTTGATTAAGGTATCATTCATCAAAATCGGGCCACTTTTGCGTGTTTTGTTGAATTTTCCCATTTTCTTAAATTCGTAAAGGCTAACCCCTTTGCAAATTTTTGATAATTTTTTTGGATACAAATTTTTTGTGGAAATGTATTAGTATTTTATAGCAGCACTTATGTTGATGGCTAGAGCTTTTGATTAAGGTATCATTCATCAAAATCGGGCCACTTTTGCGTGTTTAATTGAATTTTCCCATTTTCGTAAATTCGTAAAGGCTAACCCTTTTGCAACTTTTTGATAATTTTTTTGGATACAAATTTTTTCTGGAAATGTATTAGTATTTTATAGCAGTACTTATGTTGATGACTAGAGCTTTTGATTAAGGTATCATTCATCAAAATCGGGCCACTTTTGCGTATTTTGTTGAATTTTCCCATTTTCGTAAATTCGTAAAGGCTAACCCTTTTGCAACTTTTTGATAATTTTTTTGGATACAAATTTTTTCTGGAAATGTATTAGTATTTTATAGCAGTACTTATGTTGATGACTAGAGCTTTTGATTAAGGTATCATTCATCAAAATCGGGCCACTTTTGCGTGTTTTATTGAATTTTCCCATTTTCGTAAATTCGTAAAGGCTAACCCTTTTGCAACTTTTTGATAATTTTTTTGGATACAAATTTTTTCTGGAAATGTATTAGTATTTTATAGCAGTATTTATGTTGATGACTAGAGCTTTTGATTAAGGTATCATTCATCAAAATCGGGCCACTTTTGCGTGTTTTGTTGAATTTTCCCATTTTCTTAAATTCGTAAAGGCTAACCCCTTTGCAAATTTTTGATAATTTTTTTGGATACAAATTTTTTGTGGAAATGTATTAGTATTTTATAGCAGCACTTATGTTGATGGCTAGAGCTTTTGATTAAGGTATCATTCATCAAAATCGGGCCACTTTTGCGTGTTTAATTGAATTTTCCCATTTTCGTAAATTCGTAAAGGCTAACCCTTTTGCAACTTTTTGATAATTTTTTTGGATACAAATTTTTTCTGGAAATGTATTAGTATTTTATAGCAGTACTTATGTTGATGACTAGAGCTTTTGATTAAGGTATCATTCATCAAAATCGGGCCACTTTTGCGTATTTTGTTAAATTTTCCCATTTTCGTAAATTCGTAAAGGCTAACCCTTTTGCAACTTTTTGATAATTTTTTTGGATACAAATTTTTTCTGGAAATGTATTAGTATTTTATAGCAGTACTTATGTTGATGACTAGAGCTTTTGATTAAGGTATCATTCATCAAAATCGGGCCACTTTTGCGTATTTTGTTGAATTTTCCCATTTTCGTAAATTCGTAAAGGCTAACCCTTTTGCAACTTTTTGATAATTTTTTTGGATACAAATTTTTTCTGGAAATGTATTAGTATTTTATAGCAGTACTTATGTTGATGACTAGAGCTTTTGATTAAGGTATCATTCATCAAAATCGGGCCACTTTTGCGTGTTTTATTGAATTTTCCCATTTTCGTAAATTCGTAAAGGCTAACCCTTTTGCAACTTTTTGATAATTTTTTTGGATACAAATTTTTTCTGGAAATGTATTAGTATTTTATAGCAGTACTTATGTTGATGACTAGAGCTTTTGATTAAGGTATCATTCATCAAAATCGGGCCACTTTTGCGTATTTTGTTGAATTTTCCCATTTTCGTAAATTCGTAAAGGCTAACCCTTTTGCAACTTTTTGATAATTTTTTTGGATACAAATTTTTTCTGGAAATGTATTAGTATTTTATAGCAGTACTTATGTTGATGACTAGAGCTTTTGATTAAGGTATCATTCATCAAAATCGGGCCACTTTTGCGTGTTTTATTGAATTTTCCCATTTTCGTAAATTCGTAAAGGCTAACCCTTTTGCAACTTTTTGATAATTTTTTTGGATACAAATTTTTTCTGGAAATGTATTAGTATTTTATAGCAGTACTTATGTTGATGACTAGAGCTTTTGATTAAGGTATCATTCATCAAAATCGGGCCACTTTTGCGTATTTTGTTGAATTTTCCCATTTTCGTAAATTCGTAAAGGCTAACCCTTTTGCAACTTTTTGATAATTTTTTTGGATACAAATTTTTTCTGGAAATGTATTAGTATTTTATAGCAGTATTTATGTTGATGGCTAGAGCTTTTGATTAAGGTATCATTCATCAAAATCGGGCCACTTTTGCGTGTTTTCTTGAATTTTCCCATTTTCGTAAATTCGTAAAGGCTAACCCCTTTGCAACTTTTTGATAATTTTTTTGGATACAAATTTTTTGTGAAAATGTATTAGTATTTTATAGCAGCACTTATGTTGATGGCTAGAGCTTTTGATTAAGGTATCATTCATCAAAATCGGGCCACTTTTGCGTATTTTGTTGAATTTTCCCATTTTCGTAAATTCGTAAAGGCTAACAGAGCTTTTGATTAAGGTATCATTCATCAAAATCGGGCCACTTTTGCGTGTTTTGTTGAATTTTCCCATTTTCTTAAATTCGTAAAGGCTAACCCCTTTGCAAATTTTTGATAATTTTTTTGGATACAAATTTTTTGTGGAAATGTATTAGTATTTTATAGCAGCACTTATGTTGATGGCTAGAGCTTTTGATTAAGGTATCCTTCATCAAAATCGGGCCACTTTTGCGTATTTTGTTGAATTTTCCCATTTTCGTAAATTCGTAAAGGCTAACCCTTTTGCAACTTTTTGATAATTTTTTTGGATACAAATTTTTTCTGGAAATGTATTAGTATTTTATAGCAGTACTTATGTTGATGACTAGAGCTTTTGATTAAGGTATCATTCATCAAAATCGGGCCACTTTTGCGTGTTTTATTGAATTTTCCCATTTTCGTAAATTCGTAAAGGCTAACCCTTTTGCAACTTTTTGATAATTTTTTTGGATACAAATTTTTTCTGGAAATGTATTAGTATTTTATAGCAGTACTTATGTTGATGACTAGAGCTTTTGATTAAGGTATCATTCATCAAAATCGGGCCACTTTTGCGTATTTTGTTGAATTTTCCCATTTTCGTAAATTCGTAAAGGCTAACCCTTTTGCAACTTTTTGATAATTTTTTTGGATACAAATTTTTTCTGGAAATGTATTAGTATTTTATAGCAGTACTTATGTTGATGGCTAGAGCTTTTGATTAAGGTATCATTCATCAAAATCGGGCCACTTTTGCGTGTTTTCTTGAATTTTCCCATTTTCGTAAATTCGTAAAGGCTAACCCCTTTGCAACTTTTTGATAATTTTTTTGGATACAAATTTTTTGTGAAAATGTATTAGTATTTTATAGCAGTACCAATGTTGATGGCTAGAGCTTTTGATTAAGGTATCATTCATCAAAATCGGGTCACTTTTGCGTGTTTTATTGAATTTTCCCATTTTCGTAAATTCGTAAAGGCTAACCCCTTTGCAACTTTTTGATAATTTTTTTGGATACAAATTTTTTGTGAAAATGTATTAGTATTTTATAGCAGTACCAATGTTGATGGCTAGAGCTTTTGATTAAGGTATCATTCATCAAAATCGGGTCACTTTTGCGTGTTTTATTGAATTTTCCCATTTTCGTAAATTCGTAACGGCTAACCCCTTTGCAAATTTTTGATAATTTTTTTGGATACAAATTTTTTGTGGAAATGTATTAGTATTTTATAGCAGCACTTATGTTGATGGCTAGAGCTTTTGATTAAGGTATCATTCATCAAAATCGGGCCACTTTTGCGTGTTTTATTGAATTTTCCCATTTTCGTAAATTCGTAAAGGCTAACCCCTTTGCAACTTTTTGATAATTTTTTTGGATACAAATTTTTGTGAAAATGTATTAGTATTTTATAGCAGTACCAATGTTGATGGCTAGAGCTTTTGATTAAGGTATCATTCATCAAAATCGGGTCACTTTTGCGTGTTTTATTGAATTTTCCAATTTTCGTAAATTCGTAAAGGCTAACCCCTTTGCAAATTTTTGATATTTTTTTGGATGTAAAATTTTGGTGGAAATGTATTAGTATTTTATAGCAGTATTTATGTTGATGGCTAGAGCTTTTGATTAAGGTATCATTCATCAAAATCGGGCCACTTTTGCGTGTTTTATTGAATTTTCCAATTTTCGTAAATTCGTAAAGGCTAACCCCTTTGCAACTTTTTGATAATTTTTTTGGATAAAAATTTTTTGTGAAAATGTATTAGTATTTTATAGCAGTACCAATGTTGATGGCTAGAGCTTTTGATTAAGGTATCATTCATCAAAATCGGGTCACTTTTGCGTGTTTTATTGAATTTTCCAATTTTCGTAAATTCGTAAAGGCTAACCCCTTTGCAACTTTTTGATAATTTTTTTGGATACAAATTTTTTCTGGAAATGTATTAGTATTTTATAGCAGTACTTATGTTGATGACTAGAGCTTTTGATTAAGGTATCATTCATCAAAATCGGGCCACTTTTGCGTATTTTGTTGAATTGTCCCATTTTCGTAAATTCGTAAAGGCTAACAGAGCTTTTGATTAAGGTATCATTCATCAAAATCGGGCCAATTTTACGTGTTTTGTTGAATTTTCCCATTTTCTTAAATTCGTAAAGGCTAACCCCTTTGCAAATTTTTGATAATTTTTTTGGATGTAAATTTTTGGTGGAAATGTATTAGTATTTTATAGCAGTATTTATGTTGATGGCTAGAGCTTTTAATTAAGGTATCATTCATCAAAATCGGGCCACTTTTGCGTGTTTTATTGAATTTTCCCATTTTCGTAAATTCGTAACCCTTTTGCAACTTTTTGATAATTTTTTTGGATACAAATTTTTTCTGGAAATGTATTAGTATTTTATAGCAGTACTTATGTTGATGACTAGAGCTTTTGATTAAGGTATCATTCATCAAAATCGGGCCACTTTTGCGTGTTTTATTGAATTTTCCCATTTTCGTAAATTCGTAACCCTTTTGCAACTTTTTGATAATTTTTTTGGATACAAATTTTTTCTGGAAATGTATTAGTATTTTATAGCAGTACTTATGTTGATGACTAGAGCTTTTGATTAAGGTAGCATTCATCAAAATCGGGCCACTTTTGCGTGTTTTGTTGAATTTTCCCATTTTCTTAAATTCGTAAAGGCTAACCCCTTTGCAACTTTTTGATAATTTTTTTGGATACAAATTTTTTGTGGAAATGTATTAGTATTTTATAGCAGCACTTATGTTGATGGCTAGAGCTTTTGATTAAGGTATCATTCATCAAAATCGGGCCACTTTTGCGTGTTTTCTTGAATTTTCCCATTTTCGTAAATTCGTAAAGGCTAACCCCTTTGCAACTTTTTGATAATTTTTTTGGATACAAATTTTTTGTGAAAATGTATTAGTATTTTATAGCAGTACCAATGTTGATGGCTAGAGCTTTTGATTAAGGAATCATTCATCAAAATCGGGTCACTTTTGCGTGTTTTATTGAATTTTCCAATTTTCGTAAATTCGTAAAGGCTAACCCCTTTGCATCTTTTTGATAATTTTTTTGGATACAAATTTTTTGTGGAAATGTATTAGTATTTTATAGTAGTATTTATGTTGATGGCTAGAGCTTTTGATTAAGGTATCATTCATCAAAATCGGGCCACTTTTGCGTGTTTTGTTGAATTTTCCCATTTTCTTAAATTCGTAAAGGCTAACCCCTTTGCAAATTTTTGATAATTTTTTTGGATGTAAATTTTTGGTGGAAATGTATTAGTATTTTATAGCAGTATTTATGTTGATGGCTAGAGCTTTTGATTAAGGTATCATTCATCAAAATCGGGCCACTTTTGCGTGTTTTATTGAATTTTCCCATTTTCGTAAATTCGTAAAGGCTAACCCCTTTGCATCTTTTTGATAATTTTTTTGGATACAAATTTTTTGTGGAAATGTATTAGTATTTTATAGTAGTATTTATGTTGATGGCTAGAGCTTTTGATTAAGGTATCATTCATCAAAATCGGGCCAGTTTTGCGTGTTTTGTTGAATTTTCCCATTTTCTTAAATTCGTAAAGGCTAACCCCTTTGCAAATTTTTGATAATTTTTTTGGATACAAATTTTTTGTGGAAATGTATTAGTATTTTATAGCAGCACTTATGTTGATGGCTAGAGCTTTTGATTAAGGTATCATTCATCAAAATCGGGCCACTTTTGCGTGTTTTATTGAATTTTCCCATTTTCGTAAATTCGTAAAGGCTAACCCCTTTGCAACTTTTTGATAATTTTTTTGGATACAAATTTTTTGTGAAAATGTATTAGTATTTTATAGCAGTACCAATGTTGATGGCTAGAGCTTTTGATTAAGGTATCATTCATCAAAATCGGGCCACTTTTGCGTGTTTTATTGAATTTTACCATTTTCGTAAATTCGTAAAGGCTAACCCCTTTGCAACTTTTTGATAATTTTTTTGGATACAAATTTTTTGTGAAAATGTATTAGTATTTTATAGCAGTATTTATGTTTGATGACTAGAGCTTTTGATTAAGGTATCATTCATCAAAATCGGGCCAGTTTTGCGTGTTATTTTGAATTTTCCCATTTTCGTAAATTCGTAAAGGCTAACCCTTTTGCAAATTTTTGATAATTTTTTTGGATACAAATTTTTTGTGAAAATGTATTAGTATTTTATAGCAGTATTTATGTTGATGGCTAGAGCTTTTGATTAAGGTATCATTCATTAAAATCAGGCCACTTTTGCGTGTTTTATTGAATTTTCCCATTTTCGTAAATTCGTAAAGGCTAACCCCTTTGCAACTTTTTGATAATTTTTTTGGATACAAATTTTTTCTGGAAATGTATTAGTATTTTATAGCAGTACTTATGTTGATGACTAGAGCTTTTGATTAAGGTATCATTCATCAAAATCGGGCCACTTTTGCGTATTTTGTTGAATTTTCCAATTTTCGTAAATTCGTAAAGGCTAACCCCTTTGCAAATTTTTGATAATTTTTTTGGATACAAATTTTTGGTGGAAATGTATTAGTATTTTATAGCAGTATTTATGTTGATGGCTAGAGCTTTTGATTAAGGTATCATTCATCAAAATCGGGCCACTTTTGCGTGTTTTATTGAATTTTCCCATTTTCGTAAATTCGTAACCCTTTTGCAACTTTTTGATAATTTTTTTGGATACAAATTTTTTCTGGAAATGTATTAGTATTTTATAGCAGTACTTATGTTGATGACTAGAGCTTTTGATTAAGGTATCATTCATCAAAATCGGGCCACTTTTGCGTGTTTTCTTGAATTTTCCCATTTTCGTAAATTCGTAAAGGCTAACCCCTTTGCAACTTTTTGATAATTTTTTTGGATACAAATTTTTTGTGAAAATGTATTAGTATTTTATAGCAGTACCAATGTTGATGGCTAGAGCTTTTGATTAAGGTATCATTCATCAAAATCGGGCCACTTTTGCGTGTTTTATTGAATTTTCCAATTTTCGTAAATTCGTAAAGGCTAACCCCTTTGCATCTTTTTGATAATTTTTTTGGATACAAATTTTTTGTGGAAATGTATTAGTATTTTATAGTAGTATTTATGTTGATGGCTAGAGCTTTTGATTAAGGTATCATTCATCAAAATCGGGCCACTTTTGCGTGTTTTGTTGAATTTTCCCATTTTCTTAAATTCGTAAAGGCTAACCCCTTTGCAAATTTTTGATAATTTTTTTGAATACAAATTTTTTGTGGAAATGTATTAGTATTTTATAGCAGTACTTATGTTGATGGCTAGAGCTTTTGATTAAGGTATCATTCATCAAAATCGGGCCACTTTTGCGTGTTTTCTTGAATTTTCCCATTTTCGTAAATTCGTAAAGGCTAACCCCTTTGCAACTTTTTGATAATTTTTTTGGATACAAATTTTTTGTGAAAATGTATTAGTATTTTATAGCAGTACCAATGTTGATGGCTAGAGCTTTTGATTAAGGTATCATTCATCAAAATCGGGCCACTTTTGCGTGTTTTGTTGAATTTTCCCATTTTCTTAAATTCGTAAAGGCTAACCCCTTTGCAAATTTTTGAAAATTTTTTTGGATGTAAATTTTTGGTGGAAATGTATTAGTATTTTATAGCAGTATTTATGTTGATGGCTAGAGCTTTTGATTAAGGTATCATTCATCAAAATCGGGCCACTTTTGCGTGTTTTGTTTAATTTTCCCATTTTCTTAAATTCGTAAAGGCTAACCCCTTTGCAAATTTTTGATAATTTTTTTGGATACAAATTTTTTCTGGAAATGTATTAGTATTTTATAGCAGTACTTATGTTGATGACTAGAGCTTTTGATTAAGGTATCATTCATCAAAATCGGGCCACTTTTGCGTGTTTTATTGAATTTTCCCATTTTCGTAAATTCGTAAAGGCTAACCCCTTTGCATCTTTTTGATAATTTTTTTGGATACAAATTTTTTGTGGAAATGTTTTAGTATTTTATAGTAGTATTTATGTTGATGGCTAGAGCTTTTGATTAAGGTATCATTCATCAAAATCGGGCCACTTTTGCGTGTTTTGTTGAATTTTCCCATTTTCTTAAATTCGTAAAGGCTAACCCCTTTGCAAATTTTTGATAATTTTTTTGGATACAAATTTTTTGTGGAAATGTATTAGTATTTTATAGTAGTATTTATGTTGATGGCTAGAGCTTTTGATTAAGGTATCATTCATCAAAATCGGGCCACTTTTGCGTGTTTTGTTGAATTTTCCCATTTTCTTAAATTCGTAAAGGCTAACCCCTTTGCAAATTTTTGATAATTTTTTTGGATACAAATTTTTTGTGAAAATGTATTAGTATTTTATAGCAGTATTTATGTTGATGACTAGAGCTTTTGATTAAGGTATCATTCATCAAAATCGGGCCAGTTTTGCGTATTATTTTGAATTTTCCCATTTTCGTAAATTCGTAAAGGCTAACCCTTTTGCAAATTTTTGATAATTTTTTTGGATACAAATTTTTTGTGAAAATGTATTAGTATTTTATAGCAGTATTTATGTTGATGGCTAGAGCTTTTGATTAAGGTATCATTCATTAAAATCAGGCCACTTTTGCGTGTTTTATTGAATTTTACCATTTTCGTAAATTCGTAAAGGCTAACCCCTTTGCAACTTTTTGATAATTTTTTTGGATACAAATTTTTTGTGAAAATGTATTAGTATTTTATAGCAGTATTTATGTTGATGACTAGAGCTTTTGATTAAGGTATCATTCATCAAAATCGGGCCACTTTTGCGTGTTTTATTGAATTTTACCATTTTCGTAAATTCGTAAAGGCTAACCCCTTTGCAACTTTTTGATAATTTTTTTGGATACAAATTTTTTGTGAAAATGTATTAGTATTTTATAGCAGTATTTATGTTGATGACTAGAGCTTTTGATTAAGGTATCATTCATCAAAATCGGGCCAGTTTTGCGTGTTATTTTGAATTTTCCCATTTTCGTAAATTCGTAAAGGCTAACCCTTTTGCAAATTTTTGATAATTTTTATGGATACAAATTTTTTGTGAAAATGTATTAGTATTTTATAGCAGTACCAATGTTGATGGCTAGAGCTTTTGATTAAGGTATCATTCATCAAAATCGGGTCACTTTTGCGTGTTTTATTGAATTTTCCAATTTTCGTAAAGGCTAACAACCCCTTTGGAAATTTTTGACAATTTTTTGGATACAAATTTTTTGTAGTAATATATATGTGTATTTTATAGCAGTATTTATGGTGATGACTGGAGCTTTTAATTAAGGTATCATTCATCAAAATCGGGCCACTTTTGCGTGTTTTGTTGAATTTTCCCATTTTCTTAAATTCGTAAAGGCTAACCCCTTTGCAAATTTTTGATAATTTTTTTGGATACAAATTTTTTGTGGAAATGTATTAGTATTTTATAGCAGCACTTATGTTGATGGCTAGAGCTTTTGATTAAGGTATCATTCATCAAAATCGGGCCACTTTTGCGTGTTTTATTGAATTTTCCCATTTTCGTAAATTCGTAAAGGCTAACCCCTTTGCAACTTTTTGATAATTTTTTTGGATACAAATTTTTTGTGAAAATGTATTAGTATTTTATAGCAGTACCAATGTTGATGGCTAGAGCTTTTGATTAAGGTATCATTCATCAAAATCGGGCCACTTTTGCGTGTTTTGTTGAATTTTCCCATTTTCTTAAATTCGTAAAGGCTAACCCCTTTGCAAATTTTTGATAATTTTTTTGGATACAAATTTTTTGTGGAAATGTATTAGTATTTTATAGCAGTACTTATGTTGATGGCTAGAGCTTTTGATTAAGGTATCATTCATCAAAATCGGGCCACTTTTGCGTGTTTTGTTGAATTTTCCCATTTTCATAAATTCGTAAAGGCTAACCCCTTTGCAACTTTTTGACAATTTTTTTGGATGCAATTTTTTGTGGAAATGTATTAGATTTTTAAAGCAGTATTTATGTTGATGACTAGAGCTTTTGATTAAGGTATCATTCATCAAAATCGGGCCACTTTTGCGTGTTTTGTTGAATTTTCCCATTTTTTTAAATTCGTAAAGGCTAACCCCTTTGCAACTTTTTGATAATTTTTTTGGATACAAATTTTTTGTGGAAATGTATTAGTATTTTATAGCAGTATTTATGTTGATGGCTAGAGCTTTTGATTAAGGTATCATTCATCAAAATCGGGCCACTTTTGCGTGTTTTGTTGAATTTTCCCATTTTCTTAAATTCGTAAAGGCTAACCCCTTTGCAAATTTTTGATAATTTTTTTGGATACAAATTTTTTGTGGAAATGTATTAGTATTTTATAGCAGCACTTATGTTGATGGCTAGAGCTTTTGATTAAGGTATCATTCATCAAAATCGGGTCACTTTTGCGTGTTTTATTGAATTTTCCCATTTTCGTAAATTCGTAAAGGCTAACCCCTTTGCATCTTTTTGATAATTTTTTTGGATACAAATTTTTTGTGGAAATGTATTAGTATTTTATAGTAGTATTTATGTTGATGGCTAGAGCTTTTGATTAAGGTATCATTCATCAAAATCGGGCCACTTTTGCGTGTTTTATTGAATTTTCCCATTTTCGTAAATTCGTAAAGGCTAACCCCTTTGCAAATTTTTGACAAATTTTTTGGATGTAAATTTTTTGTGGAAATGTATTAGTATTTTATAGCAGTATTTATGTTGATGGCTAGAGCTTTTGATTAAGGTATCATTCATTAAAATCAGGCCACTTTTGCGTGTTTTATTGAATTTTCCCATTTTCGTAAATTCGTAAAGGCTAACCCCTTTGCAACTTTTTGATAATTTTTTTGGATACAAATTTTTTGTGAAAATGTATTAGTATTTTATAGCAGTATTTATGTTGATGACTAGAGCTTTTGATTAAGGTATCATTCATCAAAATCGGGCCACTTTTGCGTGTTTTATTGAATTTTACCATTTTCGTAAATTCGTAAAGGCTAACCCCTTTGCAACTTTTTGATAATTTTTTTGGATACAAATTTTTTGTGAAAATGTATTAGTATTTTATAGCAGTATTTATGTTGATGACTAGAGCTTTTGATTAAGGTATCATTCATCAAAATCGGGCCAGTTTTGCGTGTTATTTTGAATTTTCCCATTTTCGTAAATTCGTAAAGGCTAACCCTTTTGCAAATTTTTGATAATTTTTTTGGATACAAATTTTTTGTGAAAATGTATTAGTATTTTATAGCAGTACCAATGTTGATGGCTAGAGCTTTTGATTAAGGTATCATTCATCAAAATCGGGTCACTTTTGCGTGTTTTATTGAATTTTCCAATTTTCGTAAATTCGTAAAGGCTAACAACCCCTTTGGAAATTTTTGACAATTTTTTGGATACAAATTTTTTGTAGTAATATATATGTGTATTTTATAGCAGTATTTATGGTGATGACTGGAGCTTTTAATTAAGGTATCATTCATCAAAATCGGGCCACTTTTGCGTGTTTTATTGAATTTTTCCATTTTCGTAAATTCGTAAAGGGTAACCCCTTTGCAACTTTTTGATAAGTGATGAAAAATTCCTTTTACGGACCTCCGTGTTTGAGTCGACCCGCAGCTGTAACCACTGCGACAATTGCTCGGTATTTTTCAGCTATTTAAATATTCACATTATTTTTCATAATTAATTAATTTTTGATTTATTATACTTAAATTTTATTATCAAAAGTAAAATACATAAATTAAAAATTAACATTTTTTATTTGTAAGTACAATAATAATAATAATATTAATATAATAATTTTTTTTCATTCAATAACTGCCATTATTTAATATTTTGGTGATTTTATTTATGTGTTTTATCGTGCCAACATAACAAAAAAAAAATTATGTATAGAAAAAAAACGTAATAAAAAAAATTAACCCATGTCTCACACACACACATCTTTATCGTATTAAAATTAATAATACATCTTTTCTTTGTTTTATGCTTCATTACAGTATTAGAATACTACTAAAGTGAATTAGCTTAAGCACAAACCACTATTGAATTTTGTTTCACCACCGACGGTGCTGCATTTGTAGTTTTATTTCACCGTTTTCTTTTGTTTTTTGGACGTTTTGTTTTGTAAATTTATTTGGTTTGGATATTAGGATGAAACAAAAAATCTGCTTAAAAATTTATTTTGATTTGAATTATTTACACTTTACACAAAATAATTTAAAGCGTTTACTGGAAAAAAATTGAGTGTCATTTGAAAGGATAACAATGTTATATTAGATTTATAAGATTTTTGGATTTTTCAAATGAGATCCAATCATGTACATATACATTATTTATAATTGTTTTGTTTTAAGTTTATATATTAAAAATACACAGTAAAAAATTTAGTAAAAAAATAATAATCGTTCTTGCGCCGATGTCGATAATAATCGCCATGTTCGTTTTATACTTATATACTGGACTAGAGCACGAACACAAATTAAAAATCCGAATGCCATTATTAACCACCAGAGCCATGAATTTTCATGTGGCGCCACATAGGTTGAATGTTTTACAATAAGAGTCCATTTAGCCAGTGATAAACCGAAACCAGATAGGGCACCATAGCGAGCGGCAATCGTATGACAAAAGCATGTAAGTACCAAAAAACCGATCCAATTAAATAGAAATGCTACAAGAAATGCGGTCACAAACATTATGTCGGTGCCAAGTAAACTATTGTCTGCGGTCATATTATCTGTGTCGCCCGTATCAATTGCTATAAATGTGAAACCATTTTGTCCAGTTGGATCGTTACGAAGTGACGGCATGCCGGGACATGGTGGTGGTGGTTGCATTTGTCCAGCTAAATTTATTGGAAATTCACCGTGCAAGGTTTTCTCCATTTGAACTTCTTCATATGTTGGTAGCTTGCATGATGGCGATAGCGGGATTGTATTCTCTTGTTCATAGGGTGGCGGAGCATTATGATCCGCCTTTGGTGGCGGTATATCATCACCTGACATTTTTCTCGCAATTCAATTTCTGTGTAAGCAAATAAACAAATAAATGAAAATTAAATATTATATAAACAATTAGCATTATATTAAGGCACGCAGGTACATACACATACACACACACATACTAATATAATTCGATGACGTATGGAGTTTTTACAAAAATATCGGTACTTTATTGTAATCATTCGACGATTCATGAAATTAGATTAAAAATGACAACAAAAACTTTTCTAATGAGTCCTATATATTACCGTGGAATTTGTCACCTACATTATATTGCTGTTTTTAATTTTTGTTTATTTATTTTAATTTTAATGTCATCGTTTTGATGATAACATGTATGATTATCACACTGATTAATGAAATACATCAGTTTGATGTGGTTAGGCACCAATAACAAAAATTATTATCTTACCAAAACTTTCCGAGAAAAAAGATGGTAAACTTTTACTAAACACTGGTTTTATATTTTTATCACTTTCGAATTTTTTTTTATTGCAAAATTTCACTTCTACTGACTCATAATAACTGTCGATATGATAAAAAAGTGTTCGTATCGCAAACCAACTATTAAAACCTAATTAACTGTAAAATTAACTTTTAAACTGAAGAGTAAAATATTTTAAAGTTGAATACACATTTCAACTGAGAACTGTAGTTCAATTGCAAGAGACTGTGCGTTAATGGGGTCTAAAGGCGATTTGTTAGTAAATGAGCTGAAGTGCAAACAGCAATAATTTGCCAAAAAAAACACAAAAGTTCCAAGAAACTTCGGATAATTTTAATACATTTTCCACAATTGAACTAGAAAATCAAAAGTCTAAACGTTTGCCTCGTGCTGAACAACTAAAGCAAGAATTTACTGAACTTGAATTTCTAGTTTTAACGGCCGATCCAAACGAAGATATCGATCTAAACTATGACGAGAGTAATTATTCTAACCTCTCATAATTAAATCATTGGATTCGTAGACACTTCTAATAATGAAAAACAAAAAGGTAAACAATCTCAAGTAAAGGTGCCAAAGATACATGTTCCATCTTTGGAGATTACTTAGAGTGGTAATCATTTTTCGATAGTTATACTACATTTCATTTAAACGCTGAACAAAAATGTCAATACCTAAAAGGGCTTCTTCGAGAAGAATTAGCAATGTTGTTGCACCACATTACGGTAACTGAGGGGAATTATGTCGGAGCGCTAAATAATTTAAAAGAGAGATATGATAGGAAAAAACTCATCGAGCTCAACTCGTTTGTCCGAACGTTTATCGAACAAAACAGAATTCATCATCCTTCTGCAGTTAACATAAAACGTTTAATAGACACATCTGATGAGGTTATCCGAGGACCTTCGGCCACTTAATGAAGTAGGCGAAACCCGCGTTCCATGGCTGATCTACATCCTACTTCAGAAACTAGATGACAAATTTAAGGCAACCTGGGCAGAATTCCTGAAATAGACGAATCGATACTCTGGAAATAATGATGTTAACTTCCAATAGATCTGATCCAAAGACAGAAATTAGAGGAAAGGTTGCTGCTGAATATAAACCGTAAGAGCAAAATTGCGACAAAACTTGCGGAAAAAGCACTACACACATCTAAATCAAGACGAAACTGCAACCTATGCAGCTGTTGTATTCTTTCGATTCACAAATCTTGATAGCAAAGTACTAACACAATTGATCTCATTAAAAACGAAGGTAGTGCCTACTAAACAACAGACTCTTCCACAACTTCAGTTATGGCCAGATTCCCAGATTGTACTCGAATGAATAGCAAGCCGCCCAAGACGATGGGGTATACGATTGTAGGTAATCGAACCTTACATCAAAGCAGTAACGAACTAAATGGCGAACCGGAAAACCTCCAATACAACTAAACGACATATATAGTTCTCATTTGAGAAAACAACGTTCTGGTAAACCAGTGGCCACTAGGAAAGGCTATCGCATTATACCCCGGCTCGGATAAAATAATCAGAGTAGTCACACTCAAAATACTATAGAATTGAGCCACACTACTTTGGTTGGTTTTTCTAACACGGTTTTGTTTAAGCTGCAACTACTTTTAAGTGGTATTAAACAATTTGAACTATAAAGGTCTAAAATGCAGTAATCTTAAGTTGTAAGTGGTACTTTATCGAACAATAGCATTTCATTAATGTGGATCAGTAAATGATATGCCTTATCGCGTCGTTATTTAAGTTAAGTGCCTGGAGTAATCTTATAATCGAACATCTTCATGTTAATTGGCATTATTGTACATATTATTGGTATTCTATTTTAGTTTATAACGAGAGAGAACCGTTTCAATTCAGTTGACACATCAGTTGAAAAAAGATCTTTCCAATAAGGTACGCAGTCCTTTAAAAATCACTTTTGAAACTTTTTTAAATTTGGAAAAAAATATCTTTATTTCTCTATATAAAGTCCGTTTTGGTGATATTAAGTGACTATTTCGAAAATTGAGTTACTATTCAGAGAATTAAGCTACTGAAATGAATTGAGTCATTCGTTTGCATGTATAATTTGTTTATTATTATTTAAATTAAAATTTAATTAATTAAAATTAAATTCGAAGCGAAAAAAAATATGTCTTCCACCAGAAACAAATTATATGAATTATCAACCCCAAACTACTATTCCGATAAATCACTAGCTCAATATTTTTATCTGAAGTGAAGTGTACCAAACGAATACTCAAATCACTTCAGTTGATACCGATATTTCATTAATTCAGCTCAATACACTTTTTTATCGATGTTCAATAGTTTCGCATACCCTGTTTATAGCGAGAATAGTCGAGCTCCTTAAAATAACTTAAAATACCACCGAGCCATTTTTTCAACGCTGTCATAAGTTCGCATAATATCCGCCGTTGGTTATTTTTCCTTTATGAAGATAATCAATGAAAATTATCCGTTATACCGGGTGATTTTTTTAAGCTGAAACTTTCAAATATCTCGGATAAGCACTATGAAAGAAATTATCTCAGGAAATAAGCACTTTACGAAAAAAATTGAATCATTCCGGGGGCATACATTAGTGCTAAAATTAATACCCCTTGTAGGTAGGGCGGGCGGTACCTATGCAATTAAAATAGGAACCCCTATTATTTATTGCAGGATCATTCGGCTAAAAATAAGTACGTAGGTTAGTTAACTTTGGCGGAAATCGACTAACCAGAAGTGTAAATAATTTATACTGACCAAATTCGAATGTTTTAAACGGATCTCTTACGAAAAGATCATTTCGTGGAATTAGCTTGAAACAAGCAACAAACACATAGTTACGCTATTTTTATTTTCAATCAACACATCGACAAAATCAATGACGCTAAATAAATTTAAATCTGATTAGTTTATTTGATCACCTTATGATTTGACTAAAACTACTTAAATAAAACTAAACCAGATTATTTCAGAATTTCTTTTTCAATTTTTATTTTCATCGTATTCAGCCAAAGCTACTGTGGTCTGAGGGCACCCGCATGTCTCGTAAAATATTTTTACACAAACATCATATCCTTAGGATACCACCAGAGTTCTTTGATTGTCGTAGAGGCGACTAAACGAAGAATGAATCGCTGGGCTGAATACCCGCATCCTTAAAATAATTTTGTACAAAAAAGTCAACAAAAAGAACCGAGGGTTTTGTATACCCTTTGTTTTGTATACATCTATTTAAATTGATATTATTGGTTTTAACGCTGTCCAAATTGATCGACTCTGGTCGAAAATTTACAACGCAATTCTTTCGTTGTTAATTTTTGACTACCAGTCGTCGAATACATTTAAAACAGATTGTTTTTTGAAAGGCCCGCCACAATCAACACTAAAGTTTTTAGTATGCCATATGCGAAAGAGGCAGCACAATCAAAGTATGGAGTATGCTATGTTTTCCGAAAGAGGCAGCACAATCAAAGTATATAGTACCAATCATTGTTAGTTTTTCTTAAAAACATTTCGTTTCAAACGGATAACATAAAATATTACAAATAAACAATAATTTCAAAATAGCTCAAAATAAGAAAGAAAAAACACAAAGCCTACCAAAAAAATGTAATATTTTAAAGCAACAGATTGTTTGAATAAAATGATAGACGGCCATGATTTTTTTCTTATTTTAAATTATTTTGTCGTTGTTCGAGATAATTCCAACAGGAATAAAGTGCAGTTGTTTAGTGTATTTATGTACAATTTGAATTATTCGCACACGATAATCACAAATACATATATTGTTTATATGTTAGACACTTTGACTGACATATAGCGGCATAATTAGTCGTATTTTATTTGATTTTGGTATTGGAATTGGATTTGGAATTCAAATAAAGTCGTATTTTATTTGATTTTTTACAACAACAATCCCATAAATCGAATCCTTTTTTGGAATTGATTGAAATCTTTCTCTATTGATGGTATTGTAATTTCAATACTTTTTTTTAGTTAGTATCTCGAATACCAGGTGCGCCACATCTCATATTTTGATTTCTATAAGTTGGTCATTGTTGTTATTTTATTATTTGGTTATTCATTTTAAGTTAGCGATATTTTAGTCGTATTTTATTTGATTTTGGTATTGGAATTGGATTTGGAATTCAAATAAAATAGGTTTTAATTTTTTTTTGGAATTGGATATTATTTTTAAAGGTTGGTACGTTGTGTATTTTTAAATTTGATTTTTCAAATAGTTTGTTTTGGTAATCATCAAAAATTTTAAATTTTTACCAATACATTATTTTCTATTAATATTTTAATTAATTATAATTTAAAGCAACGGAGAAAAGATAAATAATGTTATAAGAAAACCATAGTGGTAATTATTTAAATCGTCAATTTCGGCTTAGGTTTAATAACGTACAATCAAAATTTGTTAAATACAAATTTGATAATTACAGTTCTTCAAGATAATTATTATTATTAATAATAATAATATTATTAGTTATGCTCTAAAAATAAATACGTCATGAAAATAATATAACATGCTTACATACAAAAGAAAACTTTTACCTATATATTAAAAGTTCATCTTGATTCATTTCAATTATCTAAATGATTTCACTTTCCAATACTAAATAATTTAAGCACTAAAATATTGATTAAATAATCACATTCAAGATTTAACAAAATATCGCTAACTCAAAATGAATGTTAAAATAGTCGTATTTTATTTGATTTTTTACAACAACAATCCCATATATCGAATTCTTTTTTGGAATTGGTTGAAATCTTTCTCTATTGATGGTATTGTAATTCCAATACTTCTTTTTAGTTAGTATCTCGAATACCAGGTGCGCGACATCTCATATTTTGATTTCTATAAGTTGGTCATTGTTGTTATTTTATTATTTTGACATTCATTTTGAGTTAACGATATTTTGTTAAATCTTGAATGTGATTATTTAATCAGTATTTTAGTACTTAAATTATTTAGTATTGGAAAGTGAAATCATTTAGATAATTTAAATGAATCAAGATGCACTTTTAATAGTACAGACCATTGCCTTCTTGAGGAACTGTAATTATCAAATTTGTATTTAACAAATTTGGTTGTACGTTATTAAACCTAAGCCGAAATTGACGATTTAAATAATTCTCACTATGGTTTTCTTATAACATTATTTATCTTTTCTCCATTGCTTGAAACTATAATTAATTAAAATATTAATAAAAAATAATATATAGGTAAAAATTTAAAATTTTTGATAGTTACCAAAAGAAACTATTTGAAAATTCAAATTTAAAAATATACAACGTACCAACCTTTAAAAATAATATCCAATTCCAAAAAAAAATTAAAACCTATTTTATTTGAATTCCAAATCCAATTCCAATACCAAAATCAAATAAAATACGACTAATAATAAAATAACAACAATGACCAACTTATAGAAATCAAAATATGAGATGTGGCGCACCTGGTATTCGAGATACTTACTAAAAAAAAGTATTGGAATTACAATACCATCAATAGAAAAACATTTCAACCAATTCCAAAAAAGAATTCGATATATGGAATTGTTGTTGTAAAAAATCAAATAAAATACGACTATTAATTTACAAGGGCATACGTGTAAAACCTACTACATTCCATAAGATGGCAGCATTTTCGTTTGTAGTATAATCTTGACAGTCCGATATGATCTATGAAAGTAAAAGCAAATAACTTATATTACTATAAGGGAAATCGCGTCGATTTTATGTGCCAACATGATATTAGTTGGGATAAAAATAGTAGATGGCACTAGAGTAGTTGAACGAAATGTTTACATTTTTTTATCTACAGTTTTTTATATTGAACGAATTATTAACGAAACAAAAATTTTAAATCTAAAAAAAAAATTTTAAATTTTATAATCGGGATTGGAGTACATGGGCTTATATTTATATACAATAATAAATAAATAAAACCAAATTTTATTTTTTTTTAATTATTTCATTTCATTAAAATGAATTAACTTCGTTAATTTTTTTCTTACACCAATTTTTTTTAAATTCTCTTGTTTTGCAAAATGAAAAAATCTTATTTTATAATATATATTTATGATAGTTTTAATTAACACGTAAAAATGATTTTCTATATCATTAATATTAAATCTAGAGTATAAGTGATTGCTATTATCTATAAAAATTAAATCGATTAAACTAATATTTTGTATTGATCGTAAAACTAACTTACTATATTCTAATTTTACATTAATATTAACACTACTTTTAAAAATTTTCTCACATTCGACTAAAATTTTGTATGTATTTAATGATGGGGTCATTAATTTACCCCATTTTTTTAAATTAAATAAACCTAGATTTAGCTCCAACCGTGCACTTTTATTTAAAATTTGGAGACATTCCTTACATTTAACTTACCACATGTTTAACTTACCACATGTCATTGTCCAAAACAAATTTCGAAGGTACCGCATTTCTTGTAAGATGATTACCAGTGGTTAAATATTTTTCCTCGAAATGTTTGGAACAAAGTTTAAATGAAGGATAATCCAATTCATTAGCTTTGACATTTGGAACAATATCTCGCCAAATTTTCCTGTAATCTTCAGATGATGGTGCGCTATAAATTAAAGGGTACAATCAGCTCTTTTATTCAGTATACGCTTGAGGCAATATAAATTGTAAAAATAAAACCTTTAACCGAAAATATATGCAAAATTTATCTAAAATTAGCTACTAATTCGAATAGTCCAATTGCTTGGTGGTATAAAATCACTTTTTTATAGGTTAAACTTTACATTTTAATAAATTTAAAACAAACAACATATTTATATTGTGTTAATTAGCATCTAAAGTGATGAATAATTATGTTTTAGCTATCTTTCGCATCAATTACTACTTACGAATGCAAACCAATCTTCGCTGAACAATTAAAACACTTCAGCGGCATTTTGATAAAACAAGCACTTTATATTTATGTTATTTTAAAATAACTTATTTATTTATGTTATTTTATAATTTATGAAAGGTTTTTATAAAACAAAATATACAACACTTTTAATTCACAAAACAAATTATTATTATTCACTTCACAGACGTGAGACGCTACACTTTGAAATAACAACAATAGTACCATTAATGACAGCTGTTATGAAATTTTATGAAAAAATAAAAAATAAAAAAATTGGTTGACGTGCCATCTATTGTTCTCGTTAAAAACGTTTGGTATGCCATCTAGAATTTTTATCCGAAACAAAATTGAACGAAATCATGTTGTCGTTAGCATTTACTATGGAAATGTTCACGATTTCCCTTATAGTAATATAAGTTATTTGAGTAAAAGTGAAGAAAAAGACTAGAAGATGAGGGAAAAACTTTTAAGAGTATCGCCGTTTTTCATCGATCTCAATGATTACTACTTAAGAGATACACAATGATTACTTAAGTAAAAAAGAGATGCAATGATTGAAAAACAGATTCACTAGTGCTTACGAGCATCATTAAGATGCTTCTAATTAACGCGAACAAATTGGCTGATACACCAATAAAAATGGAAAAGCACAATTCCTAAATACATCCTAAAGAGTTAATATGGCCGCAATTTGATAACATTTAAAAAAGAGAATATTTCCAAAGAGTTGGAAAACCAGAAAGTTGTCAAAATGGAACGAATTAAAAGATAAAAGATTTAACAACATGGAACTACCAACATATAGATATACATATTTTTACAGAAAAGCTGGGCCTTTAAGATTGGAAATACGAACACATTACTCCAATCCAATGCGTTGTCACATTTGTCAGCGGTATGGACATACCAAAGCCAAAAGCGAAAAAACGCCGTTATGTCTAAAATGCACAAAAAAAAATTGTGATCAAATCAGATGAGCTAATTGTAAAACGGAACATACAACTGATGATAAAAATTGCCATACCTTCCAGATGGAAAAGGAAGTAATAAAAATAAATGGTTAGAAATGGGTCAGACTAATGAATGAGATTCAAATATTGCCCGAAACCACTTTTGGGTTCCTTCTCAACCACTCTGTCAACGAATGTGTGGTAAACTTTGAGTGGGACGTGCGAAAGGAAAATAAGAAAATCGTGGCGGTAATTTTGGACATTGAAAAAGCTTATGATTTTGTGGTTCCAGGGAAACTATATCAGTTGCTTTTAGATCTGGGTTTCCCACGGAAAATTTATGGGTGTATGATTTTACTAACGCACATAAATTAATTGTGAGTTTAAGGGATTACAGGTTGGTGGGATAGGTGGACTTTGAACTTCCATAAGGAAGTAAAACTTCACCTACTCTCTGATATCTGTATACTAGTTTGATTCATGGATTAAACTAAGAAGATCAAGTCTTTTTGCCGTTTGCAGTGCCAATACGACAAAATGTTATTGTATGGCTTTTCACTCGCATAGAAGAATTGATGTGCAAATCTATAATGAGAGTAACGTATTGAAAAAAAATCAAAAAGTGGTTCCAACTGTTTCTCTGGCAAATCTGGTAGAAGGCTTGAATTTTGGAGACACGACAAAAGCTTTGAGTAAACTATCAGTTAAGAGAGAATTCCAGCATTAAAAAAAGAGAAAATGTTGAGAGTAAATAATAGCATCTATATAATGACTTCTATGGTGATTACAGGTTTATGAAAAAAGTTAAGTTGGCAATGAACGAAGGGAGAACAAGAGTTCTTTTACTTTTCGACTCCATCAGCGGATTGACTTTGATAAGTAGGAGAGGGAGTACTGAAGTCGTACAAGGTGTTGTTGATCAGTCCCGTTGATCAGTCATGTATGGATGTGAGAGTTAGACCCTGACGGATTAGTATAAAAGTTGGCTGATGACATTTGAGAGAACGGTTATGCGCTTTATATATGGCCCCAAACGCGGCGATGACGACACTTACCGAATTCTCTTCAACCACGAGATTAGGAATTTGATGAAAATTACTGATAGCTTTTATGAACTAAAAAGCGAGATTGTCGGTTCGATGCGGGCCAGCAATGGCCTCGATTATTTTTATCCGGTCAAAGCAGGTGTTAAATTAATAATTATGGAAGTGCAATATGGTACGCCATGTGATAATTTTAATGCGATTAATATTTAAATTACGAAATAGTTGCTTTATTTATTCGTTATTGTGCTGCTGTTACCAAATTAGCACATGTATAGTTAAATCAGTTGTGGTTAAAATTCTGTTTGTACGTCATCAAAACCACTAAACTTGTAAGACGGAAATAAATTGGAATTACTATCGATTTTGAAAAAAATGTCAAACAACAAAGTTTAACACTGCATATAACTTGTTACATTCAGTTTAGACATTGTGTGATACTAATCAAAAACAAAACAATCGCCTTATCAGCAACGATAAAGTATTTTATTACTTTCACAGTGCCACACTTCATCGGTCGATATAGTATAAGTGGTATAGAACTGATGTGTACTTGTCACCAAATGATATTTAAATCGGATACCCTAATACATTCCTACACATACGTGTGCGTGTCTTAACATTATTTGATTCCGGTCACGAATGCTCATACAAAATTTGTTTCATCGCAGGCCTTGAAATCTACGTATGTAACACTACTAAGCAACGACAAATATTTAAACAAAACACGTGTTGTTTATGCAATCACAAACGTTGATTGTTTTTTAGTTGGGGTATTATTAATCCGATTAATCATCATAAAATTTGCTGTTTAATTATTTCACAAAAGTTTTAAAACATGCATTGGAAATATAAAACTTGTGTATGTTTTGGATAATTTGCTATAATTATAAACAGAACTCAAGCCTTATCGGACAACTGTTTTATGAATACATATGTAAGTGAGTCATATACTTTGCCAAGAAGTGAAATTGAATCAAATGCAACTCTGTATCTTACAAATATGTGAATAACATAATAAAAAAACAGATATATATGTACATAAAAACAGCGTGATTTAAAATGGAAATATGGAATACAATTAGCTGAATTCAATTAATCAAATTGAGTTTTATTATCAATTTATTTATTGAACTATTAGTCCGACGATTTTATTGCACGTATTCATGACATGATAATATTCTATTTGGCCAAGTTAGGGTTGATGTCGCAAATCGTGTAAGATGGCACACCTTTTGAAAATTGGACCAATTTGGACAGCAGAACTGTCCAATTTATTATATTACAAAATCTAATTACGATTTTATCCAATAACTATTGGGATGACATAATATTTATATTAATTTATCAAAATATTATCCAAAATTGATTGGGAATAACAATTTGTTGACCTTCATTACACATCGGCATAGCACTACTTTTCACAACATTCACCTATTTATTATAACACCTATTTATTATAATCGCATACATTAACTACTAATCAATTACATTTTTATTATTACAATTTACGAGATGTATAGTTAATTTAATTAATTTAATATTCTAATTTTGACACTCACATGACAAGTTGTTTGGAGAGAATTGACGATCGATAAATTATAGAAACAAAAATACCAAAATAATAACAATCAAATGTTTATTATAACAAAATTTTTTAACACTTAAATTAAACAACACTTTATAATTAAAACTATATAAAAAAAATAATAAAAATAAAATTAAATTGGAAATATTATTAATTAATCGATATGAATGACAGCTTTATGAAGTTCGAATGAAATATAAAAGCTTGCGTTTAGTTGTGATGAAAAAAAAATGAAAATGGCGGTACAACAAAAAAGAAAGTTTTATGAGTTCGATCCGCTGAATGTGGATGCTGAACGTATACAATACTAGAATCTAACTATAAAATGACATTTCATTGTTTATATAAATATTTTTTGTTAGAAAATGCCGAAAAAATATTCTTCGGTAAAAAAATGTTTTGTACCAATGTGCTCGAGTTCATCGTATAAAATATCTGATAAATTATTTATTAAAGTTCCAGTGGAAATCGAATTTCGGCGTGAATGGTTCAAAAGCGTCAATAAAACGTTGATAGCGGGCCATGAAAATGAAACCTTTCATTGTTGTGAGGATCATTTTGATGTATGCTCCCAAAATATATGCTTTGTAAATTTTTTTATTTATTTTATAATTCTCTTTTTAGTTTAATAACGATCTAATCGAAAATAGTGTAAATAAGACTGACAAAACATTTGACCTAATCAAAACCGTAGTGCCCCATTTATTGAAGTGTCAAGATGATTATAGAAAAGCACTATGTGAACCACCTACCGATGATGATATGAAACAATTTCAGAGGAATCCATTAGAGGGTCGAACCGTAGTCCTCTCCACCGATAACAATAAAATGGATGTGGATAAAAATGGACGAGAATTTAAAAAAATCGTTTATGGCAATAAAAAGATGACACTTTACATAAGATCACCTATGGAAACGTTAGATGAAGACTCGGATAGTAACGATAGTGTAGTTAGTTCCATAAGCAGCTGTTCAATTAGTAGTGTAAGCAGTACTGGTTTAAGTACATCTTTCGAATATCTTAGTTCCGACTGAATTAATAAAATATTTTTTTAAAATCAAAAATCAAATTTGTTTTAATAACTTTTTATTGTGTAGGATATAAAAATGATGTTCAAAAGGATTATACCCTTCCTAATATCCATTAGCTTATTTCGATTCCTTGCCAAGATCTCCTTTACCACCACGAATTCTACCAGTTCTACGAGCAGCAATAAGACCGACTTTACGACCAGCTGATGTTCCACGTTTAACTGTGGAAGCTTTACCAATATGTTGATGGTTACCACCACCATGGGGATGCTCTACGGGATTCATAGCAACACCACGTACCTTTGGCCAGCAATTACGTTTAACCTTATATTTATGATAAGCACGTCCAGCTTTAAGGATTGGTTTGTCAATACGACCACCACCAGCGACAATACCAACCATAGCACGGTTAGCCGATGGTACAGTTTTTTTAGCTCCAGATGGCAATTTAACACGTGTCTTACGTGTTTCTGGATTGTGGGCAATTACTGTTGCATAGTTGCCAGATGTACGAGCAAGCCGTCCACGGTCTCCAGTTTTTTCTTCTAAATTACACACAATGGTACCTTCAGGCATTTGAGCAATTGGCATTACATTACCAACTTGTAAATTTGCTTTACGACCACAGTATAAGAATTGTCCGGTGCACATACCCTCTGGTGCAATGAATAATTCTTTCTTTGTTTTGTATCTGTATGGATCTCTGAAATGTACTACAGCTAATGGAGCTCCACGACCAGGGTCATGTACAATTTCCTAAAATAAACATATTTACAATATTACACCAATACACTAACATTATCACACGTCAAAATTCTAACCTTAACAACTCCTTTGATGTATCCATGACGTTCGGCAAAATCAAGTGGCCGCAATTTAGCTGCCCCCTTTCGTTTTTTAGTATGCGATACGAATACTGAACCAGCTCCCTTACGTTGTGCACGGATTACACGCCCCATATTTTAGCGTATATTAAAACCTGAAATAATCACAAACATAAAAATAATACAAGCGTGTACAACATATTTTTTTCAATTAAATTCAAATAAAATCAACAAAATTTATTATAATTTTAAACAATTATATCACAATAAACCAATTTTTTAATAAATTAACTTATGATGATTTTATTTAGAATTAATTTTTTACGATTATATTTTCAACACATACCGAATGTCGCGAAAGTTAACTTAAAAAAGAAAGATGGCTGGAGTTGACAAAACAAATGTCAAAAATTTTATAGTTGATTTTTATAGCAGGGGTGAGCACTTAAATTATAGTAAACTGCTAGAAATAGATGCGTTAGAAAGTCGAATCTTGCCTACACTGTTAAATAAAAAGTACTTTATTTTAGTACTACGCGATACACTACTAAACAAAAAGGCAAATATTTTAATTGCACCAAATAATTTTTTATTTATTCAATTTATTTTTTGTATAAAAAAATGTCTATTGTTTTTCAATATTATTAATATGTATATAATATTATATTATTTATATAAATTGTTTATTTTATTTTCGTTTTGTTCAAAAATAATAAAAATGTAACGAGTAAAAATTATAGATGTATGTAAAAGAATTGTGCTCAGTTTAGCTCATTTTTAAAAAATAGTAAAATACAACACATGGTTATTTTTTATAATTATATATATTGATATATAATTAGAAAACGTTTTTTTTTTAATGATATATAAAATAAAAAATCAAATTATAATATGTAATTACAGTAAAAAAAAATTAAAATAAAAACATTTAACTTTGAATTTTTTTTAACTGTTATAGTTTATAGTGGTTGTATAATAATACATTTTTATAGTTTTATCGGTTGGTATCATTTCAAACCAAATCTGTTTAACCGTTAGACATTGCAACATCCATTTTGTTTTAGATCAAGTATAAAAACTAGAGAATTTATAAATGTTATCAACTGTGCAAAAACGTCGCCATTTTGTTTATTTTTAAAAAATATTAATTAACTCCTTTTTTTACTGCGCTTAGCTAAAATTTAGATTAAAAAGGAGTTCATTTTGTAATTTATTATGTTTGTACATTAAAGTAGTATAGATTTATTTAGTTATATATTTTAATAAATGGTAGGGAAGACATTTTTTTAATGAAAATTTGGTTTTCTATATAGTTTAGCACGTGGTGTTTTGAGCATTTTAAGCCTACCATAATATAATTTATTATTGGTATTCAAAGTTTTTTCTTTTTTTTTATAAACTTGGGAAGAAAAATTAAATTTAAAATTTTTAAATGACTAGGGGGTGAGGCGAAAAGTAAGAAATAAATGGGATTTTTAATGTACACAGTGCAAAATAGAACACTATACAATATCAAAACAAAATCAAAGAAACACGTGGTCTTTTTCGTTTCGTAAAATAAGTTTTACATTTGTTTTAAATATATAAAAATTTAACCTTATTTATATAATAGTTAAATGCAATTTATAGTTAAATCATATTGATATAATAATTATTTTTGTTTAATAAGATAATTTAGATTAATTGCCTTAATTCACTTAATTTTTTTTTTTTTTTGTTCATTTTAGCTAAACATACAATATATGTATTTTTTTATAAAGGTATAGCGCAGATCATTTAAATTTTAATATTTTTTTTTTCTGATAACTTTTATACTTTTTTGCCCTAAATAATAATAAAAAAAAAAAAACACAAAAAATAATAATAAAAAATATAAAATAAATAAATCAATTTGAATACATTATCTAAATAAAAAAAAAATTAAATGTTTTATATCGACCATATCATTTATTTGTCGCTCTGCAATTTATTTTTTAATTCTTCTCTACCAGTTGGCCATACCCGGCTTATTAAGTGTCATAAAGTAAATTTGACATGATGAACCTCCTTTGGCACTGCTGAAGAACACTTTATCATTCCTTTCACAAAGGAATTTTAAACGTTGAGCTTTTTTATGCATGAATACACCGTCTAAGTGTCCAGTTTCAACGGAACGTATCTATTTTTAAATGACAAAAACAAATAAATGTATTATGTGACAATTTTATATTTTGTTTACGATTATACTAACCTCGATTGCTTTATTGCCCCAGCCCATTATTTGTCCAGTTCCAATATATGCAACTGAAGTTGGCATTTCACCCCACTGTAAAAAAAAATGAATTTAAAAATAAGTCGCCACGTGGTTAGACTTAAAACACGTGCAACTTACTTGTAATACAATATTTTTGGACACTCTTCCACTTGTATTTACGTAAACTCCCTCATTATCGTAACACAATAACAATTGCATACCATTTGAATTTGGTAGTGTTACTATACAATGTGGTATTATTGGACCCTGAGTCTGGAAAGGGATTAAAATTAGGTTTAAATCTTAGATAAAAAGACAACAAAAATTACAAATCTTACATGTTTTGGTAGATAAATATCATAAACTGTTGCTGAATCTAAATCGACTGCATGAAAACCTTCAGCTGAGCCATATATAACTTTAAGTCTTGTTTGTTCTTCGATTGTTAAATCAACAAGGAGCGGACGATGTACTAGCTCGCCGAAGCTCTAAATAATCGTAAGATAAATTATTTTTAATATTGTTATCCAAATAAAAATTGAATTTAAAACTATGTACCTTAAATGCCATAAACTTATGATATGGTTTTGGCGCCCATGCATAAATTTCGATGGAATCTTTTAATGCGATTACCAAAAATTTAATTCGTTCATATTTAACAATTTTAAAATGTACAGCACCTTGAAGATCACCAACATTTATCCAACCATTTCGTCGTTCAACTTGCTATTGAATAATTAGAAAATTTAAAAATTTACTACAAACGTAATTTATCGACAATGTACTTACATCAGAGAGCCCATCCGTTCGCAATATTTTTGATTTTAGCCACGATAGGTAATAAACTCGTACACGATTTTTTTTCCCTGATATAGTTACCAATATATTTTGACCTTCTAATACTTCCATCTGTTGGAATCTTCTACGTGATATCAATTGATAGACCTAGAAAGAAATAATATATTATTTAGCCATTCAATTACAATAAACGGGTTTAACAGGCCATTGCTGGGCCGTATCGTATTTAAAAACCTGGTTCCTTCTTCTCAGATGATCGATGGATCATCCGTTTAGGAACGACTCACAGAACCTGACAGAGCCAGCATACTCGCGGTCACCTGAACTTTTTTCCTAATTGAGGAGAAAACGGTAATTACCAGGCGCATATATCAAGCGCATG
This sequence comes from Tipula confusa, assembly GCA_963556175.1. Taxonomy (NCBI): domain Eukaryota; kingdom Metazoa; phylum Arthropoda; class Insecta; order Diptera; family Tipulidae; genus Tipula; species Tipula confusa. The sequence goes on along the minus strand of OY744477.1, from coordinate 66,350,636 downwards.
ACTGCAATGTCGAGATAGTTTTCGTATTTTCCTTAAATATAGGGCAAACGCGATAACTTACAGAAGGAAAGTTATTTTGTTATTTTTAGTATTGGCAGGGTTAAATTCCTCGTATAATGGCGTCTTCTATGCATATCTCCGCTGTATATATTTGACAACTTTCATCTACATAATTTGATTCATGTTAAACATAAAGTAAATTAGAAATAATTTCTGAATTGTTCTAATACGACTCATGCATGCCACCACTCAAAATTTTTCTGTCAACAAATCGTAATCTCAGAATAACTGTTGTAACTAACATTTTTGAGAAATTGAGTTATATAATTTGTTCCTATACTAATTAGAATTCTGCAATGCACATTTTTCTATCTCTTTTCTTTCTCGATATAGCCAATAAAACATTGTTGTAAGTGACATGATTTTGCAGTTCTATTGAAAATTTATATTATTGACTGTTAACGGAAATTTTCCACCAATAACCCTTATTAGACTGCTTAAAACATACGGGAAAATGTAATAAAGGAAAATGTGCTTCGATTTTTCTAAAATTTGCTACACAAACCTTAAAACATAGAAGTATTCTAGGCATTGCAATAAAATTGAATATTCTTTGGGGTGCAATGAAGCTCAATTTTCTACTCAAGGGGACTGTTCGAATGTTAATTTTTGATTCAAACAACTCGACTAAATGGCAAGATAAAATATTTTTAATTTTAAGAAAACAAAAATCGCAGAAGGCCAACTTGAATCGAAGAACCAAATCGAAAAAAACTAAAATTATGTGCCATAAGGTTGTCCAATATGTATTTTTTTTTAAACGAAGTGGGTGGATCAAAAATCGCACAATAATTCAAACTCGAATAGTTCCTTTAAAGCATTAGGCGGTTTGAAAGATCCAGAAAAATTGAATCTTCTTCAGATGTGTATGAATTAGAGACAAAGAAAAAATCAGAATTATCTGATACTAAAAAAGAAACATTTGCTAGCGATGTTTCAGTACATGTCTTCTTACGATATTAACTACAAAGTTATTTTGAAACTAGAAGAACCTTCAGGAACAATTCAGCCAGATGAGATAAAATCGCCCCTATATGTACTGAAAATGCATAATCGTATCTATACAAAATTGGAATATTCAATTTATCAAAAATGACAATGTTGTATCTACCACTAATAAAAACAAGTTTAGGATTACCAATGTTAAAAGTTGATTTTCTCGAAATTATGGATCTAGTAGATACAACAGAGTTATTCTCATGTCTCAAGGACCGCTTCTCTATAACACTTTAATATAAACAAAACTAAAATAATTCAACTTACCTTTCCTTGTCCAGATCTATCGAGCAGCATTAAACCATTTTCTGTGCCAATCAATAAATTGACACCCCATAGAGCTGCACACAATATTTCCGAATTAAAACGTTTTTTATATTTTCGTATTTCAGGCGTATCACTAGCCGCATCATGTGATGTTGGTGTTACATTTACATTAACATGACTTTCACGTCTAGATGGTCCCGATCCAGCGGATCCAGCACCAAAGCCAAATGTTAAAAAACTTCTTTGTTTCTGTTGTAACGCAAAAAAATGAATTGGAAATGATGATTGTGCATGACTGTTGTTATTATTACTATTATTATTATTATTGTGACTACTATTATTAAGATTATTCCTATTATTTATCGATTGATTAGGACTATTATGGCGCGAGGAATTTGAGGAATTAGATACTGTCGAATGTGGGGAGCTATTTAAGTTTCCTGAAATAAATGATTTAGATGGTGTGGAATGGACGGATGAATTAACGGCTGCGCGATACTGTAAAATAATATATATAAAAAATGTATCATTAATACTGTAACATGTATATTTTATAATAAAATAAATTAATTAATTAAATTGATGAAATTTCATGCCAAAAAAAAATATTAGTAAATAAAATATTAATATTGTTAATTTAAATAAATATAAAATTTTGTGATTAGTCTTTCCCAGACGCCATTTTTTTAATGTTTGTAGTTATAACGACAACTAAATTTAGTTACTATTTACTGGAAAAATATTTAAAATATTAATATTATTGTATATGTCTTTTATTATTCAGTTGAAACTGTGTTGTATTTTTACTTGTTTATTTTTTAAATATAAAATTTACCCGTACCCCAAAAATCTACAAATGTGAATCCAAAGTTGTTCAGGCAATACATTGTTTATGCCAACAAATTGATTATATTTTGAATTTTAAAACTATTTAAGTTTGTAATTATGAAAATTAACAGCTTTATAATTTGTTGTATATTGAAAACCGTTTAAATATTCCTTTCCTTATAAATTTGTATTCGAATAGCTTTTTACTATAATTTTCTTGGGTCAATTGATTGGAGAGCATATATTTACTAAACATTTGGTCTAATTTCTATTTGGACTATAACCTTTTCCTAAATGTATGAATATTTTAGATCTGACGTTATAATCCAGATTTTATTTTATCTTATCGTTATAAATTAAATTTAATAGTTAATGTAAAAACAAATCCAGTGGTTTAGGATTAGTCGACCCTAATCTTAATTCTTACGATACCTTTTAAATGATCTGCGATATGGCCAAGTGGTCCAAAGATGGCTACCATCAGCAAACTTTGAATCGCGAAGTGCTAAGCAAATAACTTATCTACAAGTAAAACTATTTATCTCCCTAATAGACTGACAGAAAACGTCAATGCTCCCAATAAATAAAAACAAAGTACATATTACTAAAAATTTCCCAATGATTTAAACATAACTTTAAGTTAGATGTATTTATGTTTATATATTATGGATTGTGTATTTTCAAAGGTGCAAAATAAGAAAATTAAAATGAAATAATAAATAATTAGGAAAATTAGGAAGCTCTCTAATATAATAATATAATTATAATATATCCCATATATCAAAATTAAATAAAAAAAATTAAATTACAGATATAGTAGAGCTTCATCAACACAACATTAAATTACATTTAAACAATAATAATACTTACACGAATATGAATTACACAAAATGTCCAGGATTATCACAGCTCATATTTTTTCAAGACATTTTTTTTATTTAACCGTTCCAGGAAAGACAAAACACAATACAAAATTTAATTAATCTCTATAATTTTTAAAATCAAAAATTTTTTTATAACAAATTTTGAAGTGATTCTGGAAACTAATATAGTATTAGGGATTGGTTAAAAATGGTCTTTAATTTGGTTTATTTTATTTATTTTTTCTTAATATATTAGTCACACACAAAATAAGCGAAAAAAGCAATTCAACATTATTGTAATCGTCAAGTGTAAAGTCAGTAATGTCCGTTATGTATGTACAAGACATGTGGTCACTAATCAATATTTCATCACCGGTTTAACACTGACAATAATAAAACACGTGTTAATATTTAACTTCCTAACATCATAATATGTAAATATTTTAATGATGTGTCAAAAACAATGCAAATATGATTATTAGATTAACACAAAAGTATACCATACCTCTTCACTTGACGACTTATCATGGCGTGGTGGTGTTGCTGGTGATGCTTGACTTAATAAATCTGGTAACACACTACTTGTTCGGGTACCTGGAGTTCCTAGTCCACTACCTTCACCAGTTCTTTCTCTCTATAAAGTTGGATTAATAAATAGAATAAGTAAATTGCCTGTAGAGAATTAAAAGTAATTTTACATTATATTCTACAAATTTGAATTACCACAAACCAATTTTACCCCAGCCCTTATTTATTCTAGAAAATTATTATACATTTCTACTATATAAACCACGAAAATCGCCTGGGAAAACTTTAATCTTTTTTATTATATTTTTTAAAATCGGACTACACTATTTTAGTCATATAAAGTTAAAAAATCACCACGTGCTTTCCAATTATTAATTTTATTTTTAATGGTTAATAATTTTAATGATTAGTAGAGTAAATTATTTTTCTAAACTATTTTTTTTTTTACAATATAAATAGGTAAAGCGGCCATTTTAAAATATCAAATAGCAGTAAATAAACAACATATTTAAAAACTACAATGTAATAACCAAATGGTCGATGATGCTAAAAACAAAATGGAAGTCTACTTATAAATGATTATGATGAGAGTAGAGGCACGATTTGTTGACGATTTTATATCTTAATTATTAATAATTAATTAATTACAAAAAATAGATTATAATATATGTACATTGTATATACATACATAATTATTCTATTAAATCACTTTAATATATTTTGTTGATAATTATTAATTATTTTGATTTATATTAATGTTATTTGTTTTATTTTTATACAAATGGTGGAGGTTCAATTAATTAATACACTTTTTTTTTATTATTTATTTTTTAATAAAAATAATTAATAGCTATTTAAAAATATTTTATTGCTTGGTTGTTTCAAGAATGCAAAAGAAAAGAAAAAGGACGTGACAATATAGTGAAGTAAAATAGCAAAGATCAAAATGGTTGGAAGAATATGAACCATGCAAAAGAAAATATGTATTAACATAACTGATGTCCTGCTTTGGTAACTAGACGAGGAATTGGAGTGAAATTATTATCAAAACATAATTTAATCATTTGTGAAATTAATAATTAATGGCTTACTTCGACCATAATTCTTATTCCTATTCTAGTTATCAAAGTAAGACAAAAAATATTTAAAAAGCTTATTAAAATATTAACATGCAAATTTAATAGAGAAAACGTTACTGTTAAGTTAGTTACAATTTTTGTTAAATGTATTTTAATTTTGATCAAATTATAAACAACAAAATGGCGTAATATAAACACGTGTTTTGATTAAGTTTTATTAATTTTGATTGGTGATTGTAAAATTAAAGTTTTCGTTTTTTTTTTGTTTTTTGTTGTTGACATAATAAAGGATGATTTAAATGGCGGATGAACATCAAAACAAAATGAAGGATTAATTAAACAAAATGAACTCAAAAGTAAAATAAAAGCTTTCCCAGTATTTAAAAACAAAAGATGAACTTATGTGTGTGTGTGTATGTGATGGCAATTAATTTTTTTTTGTTTTATAAAGATAACAATGAAAATGGGGTTGTGTATTGTAGAGTACTCGTAAATTGTGATCTCTACTTAAACAAATCGTCAAACATCCACCGAGATACGTGAATAGTATTTTTTTTTTAAACTTGATGAGAGTAAGAAACACAAAAGTGTGCAAGAATATGAAATAGTACAATATATTATGAATGTTTCACGTCGATATGATTCACAATTCTCAAGCAAGAATATTTAACGCAGAAACGCAGGATAGGATATTTTGGAAATTAATTCAAGTATTTTTTCATTGCTACCTTTTCACTTTTTTTTTGTTTCATAATATTATTCGTAGATTTCTGATTTACCCTATATTAAAAATAAAATTTAAACTTAAAAAAAAAAAAAAAAAAAAAAATGTATAATAACAAATAATAATTGAAATAATGAATTTTTAATTATACTCGACATAGTGTCGCCTGACAGAGATTATATTCGTTTACCTGTTGCTCAAGCAATAGTTGACGTGTTGTTGAATTTCTTAATACAATATTTGATTCGGTTTTTTCCCTGCGAGGTCGTAAATAATCGGAATGCCTTAAAGGCGTCGCAACAATTTGTTGTTGATTGGTCTGTGGTGATGTTGACTGTTGTGGCGAGTATTTGGTCTGCTGTTGATCACGTTTTGGTATAAAATCAGTTAAAATTGGTTCACCTTTGTTACGATTTCTTTGGAATATAGCACTAGACCGCTGCTGCTGTTGTTGCGTCAACGGCGATGTTGTTAGTCGTTCACCTAAAACAGCTGAGTGTCGTTTTGATAGTGGGAAAAAATCAGAATTCTCACGACGAAATCCTCGTACAAAATTAAATGACAATTTTGAATCGCTCTCCTGCCGCTTATGTACATTTTTGTTCGATTCACTTTTTGCCAATGGACTCGCGCTTAGTATCTGTCTATTATTATTGACTATGCTAGGTGGTGAAATTTTATTTGCTAATAGTTTAGTATTATTTGCAAAAATTTCATTGCGCACCCGATCTTCTAACTTTAAATTTTTATTGATTTCATCAACACGCCTTTTATCCAAAATATGTACTGATTGCGTCATACCCACATCTCTTGCCGGACTATTTGATTTTGATTTCATTTGGTTCAGATCATTTGCCGAGTTTCGATTAGAATTCGGAAAAAATCTTTCAAAATCCCAATCCCTTAGAAGAACCGCATCTTCATTATCCCCAGACGTGGTTGAAATACTTGATGTTGTGGATATTGAATCGATCTTAGACAACATATCCAAGTTCTTAATGATTTGAACGACATCATTTATATTTATAAACGTTTTATAAAATTGAATAGTAATAAAACAGGATTATCGGAATGTTGGAAGGAGTATAGAGTGAGATTCCATTTAAGAGGGATTAAGAAACAAAATAAAAAAAATAAATAAAAAAATATATAAATTAAAAGAACCACAACCATTTGTATTTTGCATATTTTTAAAAGGTAAATATTTTTTTAATAATCTTAAAGATTTCAAATTTGGTTATCAAGAAGAATCTACTTTTATAATTTTTTTGTCTGTTTATTAAATAAAAGTAAGAAAAGCTTTAAAAATCATCAAAAAATTATATTACTCGAATTTAATCCAATATCCGATTAATCTAATTGTAATCTACAAAACCCAAAGGGTTTCCACGAGTGGTGGCAATTATATGTATATATATATATAACAAAAATATCATATAACATGAAATTAAATCGTTTACTCACCCTCTTCATGATTAATGTGCGATCACCTTGCTGTTGATCATCATCATCCGGTGTTGGTGGTAACGGTCGATTGGGTGGTCCACCACTACCAACAACGCCTACACTGGCAACGACACTGCTGACACTTGAAACGTGAGGCGGAACTGCACTAACTGGATCTTCTGGTAATGCGCCTAAGCCTGACCTATATTGAAATTCAGGACTAACAAATTAAAATCGTAACAAAAAATATTTTATGAATATGAAAGTAAATTTTTTAATTGAAATAAAATTAACGAAATGAATGAAAAATCCGAGAAAATGCGTGAAAAAAAAATAATAATTTAATTTTTTTCAATTTAATTCAACTTAAAATCGAATGTAAAATGTTAATTAAGTATAAACAAAATTCTTACAGTGGCTTTGGCGGATCACTTGCCAGTAGCGTACCATCATTTCGAGTTCGATCATTCGGCTCTTCTGGTTCGCTATCCGTATCTGAACTCTCAATTGGATCCAATGGATTCACCGATTGATGATTATTTGACGATGGTGGTGCTGGGGCTGGTTTTATCGGTATCACCGATGCATTCGATTGCTGCTGCTGCTGAGGTTGCGGTTGTGATTGCTGCCGATTATTACGTGGTGGTGCTTCTGGTTGTGCTTGCTGGGGCTGTTTGGATACCATTTCATTTAATTGTGCCGCTAGCATGTCCAAATCCTATGAATTTAGGATTTTTGGTTTGTTTTGTGTCAGGGATTATGAACATTTTTTTTTTTTTTGTGTATACTATTTTTAAATTCAATATAAGTAAAAGATAATTGAAGAAATACAAAATGAAGCGAGAGGCGCAGACACAATTTAGAAAATAATTTTTTTAAGCATTTGATTCACAATATTTTTGATTATTATTAGTTTAGGGGGAGGACGGAAAGAGGTCGCTTTAATTTTAGAATAAGGCCATGCTTTACATTTTAAACTCAAATTTTGTGTTAATTTAAAAAATAAATAAATAAATGTTTATGTGTAAGTATATAATATGTAATGTATATTAAATAAATAAATCAAATAAAATTCAAACATAAAACATACCTCTGGACGTCTTGGTGGTAGCTACACACAACAATTACAACAACAAAACAAGAAAAGTTTAAGTTTTGTTTGTTACAAAAATTTTCGGAAATAATTTTGACATGTGTGCAGTAGTGTGTTGTGGATGGTGTCGTGAAAATAAAATCAACAATAAAACATGAAAAATAAAAATAAAATACATAACATAAAAACGCCATTTATATAAAACCATAAATTTATGGACAAGCTCAAGAGGAATACTAAGCAAATTATATTGGGAAAATGTATCATTTACCATTGGTTTAAACATATTTTGCGAATTTCTTTGCGGTTGCTGCGGTGTTTGCTGTTGAGGTTGAGCTTGTGGTTGCCCGGAACTTCGTGGAGTTGGTGGTAATGGTCGATTTGCATGTTGTGGAGGATCAGGAACTACAATAAGTCGTTGTGGTAGCGCAGGACGTGTTGGGCCAGACTCTTCTTGATTTGATTGTTTATCTCTAGGCTGCGGTTTTTGATTGCGATTCGGTTGCGGTTGGGGTTCAGCGTTTTGCGATAATGTACGGCCTTCTTGAATTTGTTGAAAATTACGACGTAACGTATCACCACCGGGAGCTTGAATGATCGACGATGGTTCACCAGCAATTTGTGGTTCTTCATCTTCATTTTCTGAGCCCGAATAATGATAATCTTCTCGTTCTTTCTCTTGTTTACGTTTTTTACATCTATCGATATGATCTTTTAATTGTATTCTAACTTGCCGCTCGGTCGGTTGCTCTTTTATAAACGGATGCTTTAGTAATTGCTCTGTGTAAGGCCTTTGATGATAGTCTTTCACTAAATTAATTAAAATGCAATATAAATAAATCATAAATTAATTTGGTTTGGTGGGTGTTCACTTACCAAGAACTGTGTCGATAAAACCATGAAATTTCTTTGACCATTTTTTCGATTTAAGTCGGGGCGGTGGATTTCTCGGTATTAAAAATAATGCACGCATTGGATGTAAATCACATAATGGTGGCTGTGATTCAGCCATTTCTAATGCAGTTATACCTAGTGACCATAAATCTGATCGATTATCATATGTAGCTTCCGGATTTTCATCGCATGCAATAACTTCGGGTGCCATCCAATATGGTGTACCAATAAATGTATTACGACGGCCTATTGTCCGATCTAATTGTGCCGATACACCAAAATCAACTAGTTTCACTTCAGCATTATCAGTAAGTAAAACATTTTGACCTTTTATGTCACGATGTATAACTTTATTTGTGTGTAAATAACTAAGACCGCGTAATATTTCACGGCATATGTATGCAATCCATTCTTCTTTAAGACTTTGTCCTTTTGTCGATTTTACTAGATCGGTTACGGAACCAGCACCGCAATACTCCATCACCAACCATAGTTGATCATCTTTACCGGCTGGTGATTTTTTTATGAATGCACCATAATATGTTGCGATATTGCGATGATTTGAGTATTTCTTTAGAACGTTAATTTCTAATTTGATTTCTTCTTCTTCATCTTCGGTTACATCCATTACTTTTATGGCAGCTAGTTGACCGGTCTTTGTGTGACGACCCTGTAGTTAAAATATAAAACAAAAATATTAATCAATTAATTGTTTTTTATTAATTAACACTTTTTACTTGTTAATTGATTGACTTATGTGATCTTACGCCTTCGCGTTCACTGATAATATAATCTACATTGGTTGTAGATAGACATTGACATTGGGTGGCTTTTATTATTTATAACGAAATCTTTAATTGTATGACGATAGATAATCAAGACGATAGACGTAAGAAAGTAAGACGCCTTTAATGGTATACTGTATCAGCTGTTGCATACCCTTGGAAAACACCCATGGATAAAGCGGTTGCTAGGGGATGGGAGAGAGTGACATAAAAGTCAATGTCGGTCATCACATTCACAACTGCACATCACCATCAACCTCAACTACCTCCAAGAGCACATCGACATTGGGTTCTACCATCTCATCTTAAACACTATTGTCCTTCTAAAAATAAGGGGGGTGTTGCATACCCCTGGAAAACAATCATGGATAAAACGGTTGCTAGGGGATGGGAGAGAGAGATTGGATTAGAAGAGTTGTATTACAAAGGTTATAACAATAAGGCCCCGTTCGATTTCCATAATAATTATGATCTTTGTAATAATTTTGACATAAGTGAAATAATTGTCTCTTCCATATACTGTAATAAGCTCGTTTGCTGTTCGAATTCTACAATAATTTTGTCTGTTGTAATTGTGACGTTACAAAATAAATATAGCTAACAATTTTAAATTAATTAAAACTATGATTTAAAAAACAATTTTAAATTAATGAAAACAATTTTAAATTAATGAAAACTATGATGTGGCTTTATTTATTATCACTTCTGGATATATGAATTAAATGTGAATAACACACGGAAATCAGAAACAGGTGCGAAATGTACATCTGGTGACAATATAGGTATTCCACATCGTACTCTAAAATGTATTGTGTTTTAAACTGGATCTGTAATGTATATTGATTGCATTGAGGCGACCAACAATGTATACCATGCTTTCCACCAACAATATTATTAATTCTATTTTGACGATGATCAGAATGCACCTAAGAATTTCAATCCTTCAAGAAATTGGTAGTTTTTGCCAAAAAATCTTATTATTAATAACCTAGTTTATTATCCAAGAGTGAATTATTAATAGTTTTGCTGTAGTTGACCAGTGACATAAGTTACAGGATTTAGTAGGGACACCAACAAACATTTTGGGAACCACATTATGTGACATCATTCACAAATTATTTGTTTTTACGGTATAGAGATGATTATGACACAAATGACAACATGGCCAAGCAATGGTCTGTATATATTTTTAACTATCACTGTACTTATCCTCGTATAAATAATTATTTTCTAAATCATAAAGTATCATAAATACATTTTATGTACACGGCGTATAATTTACTATAAATTATTTCGGAAATGTCAAAATTATTTTATGTAGCTGTTGTGATAATTTGGTTGCTGCAGCACGTTGTCAAAATTATTACAGGAAAAAAAATGTTAACAGAAATCGAACGGGCCCATATATAATTATAATTAAGGATTCAGTGATTTTAATTAATAATAACACAACATCAGTCATGAAAGTTATTGTTTTGTTTGGAACTCGTTGTTCTTCAAGGACTAGTTGTCCCTATTCCTTATTTAACTATTTTAAGGTTTGATAAACGAAGATGAAAATCACAAAATCAGAATCTTGTTAGCAGTAGCATTATGAAAACCAATCACCGTTCTGATCATGTGAATGTATTGCAAATTTCGGTTATCGGTGTTGCTCAGGCGACTCTAGGTATGGTAAAAATAAAACCCAAAAATAATTGATTTGATTAGGAGTGTCGTCTTGCTGTCAAACAGCAGAATATAGCATATAAAGAAGCGCGAATACGTTTTACAGTGCGATTGTAAAACGTATTCGCGCTTCTGTATATGGAAGACCGAGTGAGTGGCTCAGTGAATAGCGCTGTGCCGCTTGGAGCGGGAGGTACCGAGTTGGAATCACAACAGGGCAGGATGCAAATAAGGATTTTTCTCACAAGATTACGATCAGTGATATTGATAAACACAACTATGACCCCCTACTGGTGTGCAGAACTCATGGGCCAATCCATCTTCCATGTCATCGTGGTACAGGGTGACAAGGAGCTATACAATGCACAGTACTTGTGTGAATGGGTTAAATGAATTGTGTGAATGTAAATAAGGTATTGATTAAGGTAGCCTTTAATGAACTTTAAGTTCCTAAAAAAAAAAAAACAAAGCAGGGAGAACCGCTAATTGAATTTGTAGACGGAAATTGGTCGGTTTGTACCCTATCCTTAAAAAAGGAGATCGCCTAAAATGAGGAAACCATCGCGGAATAGCTTTTAAAAACGTTTATATAAAATGACCCAGTAGTGTAGTGTCACAATGCTGTGTCAAAGTTGAGATCAAGCTATCAGGAATTTTTGGAATAAGCTCTGGTGTACGGCAGGGAGATGCTCTGTCCCTGATACTCTTTTTTCTCATGTTAGAATTTATTTTTCGTAAAAATGAAACACCTAAGGACAACAGCTTGTTTTAGATACCAAGACGCAATGGATTTTAGTAGTGGTGACCACACATTTGAAGGAGTGACAAGTTTCCGAAACCTCGGATCCCTTGTCACTGATATCTGAAAACTGTGTAGGAGAGGATATTAGCGCATCTTGTCGCTAGTAACCATCCTTTGTATGCCTTGCGTCCAATGCTAAAGTCTACATACCATGCAAATGCCGACAAACTAAAGTTGTACAAGGTGTCGATCAGACCCGTTGTCATATATCGGTGTGAGAGTTGGTTCTAAGAGCCGATCCTAAACGAACGATTCAGCAATCTCTTAGGAGAGCCGCCATTTGACAGGCCCCGAGGTAGATGGTAAACAGTTCAGCGATTTCTGGGTATAGGCCCCTTTTCGTAGGCCCAGAGATCACTATTGTGGCAATTCTTCATGTTGAAATTATTTCTGTTTAAAACATTTCGGATTGTTAATATGTTACAGGCCAACAATGGCCAGTAACATATTAACAATCCGACATACAATCCAAACAATCCAACATAGTTTATTATTTTTCATTTGGTGAAATGTAATTAAACCGATTTTCCATTTGTTTATAACACGTGTCAAAATCTAAACCATATAATAGTTGCCTTTTAGTCTGTAATATAATCCAATCTTTAAGACCAGCGTTCTTATCAATAATAATTGACCAGCTGTTGTTATGTAAATAAATATGTCACAAATATAAACAATTTAATGAGATAAAATACTGCAAAAATTATATAGCTATTTCTTTGCTAGACAGGAAACTATATATATAATCGACATATAATCGATCATTCCAAGCAAATAGTTGAAAAAGTTATTCCGACTTACAATCTTATCATATAGTTATTTAGTTAGTTTTGTTGTTAGTTTTTTGATAACAATAATAATAATTATTATAACAAAAGCAAACGTTTTTTCACTTCACATATGCACGCATAACATTTCAACTTTTGTAAAGTAATTATCCGTGTGATTTAAATTATTCTATGATGTCTTATCGGTAGAAATAATACTATCGTTGTTATCTATTCGTCCTAATTTTATAAAAAAAAAACTGAAAAAAATTTACTTTTTTTTGTGATAAGAGATAAGGGATGTATTGTATGTATGTACAAAATTATGTATGCATTTTATTACATGTGGCAAAACTTTTACAAATGATATACATATTTTGAAAAATGTAAACTTCCGGGTTTGATAAATTGTATGCAGTTACAAATCATTTAAGCGTACTTATTTTAAATAAAGTCATTAATTTGCTTTATGATGTCAAAATACGTAATTAAATATCAAAATCAAACGAAAATTTGTTTATGCGCTTCGAAATGAATTAAACATAAATTGAATATGTAAGGCAAAGTTATTAATTAAATTATTAATAGTAAATAGTATATTAATAGTAATAGTATAAATATTTTGTAGTATCCGTTTGTATGTTTTGCAACTATTATCGATAATGAAACTATTTCATCCGGAAATCTAACTTATTTTCATTATACTTTTTAAGCCGTTTTAGGAAGCGTTTTAGTTTTTTTTTTGCATTTAATCCATGCAATCATTTTCTGGAACCAAAGGCTCACCCAATTCTTTCGTGGTTATTTACTGTCCTATTTACGCCAGCACCAACCAAGTCGAGGACGCAATATATCAATAGTTGTGTTTATCGTCATCACCGATCGCAATCAAATGATCGGAAATCCTTTTATCAAGCCTCCCCGTTGGTATTCGAACCCGGTACCTCCCGACCCAAACACCGCTGCTTTAACCATTAAATTTTCAAATTTTGTTTAACATTTTTGGGTAACTTTTCATAGGTAAGCCCGTCTTAATGAAACAAACTTTTAATGGCCCACTCTTTATATATATGTAGTTCCTAAACTAACATTGGAATGGTGTTTCATATAAGCCATTCTGTCCAAAAACGCCATCGAAATTGTTTTCAGTGTTTTCTACACTGAACATGTAATTTATTAACGCAGTATTTGACTTTACATACTGCTGCCCCTTGTAAAATATAAACACACTGTGGTATTATCTATACATAGTGTGTGTTGGATATCCCGCGATTTCAATGATCGAAATATTATGTATTTCATTGTATGCCTACATTCTGGCGTATTAATTTATGAATATGAAATATCGAGTGATGCACAAAACGTATTGTGGTGCTCTACGTTTTATTTATAGCAATGTACAATCTTTGTGCAGCCGCTACAAACTATCACAGTTATGAGATATAATACAACGAAATGTAAAATTGGCATTACTAAACTATTAACCAGATAAATCCGTAGTTCAACAGGACAACATTTTTTTAGTAGTCTTAACGAAAATTTTAAATTGTAGTAATACGTTGGCAAAGGGTGCCTACATGGTCATTCCAAGATAATTTTGAGTTTAAAAGTAATACCAAATTATTAACAGCGGATACAAAAGAATTTATATCATTGTCCCAAAAAAGCTTAGGAGTACTTTTATGAAACTTTCCTTTAGGCTCTTTGGTCGGATTAATGAAAAGCGCATTATTTTTGGCCCACAATCTATTTTTTAGATCTGAATTAAATCACCTGACGCATCTAATTTTGAAACGACTCCACCGATAAACAGACATAAATGTTCAGCATTAAGATGATTTACAATTTGCAATATGCCAAAGTAAATCATTTATGTAAATGGAGAAAAGTAAAGGGTCTAAAATTGATCGTTGAAGCACGCCCGCAATAACATTAGTTACATTAGAAACATCATCAATTCTTTAGAAGATAAAAATAGCCGAATTAGAAAATTTGTAATACAATTTTAACTTTTAAAGTAACTGAACATGATTGACATAATCAAGATTGAAGTGTAGTAGAAGTATTATGGTCACTTTTGTATCCAGATTGGAATTTGGTTAGGAAATCAAAATTATTTAGATAATAACACCTTTGCAGTACATATTATAATTTTTCTAAAATTTTAGACAAAGCAGGCAAAATATTGGTTGAATGTCACCAATATTAGTAATTACATCAGTTTTAGGCAGTGGAATAATCGAAGCCATTTTTGGGCAAAATGCATTTGCCCAAAAAAACATTTACTCAAACTCATCACTCCAAAAGGTCAAATACCCAAAAATATAGTTTATAGATGCACATACTTATGTGTGTGTGTGTTAAAAAAATTAACAGCTTTTTATAGGTTAAAGTTGCCTCTTTACTGAGATCTTTTCGCAAGATGTTTCAGACCATATTTTTACAATTGGTGATTGTTGTAGGTGACCAGCCCGATTTTACAAACAATTGGTCACGGCGCTGTGGTCACCGGCGGAGATCGAACTCTGGACTGCCGGTGTGTTTAGTGCGGTGCATGTTTGTTGGTTCGTTTTTTATTCAGCACATAATTATTCCCAAACTAGACAGCTATCTTTCGTGACAAAGGATCGACGTACTTCAACATTGGGAATTTCATTAGGCCCGGATCATTCGGATATTAAGAGCGACAGTCTCATTTGTACCGCGTAAAGTTATGTCTTTCAATCTGCGCGCGGCGCCAGATAATTTGGCGCAGATGGAAACCATGAAACCGCCCACTTAGGAACGTAGAGAGTCTACGTGCCTTGAGAGTAGAGGTAGAACCTTTTTCAAAATCAACACAATACAAAATTTGGCTTCAAAATGATGAAATGAATTCAAGCTTCATTTTAAACAAACATTTCCGTGCCTTTGAAGTGATCAAAGAAATAAGTGCCATCCATCAGCGAACAGTCTGCTTTTTTGAGCATTTGCAAAGACTACAGTTCCCATAAGAATGTTAAATTATCTGTCAAACTGTTTTTATGATAAAATAAAAACATTTGCCATCTACTATTCTCAGGTGATCTGGAATATTGATGTCACGAACTGAAGTTGGCTCTTTAAACTTTGATTGTCGAAATCGCTTTATCTTCGCCTTCTGGGTTACTCTATGAGGCAAATACTATTTATGTTAAAAAAAATACGATTTATGCAAATATTCTCTTTGTCCCTTATAATCGCTGCTGGCTGTTCGTTGGTAATATGACCGTCTCTTTTAATTTATTAGTGGCGAGGCTTACAGGCAAGTCGCTCGCGATCATACCACGCGCGTGTGTCGAAGGGTTCTAGACGATAACTTCTTCTTCATTATATATATTGTAGTAACTACAACCCACACATCACAACAAATCTTTGCTTTTGCTGAAACCAACTGAAAATCAACTCATCATCTTATCGTTTTTGGAAACGATAAGAGGATACGATTGCATTTTATATAGGGGTTTCCAATAAGAGGTTTCATTTTGATATTGAAAAATACGAGTATTTTTTAAGAGAGATCAATGAATGTGTATTTCATTGTAAAGATGAAGGTATGCCATTAACATTTGAAAACGATATCAGCCAAATGGCTGCCACGGCTACGCTTGCAGCACTATATCCTTTTCATGAAATTTTCCATGACCAATTCGCACATTTGCGGCTGTATGTCCTCGATAACTTCACGAATTCCATCTTTAAGGTCTTGAATTGATTGAGGAACATTGGCACAGACCTTATCTTTCACGTGGCCCCAAAGAAAAAATTCTAAAGGTGTTAAATCACAAGATCTCGGTGGCCAATTGTGATCACCTCTTCGAGAAATAATACGGTCAGGAAACTTTTCTGCAAATTGCGATTGTTTGTTGCTTGTGTGGCACGTATTCTGTTGCTAAAAATAAACGTCGTCCACATCAATATCTTCTAATTCCGACCATAAAAAATCATTAATCATAGCTCGGTAGCGCAATCGGTTCACCGTAACAATTGCAGCTTAATTTTCGAAAAAGTAAGGTTCCATCACACCGCCAGCCCAAAAACCGCACCAAACAGTGACACGTTGAGGATGGAGAGGTTTTTCAACAACCGTTCTTGGATTTTCTGAGCCCCAAATGCGACAATTCTGCTTATTACGTGGCCTCCGAAGTGATAATGGGCCTCATCACTGAAGAAGATTATTCGATGAAAATCCGGATCATTTTGATACATTTGAAGGACCCAATCAGCGAAAATACGACGTTTATGGTGATCGTTAACTGAACTTTAAAAGCCTTAAGACTTAAGCCTTTATGCAAAATACGGTGTAATGTCATTTGCGGAATGTCTAATTCCAAAGATCGACGAGGAATCGACAAACCTGGGTTTTCTTCAATACTACGGGCTACAGCAGCAATATTCCCAATAGCTCAAATTTTTCCACCAGTTTCAATATTGCTGGCCGAGAAGGAGCTTCACGACGACCAAAAAGTGCTTTAGTTTTGCAAACTGTGATTGCAAAATTTTCACCATTTTTGTATTGAGTTTTTTTCGTACCATTTTTAGTAATGGCGTAGTTTTTACTTGTCAAATGATAAAAGATGACAGCTTCAAAATTGAAAGCTACTCAAATAGCAGGCTATTCAAAATGTAACATCTTATTGGGTAACCCGTTATATTAACGAACTGTCATGGTTTAAAAGATCCCTAAAAATACCTAAATAGTGGATTGGATATTTCGTGCGCGCGGAATATCCAATCCACCATTTTGGGATTTTTGGGGATTTTTTGGGCAAAGGATTTTTGAGGAAACAATTTTTGTCAAATGATTTTTGGCGAAACGATGTTTGAGAAAACATTATTTGGAGAAATAATTTTTGGGAGAACAATATTGGGGAAATGTTTTTGTGAAACGTACCCAACCCAAGCAAAACGAAATTATACAAACAAGACGGTGTAACATGCCAGTTCGCTTGTAATTTTTCATTGGATATGTTAAGAGTACAAACGGCCCGTTACCTGCTTTTAAAAAGGATATTTTTAAAAATATGATCATTTAAATTAGGTCGAGGCCCCATGGAGCCTGGAACTGTATTAGAATCAGTAGACCTTTTTAATTCAATTTCATTTATCGGTAAGGTCGAAGTCCTCGGATTCGATCAGTTTTCCAATCGATTATTTTTATTACTACTTTATATTTTAATTAAAAATTTTGTCACATTTTAAATGAAAATGTAGGCTTGAAATATAGGAAATCATTTCTTGGTCGATTTTATAGCAGTTCTTCATTAAGAGAATAAAGACCACTGGCCCCCACTTTTTTATTTTTATTTTATTACATAAACATAAAATATAATAACATAAGTCGGATTATCAAGAATTGATTAACACCGATTATAATTAAGTCATCAATTATCAGTGTTACCGGTTATATAGCGATGATTAAGATAATTGTTTACCACAACACATACCCAAATGCGTTGCTTGTCATTAATCTTAGGTAAATAAAACCTGCACCAAATGATCGCAAACGGTACGGAACAACTTTAGATTATTATACTTGAGGAATTATACTTGAGGAATTAATTTTCTATTGACACTTTGAAAATGTTGTAACCTGTATGTTTTGTAACATAATGTTAACATGTTTCAATAGAACAGAACACGCTGTGATCTATACACACGTCATTTCTATAACCCTTTCAACGAATTCATTTTAAAAAAATGCCATAATAAATAACCAAACTAACTTGTCTCTTATAAAAACAGTTTAGGTTAAATATGAATGCATTATACTTGTTCTGTAACCGATCGTTCGATTCTTACACAAAATGTTTTTCGATGCATTTATTTTTAGAAAAAGACACAAAACAAAAAACCTAAAATCCAAATTGTTAAAGTTCTTATACGCGTTATACGATAATAACATAAATTTATTAGTTTGAAAGGTAAGAAAATAATCGTATATAAATTTGTATAAACATTACAATAATCATATAATATATAAATAAATATCCAGATTTAAAATGTTGACGACACATTTAGTTTTAAAATCTCGTGCATATTTCGGGCGGCCAAATTTCGGCCGGTGATTTGACACCGTGATTTACAAAAGGAAACATTAATACTCGTATGAATAAGTAAAGAAATTATTTTTAAACTAATCGAAGAAAATTAGGAAGTCGACAAACAAAATATTAAAATTATGTATTAGGTTATCGAACACAAATTCATTACTCATCATCCGCAATTCTCGCGCACATTTTCAATTTCAATTTCTTGGGAGTGAATAATAATTGGAAAGAGGCCGAAAAATAACTTATTACGCATCTTTTTAAATACTTAACACACTTAAAATGGTCATTATACAATTTTTAGAAAATTCATTCACGAATCGGTTAGCGCAATAAAGACAAGTCGAATAAAAACAACAACAAAACAAGACTGTTTATTATGTAAGACGAAGAAATGTGGACATATCGTTTTACATATTATGTATTTAGAAATTAATTTTATAAGGCTGTGTTAAATTTATATATTATATATATGTATATATGTACATATACATAAAATATAAACAAATAAAAGTAAAATTTAAAACATTGACCTCAAAATTTAATTTCATTTAAAATAAAATAAAAACACACACAAAACAATACACAATGCGACAGCGACATAACGAAGCGACAAAAACTACAAAATGCATTACTAATGCATGGAATTTAATTTCGAGTTGATTGGAAAATTAAACAAATATATTATGTAGTATTATTATTATTATAGTATATTAATAAATTGGTTGTGTGGAATTTTGAGTGATAAATATTTTAATTGGAATTAAGATGACGCGATGCTGATGACGGAAATATGACCTTTTGTAATGCACTTTGTCACTCTTACTATAATATTTTTTGGGTTATGAAGGCAATTAGTGACCCGTATTGTATCAACAATTCGGCTCCATCGGATTCGATACCGAAATCAAGGATATTATGTGACTTTGGGGTTTTTGCAGGCAAATATCTTGAAATTAAAGTTCCTATGTCTAATACAGTATAAGCTGTCAGTGCAATCTGATGTATTCTCCGCTGAAAGCAGGACACAAACTCAAATGTTCAAACATTCTGGCAATTGGGAAAACGATGAGGAACAATTTGGATGATGACCTTTTTTGACGTTTATTCTGACTTTTATTTACACGCTCATCAAACAAGAATCGCGTATGCTGAGTTTTTAAACCAACTAAAATTATTATACGTTAATTGTTATATGTTAGTTGATTGTCGTTTACTGCTTCCTAAAGGGAGAGATAGGACCTCATTAACTTTTGCTTCATTTAAAATTGCTGTTGACATACAATTTTCCGGTGAAATTTTATCTTCCACTTTCTGGCCAAAGGGTGTTTTAGTAAGACGATTTGTTCGTAAGGTGTCACGGCCAAAAAACGACAACAGAGTTATCTTACCAGCCATGAGCAGATAAACCCTGAACAAAATATAATGTCAATCAGTAGTTTAAATAAAACCAACAGCGATAGCATCATCGACGGCAGATCATGAATAATTTACTAAGCATAAACAATATAACGAACAACAATAACGGTTTTCATATCTATTATCATAATAATAGCGGGATACGCTCCAAGGCTACTGAATTTTATTCATCACTTTTATGTAATGATTACGATATTGTTGTTTTTTACTGAGACCTGGCTAAACAGCTACTTTAATTTATAGGAATATTTTCCGCCTTCTTACATGGTATTACGTCAGGATTGGGACGCCGATAACGTCACAGTTGTTAGTGGTGGTATCATTGTCGCTTTAAAAAAAGAATTAATACTTCAGCGGATGAATTTGATATGTAATAGTGGTGAATCACTCACTGTTAAAATCAAATGTGGCGAGTTTTGGTTATTTTTGATCGCTGTGTATATTCCTTTTGGCAGCATTGTAGATGTCTACAACGGGTTTACGAACTTCATTAAAGACGAAATATTACCGATGATGAATGCGAAGGATCATATTTTATTTGTAGGCAATTTCAATTTACCAAAAATTACATGGAGATGGGCGGACGACAATTTTTATGGTTCAACTATGGACGTTGAAATCGAAGCTTGTCTTGATTTAGCTGGTCATTCTAGTATTTATCACACACCACATTTGATTAAGTTTTATTTCATTGATTTTGTTTCTTGCGAATATAGTAATAATATTGAATTCAAATATGATTTTGTAAAAGTCAATGTGGCTTCTTTGACTAGTTTTCTGCTAAACGTTGATTGGACAACACGGATGCCGTGTCTGAATTTTATAAAATTTTGAATACTGGTTTTGAGTTATTTATACCAAAAAAACTGGTAAATTCCGTTTATACTGAACCATGGTTTAATTTCCGTTTAAAAAATATTGCTAATCGCAAATCTAAAGCATTTAAGGCTTATAAACGAACTAATGACTTTAATGCCAAACAAAAGTACAGCGATTTATGTAAAGAGTTTAAATTTTTGAATGATTTTTTATATAGAATGTATATCTTACTGATTGAGAATGAAATTTGTTCCAATCCTAAACGGTTTTTTTCATTCATTAACACGAAAAGGAAATCTCAGGGCTATCCGCGTGTAATGAACTATTTTAATTCATCTATTACTGGCTCTCAAGTAATTTGTGACACCTTGCTCTTTCGATGAAGACGGCACGAATATAAATTTAAGCTCGTTAGATTTGCAGTCTTTTGCCTTGATCCAATTCACGTTTCGTTTTAATGGCTTAAAAAGTCTAAAAACTGACAAGGGTGCAGGTCCCGATGGCATTACTCCATTTATATTGGCTAAATGTGCCTATTCTGTGTGTCGCCCATTGCTACATCTGTTTAATTTAAGTCTTTCCACTGCTTCCAATACCAATATTTAAATCAGGTAGAAGAAGTTACATCACTTGTTATAGGGGAATTTTAATTCTATCCCTGATTCCGAAGCTTTTCGAGTCTTTAGTTAAATCAAGAATTGTGTACCATTTGAAAAACAAAATTAGTGTGTATCAACATGGTTTTTTGGCGGGTAGATCTACAATTACTAACCTTATGAGGTGAGCAGGTTGACGTCGTTTACACATTTTTCAAACTATTCCAAACTATTGTGTTCACCAGAACGCTTCTTAAGGATAATAGTCCTTAAAGATCAAGTTTACATTCAAGTAGACAATTTATGTAAATTTGCAGCGACATTCCAATTTACAGATGGACCTTTTGAACGTATATAAATTCCTGTTATTTAAATTGGATGGTGCAAAACGCATTGAGCTGCTTCATTTTTTTAAATTAATTCAATATTTGATCGTGTGCTTAAACATTTATACATAGGACCCAGGTATATAGTAACACATGAAATTAAAATAATGTGTTTCTTGGCAGGATACCTTCCATTATATTTTTAAATAACTCGATGGAGGGAAACCATTGTGGTAGCCTATAGATAGCTCTTGCTCTGTAACTTTTTTAGATTTGTTTTCTAGACTGGTTTGCCAAAAGAGATTGCAATCGCAAAATAGAATCTGATGGAAATAAACGAAAAGTAAATCATTTTTAAAATATGCTTTGGGACACATAAAGCAAGCTTTATAATTAAAATAAATACTTAAACAGATTAACTTTGAGACTCAACGCATTAATATTTTCATTCCAGAACCTATGCTTAAGTAATACTCGAAGATATTTGAGTTGGAAAATAATAATTTAATTTTATTGAGATTTACTGATATTTTGTTTAAATTTAAATATTCCAGAAGTATAGTGATGTCGCTTTTCGTGTTAATTGTGGTATGGAGGCAATCTTCTGAATTATAGAATATTGGAGCAACATCAGCAAACATTCTAATTTAACCAGAGGTTCGTAAATTATTTTGCATTCAAAATGGGATTATACAGTGGGACGAACCTAATAATGAATTCTTTTGCTTTCTACTTTGCCCTTAAACTATGCCGTTTTGTGAATTTTCTACTTTTCCACAACAGTGCAAAATTTGCTTCAATTCCAGATAAGTTAGAAATTATATTTAATGAATAATGCTAAGGGGTTTTTACATTTAAAAATGAGTTAATTTAATATTCAACCAATACCTATCACTTACGAACACGGATTGCGTTGACAAATAGTACAGCATTTGTAGAGCAGTTGGGGAATTTTGAATTTGACGAACGTTTTAATGTGCCCGGTTTTGTACAAAATTAGTGGACATACCAAAGGTGTACCGAATTTTTTGAAACAATCACTTCGGAATTCTCAAAGGAATTCATCCAAAAGCGGGTTGATCGCACCAACATTATGCATGGTGGACTTTCACCGGCCATTACAAATTTAATAAGTATTCATGGCAGTTTTGATCCATGGTTTCAATTGATCATACAATTCTTATGCATCTGGGGTTTTTAGTACTATATTATGAAACCACTGTCCTTTTAAAATATTTCTTTAATAATGGAATTTAAGGACTTAAAGCTTTTTCATAAATTAAATTTGTGGGAATTTATAATTTTGAATGCTATGGAACTTACGATACAATAAGACGAAAGTGTTGTACCATTGGTCCTTCGAGCCGGCTATGATATTGAAGCAATATCAATCGATACCAGAAATATAAGATTGTGGGATTAACAAACTATTTTCACCATCCGCGTCACAACAAACTGTCGCAGAGGAGCGTTATCAAAATAAAGACAAAGTGGACGAATAAAAATAATCACAGCAGCTGCATAAAAGATCAATGTGGAAGACATTTTGCAGTTGCAAAAGTTAAAGTACATCTACATCAATAATAGGAAAACAGTTCTATATCTACAAAACAAAAAAAAAAAAAAAAAAAGGTGGATAAAAACCGGGAAAATTTCATTAGTACGGGCACTGAATTTAAAGATCAATTCTTCGATAAAAACCAAACCCATAATTACTGGACGGAACGGGAATCCATTTTAAATTTTTTCACTAACTTTAAACACCCAAAGATTCTAGATCTTCATCTCTAATCGCCATTATGCAACCCTAAACATTCAGATTGTCGATTTATTCAGATTGTCAGCAAAAATCTTTACAATAATACATTAGGAGCATACGAGATGGCCATTGCTGATTCACAGGAGATGCCAACAATATATGAATTCCTTGCTTTCCTGTATTCCCGATTCCAGGCACTGCAGACGACAGGGTCAAAATCACTCGCTTCCCGCAACACTTGAGCACTCGTTTCACAACAAGCAAGAGTCCAGACCATTCATACACAACGTGTTGGAGCTAATACTAATGTATTAGCTCCAACATGAGCGAAGGTTGAAACGCACCATGTACAAACTAAGAGGACCTTTACCGTTGGTCAACAAAGCAACAAGATACAAGATTGCTTGAAGTTCCAACAAAAATTTACATTGGAACGGTCAAATTCATCAATCCACATAATCTGTGATATGTTTGAAACACGTTTAGTATGTAACGGAGCTCACCCTACTCTACTACATACATGGGGAAAACCCAACGGGTTATAGTTAAATTTGTTTAGTTAGGTATGTTTAATAAATTACAGTCTTTTTATGATATACGGTTTTGATATTAAAAGACTGAAGAACAAGCAGAGGGAAGACTATTTCAAGGACGTCAATTTCAAATTCATACGCCAGTACAGGAGGGCTGGTGCTTTTTAGTGACAAGATATTTCAATAATATAGTTTCAAAGGTGGGAAGTAGGACGTTGAATTTTACAAACGTTGGGAGAGCACCAAACCTAACACAGATGGCATAGAATAAACAGAAAAATAATTAAACGAAGAGGTCCAAACACTTTAGTTTACAACTTTTTTTTAAGAGTTAAAGAAAGGCTATGTGAACAACAAGTTGTAATTATATGTTAACTGATGCTAACTTTCAAATATTGTACATAAAATTTAAAAAAAAATTGTTTTTAAATTATTTTGAATTAAAGTTTAATTTAAAAGATAAAATAATTTCCCCTATGTCTTCCATACACATAACAAAAACTTTGGGTTTTCTCGACACTAGAAATTGTTATCCACATGTTTACTTAAAAGATGATACGTTGCACGGCGTTATATTACATGTAATATGCCGATTTGATTTTTTTTTTAATCTCAACAGATTTATTATATATACATAATATATACTGTATATGAATATATTCGTGGCTTTGTATTTATTGTTTACAATGTGTCCCCAATATTAAAATTTGTATATAGATTTATATTCCAATCTGTCTGAACACCACTTGCAATGCATCATCATTTCATTTGAACTTAAAATACTTTGTTTTTTCTTTGTAAAAAAGAAGAGAAAATAAAAAGACCATCACATAATGACAAATATTATCGTCCGAGGGAGAACTAGAAATTTGTTTAATATTTTTCTAGGAAGATATATGGAATATGTAATTCCCTCCCTCAGTTATGATATTCCACTATAATATATACTGTATATAGTCTAGACACAGGATTTTACATTTAAATGTAAATATTTAAGTTATTTCGATTTCTTTTGTTTTTTTTTTATTTCACTGTAATGAATAAAAAGATCAGGAATGTTTCCTTATGGAATGTTTAAGCAAGTAAAACAACGGTGATGATGATGCTATTGTAAATATTTATGCGCGATATTTTTTTTGTTTATACTTTTTGATGTAAGTACATGCAGTTTTTTCATTTATGAGCTAACTAACTTTCTTTTGGTAGTGATTTTACAGTCTAAAAAAAGTAGGAACCAATGATCTCGAAGTTCCTTAATAAATTTTCGTATGTGTGTGTTTTTCATCAAGCTTATATAAACTACCTCTATTTAGAGTTACCGGTCATAAAGCTATGGTAAAAAAAACTTGCTTACCACGCCATGGTCCCGACTTTAATACTTGCCATTTAACATAGTATTTATAAATAGAAATTATACAATTATACATCTTACACCGGTGATCTAATTAATAACTCAAAGTGCTTTTTTTTATATATATTTATTTATTTATTTACTTATTTTTATGTATATATGTTACATACATTTATAATTTAGAATTAGGAGGAAAAGCACATATGGAAGCAATTATAATAACAACAAAGACATAAAACCTCTTAAGCATGAAAACCTCTTAAATTTTTTCAAAACAAAATCACCCCATACTGCACACCTCATTTTGAGCTAGAGCTCATTTATAATGAAATGCGCTAAACTAGATGAAGTAATAATAATAATAATAATAATAAAATAACAAGTAACATAAAAAATTAAAAAAAAAAAACTACGTATTGCCAATCAGACACGCCACTCTAAAAATTTTGACTTAAATAATTTGGACGAACCTAGTCTTTTATTTACAAGTGGAATTAAATTCCAAAAAAAATCTCCCTAACGAAAAAAGGATTTATTTAACGATCTACACAAATTTTTTGGGGGGAGTAATCACAAGTTAGCTGAATGAAACCTACCAATTACCAACTTCCTCTAAAAAATAAATTGGCTGCTTAGTTTTAAGAAGTTTAAATATAAAAAGACAAACGCTTTTTTTTCAAAATAGGTACATAAACTACATCCTAAAACAACATTAGAATAAGGAGAAATATGATCGAATTTTCTAATACCAAAAATAAACATAGTACAAGCATTGAAACATCTTTGGAGAATACTCATATTCTCTTGAAGTAATCCAAACAAAACTACCTCACCATAAATAAAATGTGGGAGAAGATAAGATAAAAACATTCTTTTCTTAAATTGACTATCCGTAAACCCTACCACTTTGTACACACAAGTATGCATGCCAAACACCCTTCTACTAATATTAACTAAGTGGTCACCCCAAGTAAGAGATTTGTTAAAAACTAACCCTAAATCTTTAACAGTATTTGACAACGGAATAAAAGAATCGCCAAGATAAATTCCAGGAAAGGACGAGGTATCTAAAGGTTTCTTATAAATTGTAATAGACTGAGATTAACTCGCATTTAATCTAAGCCCATTTGAAACCGACCAATTAACTATACTCGATAAATCTTCATTTTTTAGAGAAGTATTCCTAACTACAGAGTCTTTGAGGTACAAGCTAAATAAAGACAGGAATCATTTAACCTAGAATAATCCCTAAAGCTAAAGCTTCTAGACTTTGGCGGAGAATAAAAATTAATAGAAAAAACTAAAAGACCATGATGGGAGCCGAGGGACAACTATACCGAGGAACAACTGATTAAAAAAACAAATAGGGCTATTACTAAAGGAAACAATATGGTCAATAAGAGAATATGATATACCGTTAGCGGTTGGACAACAAAAAGTTGGTGCAACATTGTTAAAAACGGATAAGTTAAGACTATTTAAAAGATTTAAATAATCTCTAGAAAATGTGGAATTTTGGAGGATATCGAAATTCAAATCACCCGTTATATATATTTCATCGAACCTACAAGAGAAATTTTTTAAATTGAGCATACGACTCTAGTTTTTGGAGGGTTATATATCGTACCGAATAAGATTTTACGACCATTTACGAAAACGATAACAAATATAAACTCTAAATCGGAGACCAACGATTCTAAAATAGAAGAAGGTACACTCAATAATCTAGCCTTAATATGCTCACCTACATACATACAAACGCCGCCGTAATTAAGGGGAGATACCGCCCTATTTCTGAAAATATATTAATTGGATTTATCCGCTAGCATCGATTTTAGGACTACATTCTGAATATTCACCGACATAACAAAAACTTAAATACTAAGACTGGCGTAACCAATTGGCAATACTTACAATTTTGGTTTGTTGACAGATAGTGACACCAAACAAATAGAATTACAAATCTTGAATCTTGGATAATAGAATAATAAACTAAAAGAAAAAGACAGAAACGGGTAATAATCAAATAGAACACGTCAAGTTTCATTTGACTCTTTACAATAATCTCCTGTTATTTTCTCAAGCACATGCCTCTTTTCGCGAATATATCGAATATTTAAGATATATCTCTTAGATCGAATCTTTTAATATTGAATCATTACAACCTCTCATAACGACTTTTCTTTTTCTTGATTAATTACCCACTTCGTAAACTCTTTAATTCTAATCAAATTGGCATTACTCACTTTAATCTCATGTACACTATTGTCTGTTAGCTTTTTGTAAGGAACTTTTAGACGAAATAGTTTAACTATATACAAAATGTATTTCCAATATTACTTCTGATCTTTCAATTTTTTTATAAACTTTTTCAAACTGAACTTTCCACTAAAACACATTGTCATTCCGATTTCTCTTAAAAGTACGAGGTGAAACCCCCAGTTCAGCTCATAACGTATATATTGTAGTTTTTTGTTCTTATATCAGTTGAGGGCATACATTCTCAACTTTAAATAATCTTCATCAATTTATTCTAAGTACACATGTTAGTACAAAAAACGCCTTAGCAAAGATACAGGATAGGAAAAACCTAATAAAACTTAATAGCTTCCTTAACTCACGAAACTGTTAACCACCAACAATTAGATAGACCCATAAATTACCATTTTGACTGGAAATTACCTTTAGGAACACACTGTATAAGAAGTAAATTTGATGATCAATATTATAACCGCGTATAAAGCACATAGACAGTTTATAATTTAAATGAAGTATTTAATCGTTTTTCGTGCGATGGACAAATTTTATTTTTTCTTATTAATTAATTCCATCCTGATTAAGATTAGAATATGTTCTCTAATTAAATTAGTTATTTATGATTTAGTGTTTGGTTTCAATGTATGAACAATCATCTGCCAAGTATGAGTAGATTTTTATAACTAGAGTTTTAGATAGTACAAAGGAACGCGTGTTTAAATAAAAAAACAACAACAAAGAAACCCATGGCCTGTTCATCATTAAATCAATACCCTTTATATCCACACATTTTGTCGAGTAAACTAAAACATTAGTGTTTCGAGAATAGAAATCGAACAGCGGAAATTTATAAACATTTCTAATTATAGACATTTTTGATACACAAATACACTATGCGTGTGTATTTTTATTACGATGCGGCGAACATGCAGTAATATGGCACGAGAGCACATCTGTAACAAAAAAAAACCTTTCAAAAATAAATATGTAAGTATGTTGCCCAGTTTTATGTCACTTGATATAAGTATAATAAAAAAAATTATGATCTTATGGCCAGAGGGCATTTACATGACTCGTTAATTTCAACCAAATGAGCATCATTCATATATGCTTAGGAATCCATCATAGAATTTTTTGCTAAATGATAGGTTTGCTAGACTCCGCTAAAATGTTAGCAGCATCTGTACAAGCAACCGAGATTAAGTAATAAAACGATAAATGTGTAGTCACTGGTTATATCTTAACCACATAAGATTATCGGTCGATATTCGTTACTCTCTAAAAACAGTAGAAACTGCATTGTGAGGATCACGTTCATAGTAAATTCGTAAATTCGCATATCTGGAAATGTCTAAGATTTCCTTTATTATATTCCCTAAAACATATTAGTAATGTAGTTACAGCGATTTGAAATAGGATGCAAATCTAAAAATATTCAAAACCGAGTTCTTGTTGATCAAGAGATTAATTCCTTCTGGAACAACTGTGATCGAATAAAAACTCAATTTATTAAAAATAAAATTTGTAAAATGTTAAAATGAAAAAATATAATTATATTTTGCATAAATTTTGCTTTTTTGTGTATTTCATCCTTGAGATAGTAAAAGCAAAGGCTATCTTAATTGTACATCATAAAATTAGAAGTCATTGTGATGTCTGTTTTGGGGCAACATATGTATTAAAAACATAACAAGAATAAATTTGCCGCGGATAAAATGTGGCAATTGTATAAGTCCGTTTCATATTAAGTGTATAGCATCTTCAAACGGATTGGTGCGTAAAATCCATATACAGTCGCCGTGCCGGCTATCACAGATTATAGTGTACTCATCTTTATCGCTGCCCAACCTTGCATATTGTGATGCAGTTCTTAGTTATTTACATAAAAAAACTATCCGATATGGTAACGTCACAGCAGTTCTTGTGCACGACAATAGAAGATCTGGTAAACCAATTCAAGTAATTTAAGCTAAGGATTCTCTTGAAATAAAACTCGGTTAGCTCGAAACGACGGCTGACAGATATCGCATTTAAAAAAAAATTGTGCCTTCTGGGACTACTAGTCTTCTCTGGGTTACCGAGAGTGGATGCCGATATAAATGATTTAGTTATTAAAATGTCTGCCAAAATTGGTGTGAAAGTCTCCATCGATGACATCTGGATAAAACACGAATTATCCGAAAAATTTCCATATTTATGAGAATAAAGATTTAGACTGAAACCCTATCAAACTAGAATTTCTCACTTTTGATGGTGTATAGACGTTACGTTTATGCTAAGATCCAAACAAGTATACAGTACATTCTGGATATACAGAATGCGCTTTTCTAACATGCCTAATTTCATTGCAGCATTTACTTCGTTTTTGTCTGATTTGACATTTTCCTATCTTATAATTATGGGCGTCGCTAATATATAGTTTTATTATTAAAGAAGTCAGATGTTTCTCTATCTATTTGATATATTGATTATAGACAGCTGCAAAAAGTGCTGTTATATGAATGTTGTGAGATGTGTACGGCCAATCTAATCCATCGCTAGCTTTTGATCGTTTTCTAAATATCCTAAACGATCATCTCAAAGTTTGTACAAAAACTATTGCAATAAAGGCAGAAAATCAGTTACGCTTAAGCCTTTTTTCGAGGCGTCGATTAAAAATTGTTTACTGACCGAAAACTATGATTCAACGAGAAGCTTTTATATTCTTAGCTTTTTTTTGTTTACTGACCGAAAACTATGATTCAACGAGAAGCTTTTATATTCCTTAGGATCTATATTTCCCAGGATCTTTCAAATGTACTCGGTAAGAGGTTGGCTTGTTTACTTGTGGATATTTTATGTTTTATTATGAATTTAGTCACCGGACGCATAATGATGGTTAAGGTGTTGGCTTAAATACACTCCAAATTTTTTGAAAAGGCAATGAAAAATGGAATGGTTATTTTTCAAAAAAATAATAGTTTTCTGTCTGCACTTCAATTCGAGCTTAGGAAGAAAACGACCACAGAACAATCAATTTTATCATTTCTTAAACAGATAAGTGTGAGGATTGATCGAAGATTTAAGTCCTCTGCCCTTTAAATTGACATGACTAAACCTTTTGGGAGTTTCTCATGCGACAACTCTCTAAAATGAGTATACTCTCGATACATTCTAGCAAGCAAATTAACAACTTGCGAGTTGATAATGACAATAGTGCATTCTCGATCGTTTTTGACATACTAGCAAGCAAAAAATTAAAAATGCAATCAACTTTTTGGGCTCGCAAGAAAAGAAAAAAGACAAAAAGTCTATAAAAAATAACACAGAT
The DNA here is from genome assembly GCA_963556175.1 of Tipula confusa. Classification (NCBI taxonomy): domain Eukaryota; kingdom Metazoa; phylum Arthropoda; class Insecta; order Diptera; family Tipulidae; genus Tipula; species Tipula confusa. The sequence goes on along the minus strand of OY744477.1, from coordinate 66,319,399 downwards.
TTTCGAATTATAATTTTAAGTATTAACTAGATGAATGCCATTTTAATTAGAAGGCGACTCGGAATATCACTCAGAAAATGTTTTCGGGACAGAGAAAACTCTTTCGAATGCGAGGATGACATTTTTTATGCGCTATCGTCCTACTGATCACAATTTTTGATCGAAATATTTTTTGATGCATTTTTCCAATTTTTTAAAAATATTATCTTATTAGTATAGCTTAATTTATATTGGGCAATCGAAAAACAAAACTTAATTTAAATAATTGTTTTATAATATGTCAAAATTTATTCAGCAGTAGTGCTGAATAGTATGAATATGGCAGATTTTCTATATGTATCGAGAAAATTTAATTGCAAGTCTGCCATATTTAACAGTCGCAGTTGGGTAATTTGCGATACATACGAGAATATACCTAAATGAAATATTGTTGTGGGTTTTAAGGAAGACAATTCAATGAGAGATAAATCTGCTCTTACTTTTCACCGGGCTCCGAAGAACTTAAATGACCGGGTCCGATTTTTAATTTTTTAGTAAGAAAAGATTTAAAAATTTCTCTATAGTGGTCGATGCCATCCAGATTCAACACATATAGAGAAAACTACATTTATACCACGATATGCAGCTATCAATAGCGACATCGATGAGTTTGAAATTGTGGAACGATTTTTAGAATTCGCAAATTGCAATGATAAAACAAAAGAAGTCTAAACATAATCAATCAATTGGTATGAAGATTGCCGTGCACAAGGTTACGACAATGGTTCGAATATAAGTGATATTATCTGTGTTTGCCACAGTTTAAATTTGTGCAATGTTTATGAAGCAGAATGTTGCCATAGTGTTAAATTACCTTTTTCGGAACCAAACAAAAATTATATAATATTTTCAGTAGTAGTCCGACTGGATGAGAAAATTATAAAAAAAGTATTAATGGCAGTTTACTCTATTCCACGTCCACTACACGATAGCCTGCTAGAATCGAAAAAATTTAAGCACTTTATTGCAAGCTTAATCTTCGACAATTATTCTGGCTGTACTATAGGATCAAGTAAAAGACATTAGCTAATAATAACGGCCTAAACCCGTACTTTAAAGAATATCGGAAAATTCGAAAGCCTTTAATGATATTTTCCAACTCTCTTTTAATGAATCCCTTACTGAGTTTTGCAGATGACTTCGCGTTTGTGTACAGTGGTTCAAGTAAACAAGTTAACATTTTTAGTATGGAACATGATCTAGTTTTTCTGGCAATTTATACAATTTATCCTACACCTTTAGTACTTACCTAAAATCTTAATTTTAATAATTGTAATTCTATTAAATTTTATAATTTTAGACGTGCCGACAATGAGAATCTGGTTCATATTTCAGTTTAATTGATTGGGATTCGCGTTTTTCACTGGATGACATTGATCGTGATGTGCAAATATTTTATAAGATTTTTACATTGCCATCGGTCAAATTCGTCTCCATATATGTAACCCCTTCCTATGTAACTATTCGCTGTGGTTTGACAACGATCTAATAAACCTAAAAATCGTAAGATACATTTATGTAGAAGATGAAGTGTCAATAGATTGGCATTCTTGAATCCTGATATTATCGAAATAATTTGATGGCTATGTAAGCTTAGCATATACGAGTTTCATCAACAAGATCCTAGTTAATACAATACCTATATCAACTCGTAATGTATTTTGGAATTTGTTGATCCTAAAATTAAAACTTTTGGGTTTCCATCGATGATGTCATTCAATGGTGGTTTTGGCAATAATCCTGAGGAAATTGTTGACTTGTTTGCGTAATTTTTGCAAAGTTCGTATATAAACAAGTCAATATTGACAAAGACAAATGTGAGTATGGAACTCGTTTCGATAATTCTAACGTGCATTTACCCCACATCTCTTATGATATTATTAACAAATCGCACAGTAAGTTTAAGAACGGTTGCGACCCAGATGGTATTCCCGCACAATTTTTAAAGAAATTCGGTAACGAATTGTCTTTGCTTTTATTAATTTTATTTAACAGTTCACTTGTGACTGGAGTTTTTCCATCTGTCTGGAAATAATCTCATGTTGTGTATTTGGCTCAATTAATCATTTTATTGTTCTTCAAATATTTACAGCAATTGGAATTAATTATAGTGGGATTAGATGGCTTGAATCATACGGAAGTGGGCGCTTGCAATTTGTCAAAATACACAAAACTTTATCTATCTAATGAATGTCCATTCTAGGGTTTCATAGTGCTCGCATCTTGGACCAATTATTTTCATGGTATTTTTAAATGATATAACTAAAAGTATAAAATTTTCTCACAAACAATGATGTATTCCCGTTCAGCCTCGCACCTTATAATATTATAATATTTTGATTATAATATTTCTAACGTAAATTTGCCACGTGTAACCAAAACAAAAGATCTTGGAGTAATGTTTACACTAATCTTGTCATTTCGACATAATTTGAGCTAAAGCGAACTCTACTTTGGGATTCCTATAACGTTCCACGAAAGACTTTAGTAATCCTAGATTGTTTATTTGTTTGTATCTATTACTTCTCCGCTCACAACTAGAGTATGCATCATGCATTTGGTCTCCTCCGTTATACTAATCACGTAGACAGAATTGAGTCAGTGCAAAAAACATTCCTTATTTTCAATGCTAGGAAGACTTAGGTTTGACCATCGGTTAACTTGATGAAGCTGCCTCCGTACGTCGATAGATGTAAGATGCTGGCGCTATATTTTCGATCTACTCAATGGTAATACAAATTGATTTTTCATAGAACCTTCGAACTTAATGTCAAATCGAAACAAGTATGTATTGTGACTTTAATATGACGAAATTGGACATAAGACGATCATTGAAAAATGCTTATTTAAATCGAACAAGTAAATAATTTGTGTTGTTTTGTTACCATGTTTTCATTGTTAAAATTGTACCGAGACCTATGGTTTCTAATTAATTTTCTTTCAAAAAAATAAAATCAAAATAAAATAAAATAGAATTATTATTATCAATCAAATTTATTGATGCCATTATACACGCACAATGATATGAGAAGAATGTTATCATACCATGCATCAAAATAAATAAACTGTAATGCCAACTCATTTACACTAAACACATTATAAACTGATAACAAATGATTACACTAATTTTTTAAATAATCATAATTAACTTAAATTACTATTTGATGTTATCGCCAGAAATTACTTATAAAGTAAAAGTATATTACTTATATTGACCAAAATTTCCTAGAATTTGCCATTACAATTAAGCTTATCACATAATGTGTCATTCGTGTAGAAACCAAGGTAGAAACAAAACCAGTTTACTTACAAAATCTCTTTTATTTCATGAATGATTGACAATGCTTGACAATGATTGACAGTACTACATAATGCTTTAAGATGCGCATAAGATGGTACATTATAGGAGCAAGTGGATTAACAATTTGTGTGCATATGTTTAATATGCAGACATATTTACTATAATTTATCCACTATACAATTTTTTCACAAAAAAAAAAAACAAAAACAATAGAAAATGGGAAACCCCCATTCATCATCGATCCAATAAATAGTTTTATTGTTAAATGAGAAGATGAATTATCGTTTGAAGGAATAATAATTAAAAAAAAAAATTTCCACTATATCAAAAACAAAATGTGCATTTTCTCGAATAGATTTAAATTATAAATAGAATCGCGTAATTTTCTAATTTTTTAATTCTGATTGTAAATTAGCTTATAATACATTTGTATATAAATTTTTGAAAATATTCATTAAATTTAAAATAGATTTGCACGGTGAAACTATTTCAAAATATGTAGTATTAGAAAGTGCATGGAGCGATACAGACAAAGAAGTATCTATCAGTTATTTGATTAACTAGTTTGGAATGTTACAGTCCCTCTGGCTATAAAGGGTTAGAAACGAGTTTCGAATTAGAATTTAGCTGGGCGATTGGACGAAATATGTAAATCAATAATATGTAAATATATATTTTTTTTAAAACTTTATTGCGTACTTTGCCATTGCGAAAGCAACACTATAATATAATCACACCATTATTCGCAAAACATCAGCAAAGTATATTTAATCACACGTAAATATGCATTGTGCAATTAAAACATATTGTATGAATTATAATCGACACAACAATACAAATAAATTTCCCAGTCAATTACTGTATTATATGCCACACTTACCTATTGTACGAATGTAATCCATACAATATAGAATTCCCATCAAATATACGCGATTTAGTTCAACCAACATTTCACGTTTTGTGTAAAAAAACAAATACAAATTCGTAAAATTCTACTAACCTTATAAACTTGTCCGTATGTTCCATTGCCGACAACTTCAATAAGTTCAAATATTCCAGCTGGATCCTGTAAAATCAAAAGAATAAATTATATTAGTGTTTGTCGATTATAAGTATAAATATAAGATCGAAAATATCTTAAATGCTATACACGTTTATATATTCACACATTTTAGTAAAAACTAAACAAAAACAAATTTGCTTCAGTCTCCGATGACCATGAAAGATACAAAGCACACAAAAAGAAGTAGTAGAGTTGTAATAATAAACTTTGAAGTGACATGGCAAGCATGATCATTGGATTTGTATATGAGGAAAAATATTAAAATTACGCCTCCGCGACAAGAATAATGTTACACTTATTATAGTACATACATATTACAACTTTGAATATTAAAATAAAAAAAGTAAAAAAGAAAACGAGCAAAATCAGGTTGGAAATATGTACACACATAAAGTGAACGACGAGGTCAATTTGATGATCTGAAGAAACAGGTTTATTCAACTTCGACGAAAATTCAATATTTGTTTGCTTTGATCATGCAACTAGTATGTTTTAGTGATCAAGACGTGCATGGATTTATAATCGACATATTTTTTAAAGATCTTTTTTTAAAAAACGTTATTTTAGCAGAAATCAACATACTTATAATAAACTAATTAAATTGTGTAAATTAACGTCATAGGTGTTGATGAGTAATATGATATTACTCATAAATACTTAACCACAATTTGCAATATTAAATGTCATACCGTAATAAACGAATACGAAGGTAAAGTATGTGTTATCATTTCTTTACTCTATGAGCTTAACCGTTAAACTGACAAAATACGTCATGTAATTACAAGAAAATCGAATTGATCTACATTACAATACACACATAACTCCAACACCCGTGGCCTGATGAGATGACAATTATTTTTTTAACAATTACTCATTCAAATCGAAACTGCATTGCTTGCACACATCACCTCTAAATTTAAATAATAAAATAACGACGCACATCTTCGTCGTTATATTGGTAACTCCGACGTGATTTAGTGTGTCATATGTGTCATATAATTTTTGCCTTTTGTAATGACAGTTTGTTGCCCAATTTTTAACGTCTTGATTCAATTTTGGACAAAAATATCGCGCGACTATGTAATCGTAGTGAATCAAAAACCACCGTTGTAATGATTGAGGAATGTAGAAATTTTGTCAGATCACTTGTTGGACGAGGTTTATTTATTAAGTTTTTAGTTCATCGTCGACTTCGCTAATTGAGGCAGTTTGTAAATTACATGTTCGTTACATGTTGGTTGCCTGAAAAGTGTCAGATATCAGTTTTGGAATATAAAATCCAAATGGCGGGTTTGCCGCGGACTGCGTTCTGTCTTTAAACGAATTATATATAAATCAAAGGTGTATGGCCAGTGCAAACTGGGCAAATTCAACCTTCTATAAAATATAAAAATTATTTTAACGATAATGCTCAATGATTTAAGTATAGAAAGACTAAAGACGAATTTAAATGTTAACTTAAGATACGATTGATGAGTGTACAATAATTATGAAGATTGTGCGATAGCGAGACTTTTAAGTATCAACGAAAGGTAAGGCTGTTTTTTTAGTCGATTCATTACTTATGAACTGCAGCATACCAGCGGAAAATTTGACCGAAGTTACTTTACGAGTCGTTCGAGGAACTACTGAACAATATAATGTACATGTACCTGTTGCATATAACATTTAGGGTACACTTACACATTTGCTACATCTGATCAAGATTTTAAAATATTTTAATATATTGTATAACCATTCATCTAAGGCACAATTTCCGGAAGCTGGTGGTAAATATTTTACCTTACCGCTAGATTTCCGTCGAAATTAAATTTTTGAAGTTTATCCACTACATTCATACAAACTTATTTATACAACATTATGTATACAACATTATTGTACGAGGTGGTCGCAGAAGTATTCAACCTGACAAAAAAAACACAAAAAATATGGGGGGAAATATCTTTGTTTCCATGTTTATAAAGTGAGAATCACCGAGCTCTTTCAAATAGCCATTACCCGCAGACTTACCATCTTATTGGAAAATGTTTTATAATCGAGCCATTTTTTAAAGTTTGGAAACACAAATTAATTTGAGGGGGCTAAGACTAGCGAAAAGCCTGTATAAGGAACCAAATCACACTTTAACTAGAGATATTTTGGTCATTGCGATAACGGATGTGTGAACTGGTGCATTATCTTGATTAAACAAAACTTTCTTCTTCGCCAAATGCGGGGGTTCTTTCTTGATTTTATCACTCAAACGATGTAATGTCCCAAAATTGTTACGAAGTATTTGTGTGATAAGCTTACGATATCCTAGCATCAGCCAACCAGAATGTAGTTCATCTCAATTTTTCCTCGTTTAAAATTGGGTGGATTTGAATTTATACACGAAACTTTTTCAACCAAGCGTTAGGCAAGGTGATCTTGGTACTGAATTGAAGGAAAGGTGATTCATTCAACTCAACCCGTAAGTCATGTCCGTAAACCAACCTTTTGTTTTACATCTGGTTGTTCATAATCTTTATTAACACTATACTTAGCAACCAATGTATCATTAAAGCCAATCACCTCATCTCGGTCGGCAGTGGTTTAATTGCTATGATGAATGTCGTTCCCTAGCGAACGGATGGCTTGTCAATTACGAATCACATTGCCGAGACAGTTAGCAGTTCTTGTTGGCGTATATATTCTACATGCATCTAGTATTGATTTTTTTAAAATTTAGTTATCAATTTTATTGATTCAGTTGTGATATATTCAGTACGTGCCGATGATCACCTCATGATTTACGGTGGTTTTAACCTTCCAGATATATCTTGTTTTGATGTCAATGGTGTGTTTTTGTTTTCTTCAGTTGATGTGTACGTAACAGCGATGGAAACTTTTTTGATTACATTGTTCTTTAATGAACTTCTATATTCGGGTGAGGATTACAACGGCATTACGAGTATTTATCATTCACCAATCAAGATAAATATTTTCTTTAACAGTATGCTTGTAACACTGCATCTTTTTTTAATAACTTTTATTTTGATTTTAGTAATGCAGACTTCACCTCCCTGAACGAGTTTTTGACGGATTTCGTCTTAAACATCCAAGGTGGGGAAAACTTAAACTATACGGTGTCGTCATTCAAAAACCGTGATTTCATGTTGTGAATCGAACAGCATTCAATACGAAAGGGTTTAAAAGTTCATAAACAATAAACGTAACCGGCCTTCACTTATCAAGACACAACACTAATTCACCTTCTGGAATATGTTAACTGTTCGCTGACACTTTTGCATCAATCTTTATAGCTTTTGTCTCCAATTCCTAATTACTCAATTCCTACAGCAGCTGCTCTAACGTTAATATTATGAAGTTCACAGTGGAGCAAATTTGTGTTTGTTTCGTCCACTTGGATGCGAATCAGGATGCTGGTCATGATGACCTTCTACCAGTTTTGTTTAAGAATTGTGCTGATAATTTGGCTTTTATGCAATTGGTGTGCAATTTTTCTAGTGGCTAGGAAAATGTTCATTACGCATCAAATTTTCAATTCATGTAAAAGAAATGAGGTTAGTAACTACCGTGGTATCTTTATTCTGTCTGATTTACTAAGCTTTTCGAATCTAAGGTCTATAAAATGTTGTCTTTCAATATTAAACCATCTATTTCACCTGTGCAGTATTGATTTTACCTCGGTCCATCGAAAGCTACTAACATGGTTTCATTTTGTGTGGATTTGTTCGGCGCTTTACTATTTCGAAACTGCAGCACGGGCTTTACATTACAAAGAGATTTGAACAATTTTTGTCACTGGACGACTGTACTCGAATGTTAGTAAATGCGAAATTCTGTAATTTTACTGTATTCGTTCTCCCAAAAGCCATCTTATCTTCACGGGAACACCATTGATAAAGTGACTATTTCACCAACCTTCGCATATTTTTTTCGCTTGATATCACATTCTCCAAATACATATATAATTATATATAATTATATAATCTCAAAGGCTTTTGCTATGTTAGGCTTTATTAAACGTAACAGTCATGATTTTACATTTGTCACCCACTTACTCTTAAAACGATATATGTTGCCTATGATCGATTTATACATGAATTTGATACCTCGGTGTGGTCCCCGTCTCCTAAGAAAAACTCAACGGCGTTAAATAGCATAATCTGAGTTAATCTAGAGTTAAAAAACTGGATTATCATAACGCGATAGAGACCGCCATTAACTGTTATTACCTGACCTGCAGCTTTGTGGAAGAAGAATAGTCCGATGATGTCTACAATCCAAAATTCGCACCAAACAGAGTCATGTTAAAGATAAATTTGTGCAAGAATGAAAAAGAAATACGTTGTCTTCTTTTAACTCGATAAACTTAGACCAATGTTTTTTAAATATTCAATCCAATCCTTTAATCTTCTTCTAATAAAACAAATTCTGATTAGCCTGCTTATTAAATTTTACAAGAAGGAAAAATTAAAAATTATAAAATAACTATAACAATTTTAAACTATAAATAAACTATAATACATTTTGGTTTAGTTTAGTTGAGGCACAGTTAGCAACTTTTGTCTACTTTTGTGTAGTTCCATCTATCTAGAAATAGTTTAGTTAGTTTAGTCGATTAAGGCACACAACATTAGTGCATAATTAGTTATGCGTAGAATTTTTTAATTTTTAGCAAACATTTCATGTATTACTTAGTTCATGTATTTTTCAGAATTTTGGAAATTTTCGATTTATGGTAAACAATTTTGATTCATTCATCAAGTAAAAAATTAAAAACTATAGTAGATATGATTATTAGCATTCGAATGTTGAATTTTACTAAAATATTACTGAATAACATATTCAGATAAAAAAAAAAACCTAATTGCTTCCCAATCGACCACCGCAAGTACTTACGACATTTATTAAATTTAAACGAAAGGCGACTTTACTAATTAAGTCTTACTCACTTTATTTGTTCGAAACTATATTTACTTTTTACAAAAATTATGACGTCATCAAAAAAATTAGTAAGTTTAAATTAAGAAAGACTCGCATTCCTCTTAAGATTGTTGCTACAAATACTAACAAACAGAAAAATAGAACCTGCCAAAATACTAACAGACCGCATTATCCCAGTCATAAAAAAATATCGGTTAGAATCATTGCTTTCCAAAAAACTGAGTGGCCAAAAGTGAAAATCATGTGTTTCAATGCTTTGCATATCTTTACAGTGAAATCAGCAAAGGCGTGGTCCATGTGGTTTCTTCAAAGGACCACTGGACTGCACTATACTTTTATCCATGTTAACATCGATGCGCGGTACAGAACTCTTCAAAAGATGCATTAGACACTTGGTATAATCCAGACTGGCGAAGTGTATTCTTATCCAATTATAAAATCAAACTTGACCATGCAGACTATTAAGACACCGTTGTTTTGGAGTTGATTGCATTAATTCAGAGTACTTGAAATCCAAAGTGCAGACTTTAAGAAAATAACATTTTCAACCTTATTCGATTAGTATGACAATACTCAATGAAAGCAAAGTAGATGCGTGTGGAATTGTCTTCAACAAAGTAAACCGTTAAAAATGTGAAATCAATTGTAGATATTATTCCTTACCGATCCAACTTCGGCAGCTTTAACTACTGTGCCAATTTTCTGTTCCAATACAGTGGAACAGAAACCATTTTTACACGTCATCATACCCATTACACGTAAACTGCGTGAACAAAATATCAAAACCAAATCAAAAATGTATCTCAATACTACACTTTCATCTCGACTGATAAGTCACTGATCTTAAATAAAATATAAGAAGAAAAAAAGATAATTTTCTGAACCGTAAGAACTACAACAATAACAACGCCAATTTATCGTAAAAAAATTAACATGTAAATATTGAAACGAATTTTTGTTTTCTTTTGTACACATATATACGTCCATACATAAAAATAAATAAAATAAAAAACTTCTTAAACCTGTTTAAGAAAAAAAAAGAAATTATTCTATTCAATATTTCGTTTCAAGAACGGCACAACAAAAATTGAATAATAACGGCGAATTGAAATTGTATCTTGGTAGCAACTAGAATAGAATTTCATTTGGAGGTTAAATTCAAAATATGCCTAACACTTAATTGTAATACTAAGAAATTTATTATGACTAAGTGACAAAAATCTTTAAAGGAGATCAATTGTTAATAAGAAATGACAACCGGTTTTTTTGTCTGATACAAAGCTAAATCGATTCCAGTTTGAAATGTATTGAAATTATTTTATGTTATTACATACTGCAACGTTTTATTTTGTGATTAAGACAACGTTATCTCGATTTAATACTTAATATTGTGTATGTACGATTTAACAGTGTACACTGTAAGTAACACAACATCTTTAAAAATCTCACGGCGACAAATTAGCTAAGCAAAAACATGTTTTAGATTTAAACTAGTTCGTTCGTGTATTTTAATTGAATTCCTTTCCTTATTATATGGTACGATTTTTTTTAAGATGTCTTGCATAATTTTCTTTAGTTACATTAATTATATATTTCAAGGTGGTAAACAACATTACTATGCATATCACATCTAAATATACAATAATTAGCTAAAATTTTGTTAAAAAAAAAACAAACGATATTTGTTTAAAGAGTGGTCGTTAAGTATAGGAGTACATTAGGCACTCCTATTATACCAATAGCATGCAATAAAATTTCACCATATTATGCTAGTCAAGGTCAAAATAGTAGTTCCTTATAGAACACCATCATAAATAAGATGACTATTTCATAATTTGATGTCATCAAATACTAATAATTCAGGCCATTGTTGGTCCGTACTGTATCAACAATCTGGCTCCGGACCTGTGTGCTTGTATTTCGCAATATCAGAAATGTTCATTAAATTCTTTATCTCATGATTTAACCGAACTCAGTAATTTTAGTCATTGTCGAGTTAAGGGCCATTTACAAAGCGCAAGACTCTTTTTTTCTAACATCAGCCATCTCTCATAGTTATTCATCAACAACTTATACAATTTCCGACTAGCTTTTGCAAAGCATTTAGTATTTGGGAGTGGACGTAGGATAGACAAAATATGGATACTAGTCGCAAGAGTTTTGTTTTTATAGGCCCTCCTGCGCAATTATCATGAGTGACAAGGAATCTGAGGTATCAGCAACCTAATACACCGTTGCCATTCAGTCCAATCGTAAAGATATTATCTGCATACACCGGGCTGGAAGAAAACATCGAAACATGAGATTAAAGAGTTTTGGGTACAGAGCATCTCCGTTTCATACACCAGAGTTAATTGCAAAAACGTCCACTACGCTTGGTTGAAAAGTAAAATCAAGACTGATGACCATGTGGGGGCTACCGCAGGTTGAACATGGTAATGGTACCAGACCGTTACCAATTCTCCTCATTCAGAACTTATCCATACACCTACAAGGTTGCAATATATTCTCAAAGATCGAATTGGTCAGAGCTTATCATTTAATCCCAGCCGTACCTTAGGATGTTCACAAGAAGATAATCACTACTCCATTTGGCTTATTCAAATTTACTTAAATGGCATTTGGACAATGAAATGCCGCACAGTCGTTTCAACGAGATCGTCAAAGATCTCGACTTTGTATTTGTCTACATTGACGACATACTAATAGGCTTAACTTCGGAGGAAAAACACATGTTTCTGAAACTTTTTGAAAGAAACTTTCTGAAATTGAGGTCAGCATCAACAGGTCGAAATGCGTTTTCGGTACTAGCTTCCTAGACTTTCTTAGTCACAAAATTACCTCAAATGGTATTCTGCCGTCTACTGGACGGATTAACACCATTCGGGAATTTCTAGCTCCTCAATCAATTGCTGTATGGCATATACAGCAATTTATCGGCATCATAAATACACTATAAGTGTATGCCTATAGGATAGTGGAAACTTTAGAATTTATCCACACCCATTTGGCTACTTTACTCAAGAAGCCCAAAAACTTTTTCTACTCAGATGAATGTCAACCGGCATTTGAACAGCTAAAAACCAAATTAGCACACATTACGCAAATGGCACATCCAATACATGCCGCTAAACTTAGTATCGCAACTGGCGCCTCGAGCACTGCTGTAGGCGCCGTGTTGCAACAATCAAATATTTTGTATCCAAGTGCCCGACGGACACACAAAATAGCCAAGGAAAGGATAACGTGGTTGCCGATACACTGTCTCGAGCACCAAACCATGAAGCTTCAGCTTTCGAGACTCATTTCGACAAGAAACAAATCGCTAAATCGCAAGAAGCTGACACGGAACTTCAGGACCTACAGTCTGGTTCCACTTGGAAATTTAAACGATTAAGATTAGCTGATTTACCGATTTACTGCGAAATTTCAACGGTTGGTTGTTGCAACCGTACATTGCAGAACCGATGCGTCTAACCATTTTTAATGCACTGCATAACATTTCGCACCGAAGAATCCGAGCCTCTCAGAAGATAATGTCAACTAGATATTTCTGGGCGAAAACCTGTTTATCCTGTCAAAAATGCAAGGTGTTAAAACACACTAAGACCCAACATGGGCATTTCAGCGTTCCATCGGAACGTTTTGAGCATACCCATTTAGATATCGTGGGACCACTTTCACCTTCTAATGGATACACATATTTACAAACCTGTGACGATTTTTTCACGCGATGGCCAGAAGCATACTGCATAAAATACATTTTTGCAGTTAAAATTGCCCGAACATAAAAATACAATCGCTATGAGACTAAACACGTACGCACCCATCATCATCAACCAAGAAACCATCGAAGATGTTGACAAATTCGTATACCTTGGTTGCAATATAGTGAAAATAGGCGGAACTGAAGACCAACCAACGCAACAACGAAGCAAGAAATACATTCAATGTGTTTCACAAGATCTGGAATGCATCCGCCCTGTCAGGAACTACAAAGATACGAATGTTCAATGCCTGTATGAAAGCAGTGCTGCAAATCACTAGTAGACTCCACGTATTTATCAATAAATGCCTTAGGCGTCTAATAAAATGCATCTGGCAAAATACGTAGTAAACGTTCTATGCTCGTAAATTGGAGATCAAGAAAATAATGTTAATTTCATAAGTTCATTACATATTAGAATTTTTTGGTCGTGGATTGATTGTATTGATTCGGAGCACTTGATATTTAGAAGAGTATGTCCTACGTCAAATGCTTAAGTAATACTAAATGTAGATGTATGGGTTTTTGTGTAAAGATTTGTGATGAGTATGGGAGATGGCACTAAGCGTGATGATAACAAAACCGTGTTTTTTTACACTTTTGAGATCTGAAATTCCAATGTCGTTCATTAAGTAAAACGAATACATTGAGGCGGTCAAGAGCCGATCCCAAAAGGATGGTGTAGTCCATCATTTCTGAGAGGTGTCAAGAACTATGAAAATTCTTGTTTCCAAAAGGTCGAATTAATAAAGTTTAACCATTCCCTGCGAACATGGTATACAGCTTATTGAAATAGACGGATGTAAAAAATCAAAAATGTAATGAGATTCGACAACGGTCATCTACTTTGCGAAACTTACGAAACCACAATTAAGTAAAAGCTCGATTTACGTAACAAAATAAAAACCAGACCGATTGCAACGACCGAATATGTTGCAATTATCGAACATTCCAAATGGAAACCTGAACTAAACATCCTATTAGATCGGGACCATTTTCACAGTATTGTACTCAAATTAAATGAACTTAACCACTTTAATGGGATAGTAAATCTTTAATAGAAGACTCCACTTAGATCCGTAACCTGATAGTTAAATTTTTATAAATAATTATTTCAAATGATTTTATTGCCTACATAAATACTACATACTTCCTTTTATTGAGCCCTCACCCAGACACTTAAAACATAAGACAGTATTTCCCAGCTTTAATTTTAGATTATTCTGATTATCAACATAATATAATATAATAATATAAAGGATGGGCCATCTATCGGTTTAAATTTGAACCACCGATTATTTCGAATCTGGCAATACTTATGTCATTCTATTCTGTCCCAAATTTAGTATATTATCTCCACTGAACGAAATGAATCGATTTACGCTTGAGCAACGTTGGGATTTATTGGAAATTTATTTCCAAAACAAAGATAATTGGTCGGAAATTGCCCGAAAATGTCGTGCCATATTTGGTCGCAGAGAAGGACCAACAGTGCCCGGTATGCACAAGTTTATTGTTAAAGTTCGTGAAACTAGTTTCATTGTTGATGTGCCAAGGCGTAAGCGTGCTCGTACAGTGCGTACACCCGAAAATATCGAAGCTGTAGCTTAGAGCGAGAATTCATTACCATCAACTCGTCATCGTTCTTAAGAATTGAACATTTCACGCACCAGTTTACGTCGAAATTTGCGAAAAGATCTCGGTATGACGCCTTACAAAGTTCAATTGGTTTAAGAGTTGAAGCCGCATGACCATCCGCTTTGTTTTCACTTCGCTAGATGGAAAAACGAGAAACTGCACGATGATGTCGATTTTACCAAAAAAATCATCTTTTCGAATGAAGCTCATTTTTATCTTGGTGGGTACGTTAATAAGCAAAATTGCCGTATTTGGGGCTCAGAAAACCCACACGTGGTCGTCTTACAGAAGCCAATGCACCCATTACGAGTGACTGTTTGGTGCGGCTTGTGGAGCGAAGGCATCATTGGCCCATATTTCTTTGAAAATGAGGACGGCGCAGCCATTACGGTCAATGGAGGTACCATGATAACCGATTTTTTGCACCCGCTCTTCGTGGTCTTGATGTGAACGATGTTTGGTTTCAACAGGGTGGTGCAACTTGCCACACATCTCATGCCACAATCGATTTATTGCGTCAAACGTTTGATGACCGTTTAATTAACCGAAATGGTGATGTCAATTGGCCGGCAAGAAGCTGCGACTTAACACGATTGGACTATTTTCTGTGGGGCGCCGTTAAAGACAAGTGCTATGCCGACAAACCAGAGACAATCGCACATTTAAAGGCTAACATTCGTGATGCCATCGCCCAGATACGACCCGATACACTCGAAAAAGTGCTCGAAAATTGGTCCGATCGAACGGGGTACTATGAGGCCAGCCGCGGCAGCCATATGAATGAAAAAATATTCCATCTCTAACCGGAACAATTGTACTTCATAACAACAAATTTCAAAACCGTTTTTGTTTCATTGCATTTTTAAATTTAAACTTTTAAATGGCTCACCCGTTATATGTATTTTGGGGGATGTCACTTCAAATTATGAAATGTCAAAAAGTGTCATTTCATGATACGACAAATTGTTCATTCGACTGTTAGAATACCATATTACCATTGCTGCCACTTCAAGTGACGATTATCACTTCAATCAACTAAGATAATACCAAATTTGATTCAAGTGAATCGACAGTCAAATTTGGTTATATGAGGTTTAGTCTTACGCTCAGTCTTCTGAATCCCACTCGATTAATGTAGCTATCAACAACATTTACTTTTCGATAGTAGTTTCTTTCAGACCGACCAGCTATTTGCCAACAAATTAAAGCAAATTAACAAAAAATAAAATCTATCATTGTAATTTCCATATTACCGTCATCAACCGCTACAATATGTCCGATAATAAACTATTTTTATAACTGAAATTGTAAGAATTTTTATGTTTTGGTCCATCGCCTTTAGTTAAGCTGTACATTTTGGTGGACAGCATATGATTGTTATAACCACGCCGTTAATTGACATGGTAGTCCCAAGGATTGAAAAATAAAATTGAAAATTAATACCAAACCATATAAATGTTTACAGATTTAGACGACAAGACATAATTAATTTTGCTATACTTGTACCACTATCGATGGGTCTTCATCGATAGTGGTACAAGCATAGCAAAGTATAGCTGTTAATAAGGGGCAGCAATACAAATCAATAAAAATCGTTTTTACTACGTCCTTAAAATATGGAATTATCTTGCGTTACGTTACTTAACCGATAAATTGCTATGGTTCATTATAACACCAGCTTAAAATATAATTCCCATTTTAAGTAACAGGTTACATACTTTAGAATGTTTACATTTTCTATTAATTTAGATTACAGTTTTTTTTTGTTACTAAACGCGTGTTAACTTTAGTTCTGTAATGATAGATATAACTATTAGGTTTACTAATCGCATTATAAAATAAGAAAAATGTAATAAATAACATTTACAAGTGGCTATACATAAAACAGATCTTTTTATTATCAAAGGAATTGAAAGATTTATGATACTTTAATAAACCTCTTGTATATTCAACGAAAGTGTATAGTTGATTTTGGTTGATCGATTGTCTTCCCATTTTCTTGTTTAATATAATATATATATTACTTATGTACGTTGAGATAAAATGATGTGTCATACGCCATAAGGACATTATTTTTCTTAATGTCTTTGTCATCCTAAAAACAACAACAATTTTATTAACCTCCATTTACACAATGAAAAAATATATACTACCCTACATACATTAATAATCTTCTAAATATTAAAATATGTATTACAAAGACTTTATTTTTTTAAGAAAGATATTTAATCTTTATATACATATTTTGTTCCATCTTTTCTTAAAAGAATACATACAATATTTTTAAATTGTGTGGGCCTTAAGATTATAATACAACGATGACAAAAAAAAAACTAAAACAGCAACAATGCATGTGAAATTTTTCTAAATGTCTGTATTAAAATCTTTATTCTAGTTATAATACATACATACATACAAAGCGTAAAATTTGTTCTAAGACGTTTTTTATTACATATATAGGAGAATACAACATTTTGTTGTTCTTTATACATCATTGATGAATTAATTAAGAAACTGCTCATAGAATTACCACTTGATTTTTTTTATAACCGTAAAAAAATATATGTCTTAACCACAAACTACAGTCTAATCACCTGTTGCAATTTATAATCAATTAACTATTTTCGAAATTATTTCAAAATATTTATCAAACAAACTAATTTTCCAAATGTTTTTTTTAAATATTTGCGCCTACACACGCAACGTAACATCATCCATTTGGATTATATAAATTTTCAGTTGAATTTCCATTTCTTAAATCGTAAAAAATTAAGAAATGCCTCAAATTACAATATTACAAAATTATTGTTGTTTTTAAGATCTCACATGGAATTATGCAATTTAAGTTTTTTGTTTTATTTTTTACTGCTATTTTGTTATTTTTGAATAGATAACATTTCGCACTTCGGTCTCCATTTTAATGGAAATGGAAGTGACCTAAATTTGGGGAACGCACAATAGAAACACAATAAAAGTGCGTGTGAAGTTTTGGAATCGTTGCTCTAAAAAAAAATTAGATGGTAAATAAGTGAAACTAATGTGTCCCAAGGATATATGTTGCTTTAATGTTAGAGGTGACCACAATCTTTGGGGTTGGATTTTAAATCATTTTATCATCGTATGTGTAAGCTGCGTATTAATCATGTGGATTCACAACCAGAATAATGTTCAGTTCTCTCGGTTTGGTGCCTTTAATGCTAGAGTAGGCTAAACCAGACCGAATAATCTGAAAATATATAGGCCGTTAAATATAATCCCTTCGAGGCATGGACAAATACATAAAAGATGTGCTGGTGTCAAATTGAATCTAGCATATGAAGAAGTTCTAGCATATAAAGAAGGTTGGTCCCTGTTGTTGTTTGACACTCGCATGCTTCGTAAAAGACTTCTAAACGATCATGTTATCCTTAAAATTCCACCCCAGTATCCTTGGCTTGTCGTAGGAGGTGACTAAACAAAGGTTGGATCGCTGGGCTGACTACCCGCATCCGTAAAAAACCTCACTAATATATTTAAATTAACAAAAAGAAAAATGGATCTGCCATAATTTTAACCGATCTCCGCTTATTTTAACGGACACGCAGTTTAGGATCGCTCGCTACGTGAAGAATACCAGGCGCGTTTGATGACACTACATCAGCCATGAAAGAGTATCGTTTGGAACTCGTTGCTCTCCAAGAAATTCAATGGCCCAAAAGTGGAGATCGTGTCCCAAGGCTATTTATTGCTTTACAGTGGTGATGACCTTGGCTCTCTTGGTTCCATCCTTGGGCCCAAGATGAATAGGGACGTTTTGGATTTTAAAGCAGTTGATAATCGTTTGTGTAAGCTACGTTTACGCATGCAACTAACCAACCTGACAGTCATATGCCCATCCCCCCACTGATGTCAGCTAACCAAAAGATAAAGACTCATTTTACAACAAGTTGGATGATCTGAAAGGATATATACCGGAGCACGACGTCAGAATTGTGATTGATGACTTTAATGCTACAGCTAGCAAAAATCCGACTCTCGACACGAAAAAGCGACCGATAATGGGGAAAGAATGATGTACTTTGAGTTCGCGCATGACTTCATTGTGGCTAGCACATTCTTTCCTCATAAAAATATCCACTTGAAAACAAACACACCCTCGTAAGACTGCGAAGTTCTGATAAACGAACATGAGAAAGCCACAATATCAGAATCTTCTTAGCAATGGCATTGTGGAAACCACACCTGTTCTGATGATGTGAACGCTCTATGAGAGGTATTAAAAACTTAGGTTGTCAGTTTTGCCCAGACGACTCTAAGTATGGTAAAAATTAAACCCAAAAATGATTGGTTTAATGAGGAGCGTCGTCTTGCTGTCGAGCAACAGAATATAGCCCATAAAGAGGCGCGAAAGTGTTTTACAATCGCAAGGAAGAACAAAGCGGTTCTTGCTAGGAAAACCGCCAAGGGAATTTGTAGACTGAAAAAGCGTGAATGATGGAAGGCTAAAGTCTTAAGAGTACAACAACTCAGCAATGAGCGCAATCCTCGTGGCTTCTTGAAAAGGAGTTACCAGACTGTACCATTCATTTAGACCTAGGTACTCCGTGTTAACATCGATGCAGAGCTCGACACTTGGAAGGAGCATTTCTCTGATTTACTCAATGTTCAACAAGCGTCAAATGCTGTGTTTGAAAGATGTTTAACACAGACTGCGTAGATCCTCGCACAGAGTGCATAGAGTACCCATCGTACGAGAAATCCATAGTGGCCATGCAGAAACTAAAAATAAACTATTCTATTGGGGTTGATTGCATTAATTCTGAGCTCTTGACATTCCGAGGACACTATCTTTTCGGCCTTATTCGATTAGTATGGCAAATCGAAGTTATGCCTGATGAATGAAAAGTGGCTACGTTGTGTTATATTCTTAAAAAAGGAGATCGCTCAAAATACGAAAGCTATCGCGGCATAGCTCTCGTTTGCACTGCATACTAATTACTGTCTTATTTAGTATTGGAGAGAAACACTCCCCTGGCGGAGGACTAATCAAGTTTTTTCGTTGAAGATGATTCTTTCTTAATATTACGAAACATCTCGTGACGTACATCAGGTGTTCTTGGATTTCCAACAAGCCTATGGCTTCATCCATCGGGATAGCTTATGGTTTGCTTTGCGATGTCTGAATATACCTGACAAATATTTGCGTTTATGTAAAATGACAGTAATGCACTGACAATGTTCTGTTAAAGATGAGAACAAGCTATCAGGAATTTTCGAAATTACTCTTTAATCTTATGTTAGAATTTATCTCTCGTAAAAGTGGAACACCTCAGGACAACAACTTATACCGTCGGTCCAGCCAGGTGCAGATGATATCTGAGTAATTGGACTGAATGGCAACGGTTTTAAAGAACTACTGGATCCACATGTAGGTTTCTCGGATTCGGTACGTCTAAAAATCAATGAAGGATGAGTATGCGAAACGATTAATGGCATTCGAAAAAATTTACAGAAAAATCCTAATCTCGTTCATTAAACAAAGGGACAGTGAGTACGCTGGTTCGATTACGTTTTCCGATCCTGTCGCTGTTTTGCGAGCCTGTCGCTGACGATAAGCCCTCGGGGTAGAGAACGATTTGTTTTTGTCGGATAGTCTAGAATAATTCGAACAGCAAGCTCGGGATCGAATCCGATGAAGGCAAACTGTTAGGGAACTGATTGCCAAAGATAACCGTGATTTTTGTTTACTCAACGTTCACTACGAAGTCAAAATACATTAATCAGGCCGACAATTTAAATTGGTTATAAAATGTATTGTTCAGACCAATAAGAGCTGGACTCTGCCGATTGTGCATCATATATGGCACACTTCGATGGTTTATCGGGTAGAAAAATAACTTAACTTCTTGTTATTGCCTCAAACATAACGATGTACCAGTTCAGGATTCAATTCTATAGAGCCTAATTGTTACTAAAGTGCAAGCCAGCGATGGCCTGAAAACTCTGACACTCTCGTATCAAGTAAAGAAGATGGCAAGAAATGATCGAAGAAAATATGCGGAGGAAATCCTCAAAACCACTGAGAAGACAGCAGCAAATCAAAACATGCTAGTACTACACTAACGTGTAAGACAGGTCACTGGCAAACTGACCAACTTATCACCTTTAAGAGATACTGCTGGTTAAGTCTTAACAATTTATGAAGCACAGATAAAGAGATGGAAATAATATTTCGAAGAACACGTCATCAACAGCAGCGAACGAGAAGTTAAACGTGTCATAGAAAAGCTAAAGAAAGTTTTGCTGGATCAGACAATATAATCGACGAAATATTCAAATGCAATACATCTACAACTGCATGTGAATTAACACCATTAACACAAGAAGTTTGGAATTTATATCGAATATCACAAAAATAGAAAGAAGGCTATACAATTACGATCCTTAAGAAAGTTGATCTAAGAGAATGCATATCCCTCCTCAACTCCAATGTAAGAAAACTCGCAATGAACAAGCTGGTTTCTGACCAGAAAGTAGTTGCACGCACTGACTACATCAACTCACAATGGAATGAATGAAATTATCCACTGTATCTGCTCCTCATTGATTTCGAACAAGTATTTGGTCCTAAAGAAATTTTTTCGACTACATGAAAAAAATGTATCAGAATACTGGAAACCGAGTTCAATACAAAGGCAAACAAAATGAAATATACAACAGTCGAGGAGTTAGGCAAGGATGCGTACTCTCAACAATGCTGCTTCTGAGTTATCTCATCACCTAGCGACATTCAATATAGATTAACAGGTAAGCTTAATAATCTGGGTTAAGCAGATGATATCTGGAATATCTCTGTCCTGTCTCACAAAACCGAAATAAGAAGGTTTAACTCGTGTGTAAATTCAGTACATCTGTACGGGTATAACTGTTGGTATTCGTAAGTGCCTTCGACGAATATTGAAGTGCTTCAAGGACCAACACCATAACAAACATCGAACAGCACAGAATCACAAAGCAATGACCAAAAAAATGGACATGAAAATTAATTGGTCTAAGGACCAATGGTGCACTGGAACCTGCAAGGTAAATGTAAAGTCGGAAAATCAGCAATGATTTGGAGACGAACTGTTGTACTTAAAGCAAAACAACTTGGTAAATCATGGATGGAAATGAAAGCAATAGCTCCCAATAGAATAAGATGGTCCAGCCTAGTAGACGACCTATGCTCGTAAATTGGAGATAAAGAAAACAAGTCGAAGATGAGTTTAGTGATATACCCTACACTAATACTCACATCACTACAATAATAACTCATATCATAGCGCCGCTGTGGGAGAATTAAATTATATTGTTGTGCAACCTTCATTAGATCAATGCTGCCACTTTAAATTAAACTATAAAACCAAACTACTAAAATATGTTATTTTCTCTAATAGACAAGCTTAAGTAAATACATATATCTTTTATCATTTTAATTTGATCCAATAATTTGAAATAATTATGTAGATTTGACGTCACACGCGATCGCTTACAAATGTTCCGCTGCGAAAAAAAAACAGTTAAATAATTTTAATTGGTATATCGCCGAATTGTTTTTAAACATGAAATATGTTAAACAAAATACCGAACGAATATAACATTATATTGATCAGAATTTTTATCCAGTTTGCATAATTAAATAAATATTTAATGCGAGATAGGCATGATAATCAATGGGTAATTTGCGCGATTCAAAAATGATAGTTTATCTCATCTCTGCGCATATTTTTTATTTTATTTTGATTTTGAACGCATGGCAGTTTACGTACACAAATTAAGAATTTAGCGTTGTTGTTTCAGTAACACAAAATGAAAACTAAAAAAAACTATAATATACTTACTCATGATTATTATTATTTTTAGCTACATACATCGGATTTTTTATTTTTTTTATTATGTATGTGTAACATATCTCATGTGCAACTTCGAAATGTCAACAACCTAGTTAATTGTAAAATACACATGTGTATATATATTTTATATACATAAAATATATATAAATAACTACTATATACGTACTTCGTTGTACATATTATATAGAGGTTGGTGTTAGTGGGTATATAATATAAAAACTTAACAAGATTCTAAATAATAATAGTTTTTATTATTTTATACCGCAGTGGAGATTCGTAATCGTTGTGACGTCAAATGATTTCAGGTATTATTATTTATGGGTGCGCGTTTGAGTTTTAACAACAATTTTTGTTTTTTTCGGTTTTAGCATACATAATTACTAAATTGTGTTTCAATATCTCGAGAATTATATGCTATTTTTAAATTATTGTTTAATTTTTTAAAAAGCAAAAACAGATGGAAAATTCAAGGTTACCATTTACTATATAAAATTTTAGTTATTATTTTACCCGGTACCACAAATTGGCACAAAATGTTGTTTGGAATCAATCTCAAATAAAAAAAAATAAAATCAAGTTTTTTTTTCTTTGTGAAATGATTTAAAACCGAACGCTTATTTATACTAACGATTTCAAAATATGGTTAATAATTTCTTATCATACATATAACTATTGGGCCATTACCCTTTTTAAGAAAACAGTTTCTTTTCTAACTTTTGTAAAAATGTTGGTTGATAGATAAGAGAAATTTTATCACAAAACATTCTAATTATTTTTTTAAGAAAACAACGAATTATATTTCCTTATCATTAAGTTAGATTAAGAGAACAGTTCGATTATTAATTAATACTTGACAATATTTAAGGCAATCTATATCTAAGGCGGAACCTTTATGAAACTTAAATAACCGACAATTTCGTAAAATTTAACTTGTCACTTAACGTTCTTCAAAAGAGGCTTAATTTTCGCCGAACCTGAAGGTAATGCAAATAGTATTTTGAATAGCTTTCAATTCTTTAAATAAGATAAATGCTGCTTTACCTTTTCAAATAACTAAATAACGAGTTTTCCAATAAGAGGTTTCATTTTGATATTTAAAAAAACGAGTATTTTTTAATAGAAATCAATGAATGTGTATTGCATTGTATGCCATTAACATTTGAAAACGATATCAGCTAAAGGGCCGCCAAGGCTACGCTTGCAGCACCATATCCTTTTCATGAAATTTTCCATGACCAATTCGCACATTTGCGGCTGTATGTCCTCGATAACTTCACGAATTCTATCTTTAAGGTCTTGAATCGATTGTGGAGCATTGGCATAGACCTTATCTTTCACGTGGCCCCATTGTTGGCCAATTGTGATCACCTCTTCGAGAAATACCACGGTCAGGAAACTTTTCTTGCAAAATTGCGATTGTTTCGTTGCTTGTGTGGCACGTAGCGCCGTATTGCTGAACGTAAACGTTGTCTACATCAATATCTTCTAATTCCGACCATAAAAAATTATTAATCATAGCTCGGTAGCGCAATCCATTCATCGTAACAGTCGCACCAGCCTCATTTTCGAAGTAAATTTTAACAATTTCAATACGTTGTTGAAGCGTGTATCGTACCATTTTTTAGTAATGGTGTAGTTTTTACTTGTTAAATGTCAAAAGATGACATCTTTAAAATCGACAGCTGCCCAAATAGCAGGCTATTCAAAATCAAACTTCTTATTGGGTAATCCTATATTATTAACATAATTTACCCTCAATTCTATTTTGTCAAATTGTCTTACGGATTTACTTGGCGGTTGATTAAATTTCCGTAACATAACATATTCGTTCAATTCTGTAAGGTTTTATCAAACACTCGCTGTTCCAGGCTTAATGCAGTGTGTCTTAATCGATTCAACTACCTAAACTAAATTTAAATCATGTGCTATTTTGCCTACTAGATACTTGATGTCAGCCTACTAATCTATATTTTTTTTTACAATGAATATATTGCCTAAGGATAGATCACGTATGTAGCCGGTTTTAATAATTTATTTTCCCGAATTTTTGTAATGGTCTTCACCGTTATAAGTATAAGGCGAAACTATGATGAACCAAAACGAGTGGCAGCCCTGTTGAAAAAATTGCAAAAAAATCGTGACCGAAGATAATATTTGCAAAAAAGCGATAAGGTCCCTACTTTGACTCAATTTTGATTTCTATCAAGACAATTAAGATTCGATTTTGGAGCTCCACTCCAAATTTCACAATGGGCCTAACATAAGCCTTGTATAATTTAAGAACTTCTATAGGGGTAAAATAGGCATATATATGATCTTGCAAAGGCATATCTATGATCTTTCCTAGAAAGACCACTCGAAATTTTTAAACCCAACAATCTAAGAGAGGAGCACCTACTTTTGAGAACGCCGTTTAATGGGTGGAACATAATTTTAAACTTTTTTATGTGAAAACAGAAATGCTTGTAGCTTTTGTGGGTTAATTTTTAACCTATTAGATTCTAACCACATTCAATGACCTTGTCAATGCAAGTCGGAAGTGAATTAACCATCAGCCAATGAAAAATATCATTGATATAGATCAAAAATAAGGTAAGCAAAGATGTTTAAAAATATGAACCTTGCGGTGCACCTACATTGATCTCATGCGAGTCGGATAAAATGCCATAAAATACTACCTTGATCGATCGTAACATTAAATAACAATGGATGGATAGACATCCATCCATTGAATAAAGGAACTATAAAGTTCAGTGGCCGAATTTTACTAATCAGACTTTGATGTCATAGTCTATCAAATGCTTTTGGAGTATCTAGAGATTCGACACTTGACTCTATATTTTTGTATACTTTTTTCCCAACAAAATGAGTTGAAGAAAGGCAATAAGATCATTTGAAGAGCGATTCTTAACAAACCCATATTGAACATCTGATAGCTCATGCTATAGATTACATTACTTTAGATAATATCAACAACAAAGCAATTAGGCGGTAATTGGAAGGAGAAGTTTTGTCACCTTTTTGACGCTAATAAATTTGCCTTTTGAATGTTGGTTTTATTTGTATTTGGTTACGATTTTTGAGGTCATGACAAAATTAATTTGCTCCAGTCTTCCTATACTGATGTGAACGATGTTTCGGCCTTTGAATTCTGCACTCCAACATGAGGTCATATATGTATGTTCATTGCCTATACCGATCGCAATCAAGTGATGAATAAACCATTTTAAATCCCTTCCCATTGCGAACCTGGCACTACCAATAAAATTCCTGATTTAACCAATTCGGCAACCTACCATGTGTTTTCTGAATTATGGAAATTTCTGATTTGCAGCATAACTTTTTTAAATTTTTTAATTTATTAAATTTTAAGTTACTAATTAATGGATAATTAAAGATATTGTACTTCAGATAATGTCAGATAGATAATGTCAACAATTTCAGATAGGACTGTGAACATTTTTGATATCTGCCATATATAAATTATAAAGAATGGTTGAGTATAGCACTTTGGGGCACGCCAGCTTCAGTTTGAAGTATTTTTGATGTTGTTAGATATATATACTAAAGGTACCATTCTTTGAGATAGTTCGGGATAGATAATCTTTGTCAGATAAATTGGGAATTTTCACAATCAATCGAAGGCTTTTTCAATATCAAAAAGAATTAGACCAGTTGATTGTTTTTGATTAAGAGCTGATTTGATATGTTGATAAATGCGGAAAGCCAAGTTAGTTGACCTGAAGTTTCACCCTAAAAGTCAAATTGTTTAAGCAGGCAGGATATTTTTAGTTTTAATAAATTCATTGCAGCGTTTTTTAAGGAAAACTAGCATTTTTCCAAGTAAAATCGGTAGGCCTATAGGTCGAAAGCTAAATAGTTGATTTCCTTACCAGACTATAATATTGGTATAACTTTAGCGGTTTTCCAAAGTTTGGAAAAATAAGGTATTTCATACAGCCATTAAATGGCCTTAATGTTTCACGTTTTTTTGTAATCACCATTCGATTATCTCTGTCAGTCACGGGAAGTATTTGCCCACATGTTGTCGCAAGTTTTTACTTAATGCCCTCATTTTATTTATATTCTGCTCATCTTGAATTGTGTTCAAGATCTCGTGTGCATTTTGGTACATTAAAATTTTGGTTATTTCCGGAATTTTAAATTTATTATTATTAGATAAAGGGGTATTGTAATGCACGCTTCTAATTTTGGCTGATAAGGTTATATTAATATTTCATTTTGGAGATTCACTTGGAAGTGTTAACTTATTATTAATGTATATGATTTATGAATTTGCCAATTTGCCTCAGTAGATTGGAGTTCAATTGAAAGTGAACTGGAAGATGGTCGGAACCTTAATCAATTCTTGAATGCATGTTCTAAATAATTTGTGGGCAGTTTGTGAGAGCTATGTCGAAAATATATCCATATATTTTGAGATATGATTAAAATTAGTTGCAGAAAGACTGGAGAAACCATATCACTTACCAACGTTAGTACTTCTTCATAAGTAAATAAGTTAAAATAGTAATTTCTTTAATTAGGAAAAATTTCTTTAAGTTCGGACAGTTGGCCATATGATTTCTATGACATAAACAGTATTTCAAATTAGCATCTGATGCCTTACATTTTTTTCTTGGACTGTGTATCCGAAACGTCACAATTATATGATCAATACTTTTTATTTTTTGTATGTACATACATACTTTAATTTATTGTTAGTTGCATTGAATTTGATTAAGGCCATTTTGTAAAGAGCCAAGTCTAGGGTTCAATTAAATTATTTCGATGATATCATCGTTTTTTATTTCTTTAGTAGTATATTCGTTGTTAGTAAGTGCTTGTTTAATCTCATCTGTGTTGATTCGATTAGGTAGGTCGTCTAAAACTAATTTTAATACTCTATCTGTAGGATGACTTTCACAAAACCATCGGATTAATTTGTTGGAGCCAGTTTAAAATTAAAGGTGTTCTCTATGTAGTAGAAGCTTAAAGTCGGCACAAAGCACAGTTGCTATGTTGGTGTTTATATAAACTAGGGAACAGTAAAGAAATTATGAATATATATAATTTATTAAATAGTCTTCGTAAAGTTTTATCAAATGTATGTAAGAAATTTTATTAGAGGGTGAAATTTTATCTCGTAAAAGGTAATTGTTACATTATGTAATACAAATTGATTAAATTTTAAATATAAATTTCCTATATAAATTTTATCATCGCAATTTGACAGATGTCATGCATCCGGGTCGTATTATGAGTACAAAACAAACCTACCCAATTAAAAACATATAAAACAGAATCATAATTATTAGTGAATTATTCATTACATATAATATCGTCGACCACCTAAAATTATAGAGTTCATCGATTTCCACATGCCAATTTTCTTCCACACCACCAACAGAAAAACGCAGAATAAAAAACGGTTATTTTATTATTAAAATAACAACAATACTAAAAACAAAATATAGGATCGATATATTTCTATTTGGCAACACTAAAAAAAACAATAGAACATAAACATACATAAAAATACCCATCAAAATATTCATCCATTATCACATGATAACAATAAAGTACATATGGACATATTTACATTGTATGAATGAATTCAAAATGTCGTTTGAAGAATTTTCACATTTCTTAAGAAACCGTCTATTAAATAAACATTATCAATTCACATTATCATACAAATTGCGAGAATCATAAAAAAAACATGAATCAGACAATTACTTTTATTTCTTGTATTCCTATATGACGAAAACTAAATGACAAAATATTTCTGTATTTAAAGAAATAAAAGTAGTAAGCAAAAGAAAATATACGAGAAAAAATTTTTGTGGAGACCACACCTTAATTATTTACACGATTTTTACATATTTTTGTATTAAACTAACGATTAAATCAATTAAAAAAACCATTAAATTATAATTTATATCTAAATTAAATAAAATTACAAATACCTTTAATGCACTTAAATCAATATCATCCAGCGAACAATTAACAGACGGTGCCATTTGATGCGCCATTTTGACGTATCCCCAAAATTGTTAAAAAAAACGCACACACACTACTAGAAAATTATAAGAAAATTTTCTTTTCACTTTTCGATTTGATATTTCATATAATATTATGAATAAACCACATTTAATTTTTATTTTATTTGTGTAACTTTAAAATAATAATTTAAAAATAATAATAAAATTCACTAGCAATAAACCATTAGATTATATATAGGAAGAAAAATAAATTTAATACAGCAGTTTTTCTATTTTAATTCACAAACACAAGCGTAAAAAAAATTTTTTTTTTATTATAACAAAAAACAAAAGAAATGAAAATTTTTAATTTTTTTTTACTTAATATTCTATTAATTAGTGATGAAATATCGACATTTTAAACTTATTTGGTTTATATATTATATTTTATAATACACAAATTATTATAACAGAAAAATTTAGAATACAAAAACTGTTTTTCTATTTTATTTATTTTTTTTTTTAAATAAAAAAACAAAAAATAAAAATTCACGACATTTCATTAAAATCTAAGCTGACGCACCCTACTGAAATTGACTGAGGTTTTAATATTTAATTTTTTGATGTCGGCAAATTTTTGCTGAATTGAGATTTGATTTTTACGTAGAGAAAGAGAGATGGAAGATGTTAATTGTATTGCTGAATTTGAATGATAGAAAAGTCAGATATGACATTTTTTAGGGTTGACGATGTGAAAATATTTCCTATTTATTGCGGTTGAGCTGGGTAATAATTATAATTAGTTGAAGTGGTGAAAACTAGATGGGAGTAATATGGTTTTGTGTTATCGGTTATTTTACTACGTTAACGTTTTTTTAAAGTTTTGAATAGATACGGTTTTCTTAAATGTAGATACGATGGCCCTATGACATTCTTTTATATCACTCGGTGATTTCCTTAGTGTATAGCCAATCAATTTCCATTTTCGTTTCGCGATTTCTGTTGAAATTTCTAACTACTTTGCGTTTCGGTGCAGTTTGGTGTTTTTTATGGTATTCGACCAGAAGCACCTCAATATTCGTCGATGAATATCATTATATGATTGTTTTCGTATATTTTCATAACTGATTGTATACGCGAGGTGAACGTTCTTATCTTGATGTAACTCAATAAACGCATACTTGCCTTACTCCTCTCTAGTGTTGTTATATATATATATTTCACTTGATTTGTCTTTGTATTGAACTGAAACCGTTCCACCATCCCAATATATTTCTTGAATGAGTTCAATTAATTTTTTTGAGATAGCCATTTCACAAAGTATCTGCAATATTTCGATCCTATTGATCGTGCCAAATATGCGTTCGAAATAAACGAAGAGCAGGATAGTGGAGAATTCCATTCATTAGGCTATTCACTGTTCAGTGATGATTCAGATTGAATTGTTCGTTTCTTAATTTTACATTGCCTGTAGGTTAGATTTTCTCAAGAAAGATCATTGGAAGTATTGAAAAGGTTGTATTAAGGATTACCTCACCAATTCTAGCAATCGCTTAGGTCATAGTGCGCGTGCAGTTGTATATGTATTACCTTTGATTAGTTTGGCGTGGCGTTTGTTCCATCAGCTTTATTGTTTTTAACTTCCCGTCCCGTTTGGATGGATGTTGCTAGTTTCATTATTGGTGCCAATTTACGACCAGAGATCATCGCTGCCGTTGATGACCTGCTCTGCGAAACATTTTTTCATCTCTTTAACTGTCCTTCGTTAAGATTTTTAAGACTTTTTTAGAAGGTATGGTGGTATCATCACTAATAGAAAGATTGTATTCTTGGTTCGTTTCAATGAAGATGTTTTTAATTTCAGTATCTCCCAATCTATTTGTCCTCCTATTTTATTTCAGTGCAACTGGCTTGATTTGAAGTTTTTTTTGCTTTTACCAGTTGATGATCTCTGTAAACGTCTGCACCTCTCATAGTTCTGATATATCTTGTAGTGATGTGACTGTGTGACAAATTTCTTGTTGTCCATTCAGAATAGTCTATCTAATTTTTAGTTCTGCCATCCGGAGATGTCCATGCAGTAGACCTACTGCCGCTTATAAACGAACAGCAGATACAGCGTTCTAGTTACCTTTAGTGGATGATGTGTTATTAGGTCTAATTACATGCATGAAAATTTAACGAGTCTATTCTCGCATGCTTGTTAAATATTCTAACGTTATTTGGTTACTACAAAGAGTTGTTAAAAGTTTTCGTGCAAGTAAGGGACCGTAGGTTAGAATTCCCACACAGTGACGTAATATTTATCCTATGAAATATAAATCAATTTTTTTTTACACCAACTACATGGCAAGAAAGGTAATATGATGATATCACAAACAAATTTGCTGCTACCGGTCAAGGTTTATTTCTTGTACTACAACTTATATAATCTAAGCCCTTTTTTTTCTGTATCTCCAATTTTAGGAGCATAGGGCGTCTACTATTCTGAACCATCTTACTCTATTTGGGGCTATTGCTTTATTTTCCGCCCATGATTTTCCCAGGTGTTTTGCCTCTGCTAGCATCGTTCTCTTCCATGTCATTGCTGGCCTTCCAACCTTTCTTTTTCCTTGCATGTTCCAGTCTAATGACATCCTCGTTATATCACTTGATGCCTTTCTCAGTGTGTGGCCAATCCATCTCCGTCGCTTTATTTCGGTCTCAATTTCTGACTGACATGTTGTTCTGTGCAGATTGATGTTACTAATCGTGTTAGGGCAGAAGCACTTAAGTATTCGTCGAAGGCATTTGTTTACGAACACCTGTAGCTTCTGTATAATTTTTCCTGTATGCTTCCATGTCTCACACCCATACAGTAGTACCGATTTCACACATGAGTTGAACATTCGTATCTTGGTCTTGCCCGACAGGACAGAAGTATTCTAGACTTTGTGTAGCATGTTGAATGTATGTCTGGCTTTATTTATACGTTTGTGTATGTCTTCTTCTGGTCCACCTGCTTTCGTTATTGTGCAACCAAGGTATACGAATTCATTTACATCTTCAATTTGCATATTGTTGATGTGCATCGGTGTGGTTATATTTGAGTTGTCTCATCGTCTTGGTTTTCTTGATATTAATCTTGAGACCAACTTCGTTATGCCGGAGTGTTTGTGTGTGAGCAAGCATATGTCGTCTGCATAGTCCAAATCATTGAGTTTACCAGTTAACCTCCATTGAATGCCATTAGGGGACTTGTTGTCTAGTTTCCGCATTCCACTGTCTAATACGATTAGGAACAGCATTGGTGAGAGTACGCAACCTTGCCTTACTCCTCGAGTGTTGTAGTATGTTTCACTTTGTTTGCCTTTGTATTGAATTCGGTTCCTAGCATTCCGATACTCGTCTTGTATGAGTTCAATTAATTTCTTTGGGATGCCCATTTCACAAAGTGTCTGCCATATTGCTTTCCTGTTTATCGTATCGAATGCGCGTTCGAAATCGACGAAGAGCATATACAATGGTGAATTCCATTCATTGGATTGTTCAGTGATGATACGGATTGTGTTGATGTGATCAGTGCAACTTCTTCCTGGTCTAAATCCAGCTTGTTCGTTTTTTAAATTTGCATTGATCGTAGGTGAGATTCTGTCAAGGATGATCATTGCGAGTGACTTTATTGTTTTGTTGAGGAGGGAGATACCTCGCCAGTTCCTACATTCTCTTAGGTTAGTGGAATTCTTCCAGAATTCCAGACTTCTTGGATTATTGGTGTTAATATGCTTGCAGTTGTAGATGAATCTCCTTTGAATATTTCGGCGGTTATATGGTCTGTTCCAGCGGCCTTATTGCTCTTCAGTCAACTACTGAAATCTAAGTCATTAACAAGAGCTAAATATTAGACCAACTGGTGTACAATTTTAAGAGCAGTTGGTATTTGATTATAATGCATCCATAGTTTAAAATTATCTCTGCTAATGGTAGGGTCTTAAGACCTTGTCGACAAAGATACATACATCATGTATGTATCTTTGATACATCATGTTTGATGTTCTCTTCGCGGTTAACTCTCATCCAATCCTCTATAGTTGCAAAAATTTTACTCGTTGAAATCGGAACTTATCTAAAACTTTAATGAATTTTGTTATTAATATTGAACATAATATTACTTACTTAAATTGAAGAATACTCGAAATACAAAAAATTACTTTGGTTTATTCCTTAACGTGGGCCTAAAAACAAAACTCAAATTTTTATCATTTTCAAATTTATTTTTTTCATTCTCATTTGTGTTCAGTTTAATTTTCAAAATAAAATAAAATAATTTATTTATCATCATTATCTATATAAGTTAATATTAATTATTTATAATTTTTAAATTATGATATTAATTAATATTGATTGTAATTCAAAATGAACGATCTATTAAAATATATAAAATAATATTATTGGGTTAATTAATAAAAAACAAAATTAAAAAATTAAGCAACTGCGGTATTTCATCATTTTTAATTCTATTATATTATATTTTATTATAAAAAAGCTCTTTTAATTATATAAAATAAATAAATAAATTTTTAACAAAAATTAATGTTATTTATTTATAATATAATACGTTAAATATAAATGTTAATTTGTTTGTTTTTATATTTACAAAAAAATAAAATATTTTGTGCTATTTATTTATGTTTTTATTAATATTAATTCGATTAATAATGGTCACCCTATGTATGAAGGAAAATGAACTTAAGTTTAGCGAATAGTTGACGCTATTACATTTTTCTATTTTTTAAATGTAAAAAAAATTAACAATCGCTATTAATAACTTTTATTTTAGTTTTATTAATGTTATTATTTATTTATAATTATAATTAAAATTAATTTGTGCTACAATTATAAAGGATTGTTCAGTTTTAGGTTAAAACCGCATCGAAGAAGCGCGATTGGCTTAAGGATTTAATTTTTAGGATTATATATATATATATATATATATATATATATATATATATATATATATATATATATATATATATATATATATATATATATATATATATATATATATATATATATATGTATATATGTATATATATATATATATATATATATATATATATATATATATATATATATATATATATATATATATATATATATATATATACATATATATAGGGTGTTTTGAGCACATATTGAGTTGAGTTGAGCGCTGAGGAGAGTGCTGAATTAATATCACAGCTAACTTCCTGAACGCTTCAATCTGTTTTTCTCTTTTTCTTATATTGAGATATGAATATTTTGTTTTATATCGAGTCAATGTGTGTTTTAAGTTTGTGGCGGAAAAAAGAAAAAAATGGTTTATGTTTTTTAAAGGTTTATGTTTACAATAAAAAGAAATAAAACTAGCTTTGTTAAAGTTATTTGAGTTACTGTATTCAAGTCTTTAAAAAATACAGTAATATTTGTCCATTACTTTAGATCAGAAGTGGGATAAAGCTTTGGGTGAAGTAGAGTTCGTTATGAATAATACAGCAAATAGGTCCATTGGTACCTCGCCTGCTCATATGTTATTTGGTCAGCGAAAATCTGATACTTTGGAATTGGAAGATTTTATGAAGTGTTTTGGGAAGGTTGTGCGTGGAGGAAATTAGGAAGAACGCAATATTGCAAATTAGTAAGACACAAGCATACAATAAAAAGAAATATGATGGAAAGGTTGTCGTTCAGAGATTTGAAAGCGGTGATTTAGTGGTGATTCGTAATCCTTCGCCGCCAGGTCAATCAAAGAAACTAAGTTTAAAGTTTAGGGGCCCTTATAAAGTCAAAAAGGTACTTCCTTATAATCGTTATTTAATTGGTGATGTTGAGGGTTTTCAAATCACTCAACAACCATTTGAGGGCGTGTTTGATTCAGGTAACATGCGAGGTTGGTTAACTGATGAATATGATTTTTGTAGTGATTTGAGAGGAAACGATGATGGCGTCGATATGACTGAAAGTGATGATGAGAAAGATGTTAAGGGATTTGATGGATTGTCATGGGTCGACGTTGTTTTACTCATAAAATACAAAAATTATGTCATTTTTAGTTTTTGCATTTTATCCTAATACAAATTACCTACATAAATCTCAAATAAACATTTTCGCCCATACTATTCTACAACTTACAGAGTGTTTTGTCCACTGATTTTAAAAATCAAAGATAGTTTTGCTCTACTCTTAAAAATAAAAATGAAACGTTTTTTTCCGATAATCTATGGACAAATGAGTCATAGTTTGCATCCGTCGACTGAAACAAATCCACATTGTAAAAAACATTTAAACACAAATTTAGTGTGAATGTATGGGCTACGTTATGTGGCGTTCTAGAACGTTAAAAACTTTTTGCAAACCAAACTTGCAGTACTTCTGACAGATGTTTCAGCAACTGCCAATCACTGAACTGGACAAAATAAATCGATTCTCTAACTTTTAAGATTATCTGAACTTTTAGTACTAGATTTTTTATTCAAACAAAGGTAGTTTTGATCCCTAAAAATAGAATTAAAAATGGCTTAAGCCACCTACCTTTGGAGTAGTTAAGAAAAATGTGCGTGAAGGTATCATCCAAGGATGTTTTATGACTATACATGATGTTTATGTAACATCATGTGTTACGGTCGACGTAGAAGGGTCGATTTTAGTGTCGTCTATGTCGACAGAGTTTACAGTTCGTCGACTTTGTTGACCAAAAATAAGAACCGTTAGGATATCGTTACAGAAACCTGTATAGAAAACTATAAACAATCGAAAACTGATAAGTGGATTTGTTGATTGCCTTACTAAGGGGCGAACAAGAAAATATGAATATTTTTACTATATAAATTTTTCTTCAGATGTAATATTCCATTTAGCGTGATAGATTTAGAACACTTTAAAAGGTTTCTCAACACTTTATGTCCAAGCAACTTATTTTCTTTAACGCTCTGTATCTAATTTAATATAGAAAATGGCCTCGCCCTTCAGGAATAATTTTTTGCTTGAATTTAATCAAAAAATCATCTCTGACAATATTTACAATCAAATATATATATATATATATATATATATATATATATATATATATATATATATATATATATATATATATATATATATATATTTATATATATATATATATATATATATATATATATATATATATATATATATATATAAATATAAATATATATATATATATATATATATATATATATATATATATATATATATATATATATATATATATATATATATATATATATAATTTTATTACTGGACGTATTTTACACTAACATTTTTAACGAGTTCATTAAATAATTCAGGTTTCATAAAATTCAATGTTAAAAATTTGCGTACATTTCATAATTTAAAAACCAAACTCCCCCTTTTTTTCTATCAAGTTCTTCCCACAAATGTCCTATTATAGGGTTTAGATCTCGTGATTGGTGTGGAGGATTGAGTGAGTTGTTTAGAAACTCTACCTAGCCGTTTGTTGTCCTGTTGAAAGAATCATAAAGACTTACTTGTTGGTTTTAAATATTTTTTTTAAATGTAGTATTAGTATACTCTTCGCTGTCCATCTGAATCATAAATGTTAAATTAGCTTTCATCCGCAAATAAAACATTTTGCTGGAATTCAATATCCTTGTCCTTTAGCACTTGTGCCTTCAAAGAATTCACTTCAAATAATATAGGGCACATTTTCTGGATGAATAGCAATTTTCATCCAATTAGCTATTCTTGGAGCATTTTTGGCTGGATTGGTTTTTACTTTCACTATGTGTTCCCAGAAACCGGCCGTTAATTGTAACAGCTTTTTCCAAATATATTGAAACACTGAAAACGGTTTAGATTTGCAGACAACAAGGCCACCACAAACCGCTTAACGAATTAAGCGCATATAACATAATAATGAATTGAAGAAGAACCTAACATCATTTGGCACAACTGTCAATCATAATTGCAACACCGCTCAAGTTCATGGATACGTATTTTGAGATTCACACATAAAATGATCAGTCGTTCAGAGCTCGTAGGAGTATTGGAAATAAAACATAATAATTTTATAACAATTTGAATGATCCAAATAATTTGAAAAATAAAATAAATCCGCAATGGTAACGAGATGTAGATTATCAAGGTCAATGGAGTATTAAAATTAGGTGCGGCATTATTGGCGATCGAGTTATTTAGCTATACTTGACAGATGGGAATTTAAATGGGAAAAAGTATACACATTTTTTGGAGAATATTCTTCCAGTCATGCTCATGTGTGTCAATCGATGGATTGGTCATGAAAGAAGAGTAAATTGGCCCGCACGATAGCCAAATCTAACTTTATTCGATTTCTTTCTCTCGGGATTATTAAAAGATATTTGCTATACAGAAGTGCCGACAACACCAAACACTATCGATAGTGTCCCAAGTCTCGTTGAACGGAGCATCAAAACCTGTAAGAAAGAATTATATGTGCATATATATGACATTGTATATATGTATGTATGAGTGATTCCATCATTTTTCGTGGGACCTCCAAAATTCATCTCTAAAGTTTTCCATTTTTTTATTGTTAATCTGACCAAATAAGAAGACTTGTGAGTTTTTATATTTCATTTTGACAATTGATAGTCCCGTTACTCGATTTGTCAATTTTGAAATGTTTTGCACTTTTTATATCGTGTCAAAAATATTTTTTTTGATTTTACTACGTCAAAAAGATTAATGTTCATGCTAAATTAATCTACAATTTAATTTGAAAAAGTACCGTTATTTTATGTGTTATAGCGAACTAGATCTGAGCATCGATTTTAACCTCTAGACGGCGTAGCCACATCATAATAGCGTTGGTATACCATTTTAAAACAGAAAATTTAAATTTTCAAACAAGCTATACATCAAATTTGTAGTAGGCCTAGTTTAGCTGCTATAGGACTTCAAAGTTAATTGTTTTTTTTTTTTAACAGGAAAAGTGGTTTAAACTAAAAAACGAGAGAAACAAATGTTTTCAGTATTGATCCAAATTTAAAAAAGGAGAAACAGCTTGTTGTAGAATCTCTTGTTTGGGCTAGATAGTTTCAAAGTAAAACGTATTCAACTTGTTTAAATTGAACAGAAATTATAAAGAATTAACTTCAGCAGAATTTGTATCAGCGGTCCTTCTTGAATTCGCACATACTGTTTGGCCTTTTCAGCTAATGGTGTGCTAACAGCTCTCGATTTAGTTTATACATTTTTTTGATTTTCTAAATTGAATTAATTACAACACTGCGCATGTACCGTTTGATTTATTTTCACTTTTGATTTAATTTCACTCAAAAAGTTACTTTTTGTTGGCAATTTTATGTATTAACTAAGTACAGTAAAAATTAGTCTGACAGTTTATAGCAAGCAGTGAAACAGGTGTAAATCATTAGTCTTAATATTTTGTTATCAGTAATTACCTCTAATTTTATAACCTTAAGTTGTATTACCCATAATTGTTTGACCTTTCATCTTAAGTACTCATATTTGCCATTTGTTGCCGAATAAATCAATTAAATATAAACAGATGTACTCAAAGCCAAAAAATTATCGTTTACTATTTTACACAGCTAGTTGCTAAGCGCCCAAGCTAGAAATTCTACAAACAAGATGTTTGTCCTTTTTTAAATTTGGAACCTTCTAGTAACCAATCATTGCTTCATAATTGTTTGTTGTTATATTCATTTGAAGCTTTGTTTGCATTGTTTCTTTCGTTTTTTTAGTTTAAACCACCTTTCCTTTAAGAAAAAACTTAAACAATTAACTTTGAAGTCTTATACTAGCTCAACTAGGCCTACTTCAAATTTGATTAGCTTGTTTGAAAGTTTTGAATTTTCTGTTTTAAAATGGTATACCAACATTATTATGATGTAGCTACGCTACATCATAATAATGTTGGTATACCATATGAGCATTAATCTTTTTGACGTAGTAAAATCAAAAAAAAATATTTTATGTAACGCAAAATATACCATCTTATACATAGACACAATATAAAACATGCCAAAATTGACAATTCGAATAACGGAACTATCAATTGTCAAAATGAAAAATAAAAACACACTAGTCTTCTTATTTGGTCAGATTAACAATAAAAGAAAATGGAAATCTAACTTATCCAAGAGATGAATTTTGCAAATTGTGAAAAATTTAGTGAACTGTCATGGAATCACTCGTATATATTTATATATATTTATATTTATATTTATATATATATATATATATATATATATATATATATATATATATATATATATATATATATATATACAGGGTGCCCCATTGGGACGAGTCCAAACGAATAGAGCGTGTAGCTGGATCAATATCATGAAAAAAATTCCACTACGCATATGCCTGGAAATGAACCGTTTTCTACTTGAATTGCATTTCAAAATGTTAAGCACGGCGCAATACATTGAATCATCTAAATGCCAATAACTCTACTAAAAATTAAAATAACTTAATTATATTTTCTATAATTTTAAAGGCACAGAGTGCTTCTTACTTTTCTGGAAGTAAGAATATCATGCATTGCATTTTCCATAAAGAAAACGTTAGTGGAATCAAAAAAATTGTGCGATAAATAACAAAAAAATTCATTTAACTCATCTTTTCTCGAAAAAATTACTTAATATTTTTTTTTTTTTCAAATTTAGATTTAATAGACGATTTACTAAAATTGTCTAAATGATTTTTATCTAATCACGCATAGTTTTTGAGATATTAACATTTCAATTTAGTACTTGTTCAAGTAAAACATTTTGTGTATGAGTCTCTTAAGTTTTCAACTTCACAAACAATTTTTAAAAATGATTTCCATTTTGTAACAAGCATAGTTGGAGTCGTATTTTAATGGCAGCAACCATGTTGAAATTTTCTAAATTTTCTTTTAGTTTGTTGCCGGCATTATTGATTCGAGTTACCAACTGAATTTTCAACTTCCCTAGTCTGAATGTTTCTTTTTGTAGACTTCTCCCTTCAAATAGCCCCATACATAAAAGTCTAATGATCCAAGATATAGGTCCACCGCGACCAATCCATCGTCCTGGATAATTTGTATCAAACCAATTTAGAACTTGTCTTCCATGGTGTGCAGGAGCTCCATCTTGTTGATACAAGAAAGTATTTCTCATCATGAGTGGAATTGAATCTAGCAATTTAGAAGCTGTTTCATTCAAAAATTGAAGATAGTTTTCTGAGTTCAATCTTTCAGGTAGTAAATTTGGCCCGATAAAATTATTTCCAATTATACCACACCGTTTATTAACACTAAAACGTCTTTGGAATGATGATTCTCGTTTAACGTGTGGGTTTTCTGGTTGCCACTCATGAATATTGTGGAAATTTATTATTCCATCCCTCGTAAATGTCGATTCATCTGTCCATAAAATCGATGACAAATATGAAGGATTATGTTCCTCGTTGTTTAACAATAAACGATAGAAATTTGCTCTTTTTGCTAAAGCGACCGGTAATAATTCTTGCACTGGAGTGTAGTAGAATGGGTGTAAATGGTTTCTTTGAAGTACCCTCCAGACTTTAATTTTGCTAATACCAAGTTGTATCGAAAGTCCTCTCGTGCTAATGGTGGGATCTCTTTGTACAGAATTCAAAATTTGGTGGTCGATATTGACTTCGTATTGAATTTGACTAACATTTTCGTAATCATAACGAAACAATGTTCCTCGTTCTCGTAATCTTCTGTTAACTCTTTCAAACATTCTCACGCTCCGCAGCTCGTCCATTTCCGTTACATAAATCATAAATTAATTGGATATCAGCGAGTTGTATAGCGTGACATTTTTTTTATTTCTGATTAGAAACGCACAAACAAACTATTTTAAAAAGATTAACAACGATTTTAGCAATACGTTTACTAACGATTAAAAAGATTTAACAAATGCAACATTCAATTACTAAATGTTTGTTTTTGTTTAAAACGATTGCTGCTTTATTTAAAAAGAGTTGAACAATACAATAAATTTATTACTTAAACAAGTACTAAATTGAAATGTTATTATCTCAAAAACTATGCGTGATTAGAGAAAAATCATTTAGACAATTTTTTAAAAATTTTATAAAAATATTAAGTGATTTTTTCGAGAAAAACTGAGTTAAATAAATTTTTTTGTTATTTATCGCACAATTTTTTTGATTCCACTAACGTTTTCTTTATGGAAAATGCAATGCATGATATTCTTACTTCCAGAAAGTAAGAAGCACTATGTGACTTTAAAATTATAGAAAATATAATTAAGTTATTTTAATTTTTAGTAGTTATTGGCATTTAGATGATTCAAGGTATTGTGCCGTGCTAAACATTTTGAAATGCAATTCAAGTAGGTAACGGTTCATTTCCGAGCATATGTGTAGTGGAATTTTTTTCGAGATATTGATCCAGCTACACGCCCTATTCGTTTGGACTCGTCCCAATGGGACACCCTGTATATATATATATATATATATATATATATATATATATATATTTATAAATATATATATATATATATATATATATATATATATATATATATATATATATATATATATATATATATATATATATATATATATATATATTTATTAGAGTGCCACTTATATGGGTACATTTATATACAAATTTATGAGCCGGCTGCAATTTTATGTGAAATAATTTAACAACTTAAACCCTACAAATAAGCCTTTAACTTTCATGTATTGAATATTATATTGAATGAAAGCATCCAGCTCTTCTTATTTCCGATTTCAAGTATTTTTAATTTTAAAAGTAGAAGCTTGAATCATTAATTAGGATGCAAAATTAATGAAAAATATAACTGAAAAAAGGCTGATAGATTAGCAGTAATCAAAAGTCCAATGGCATTAAATTAGTAGGAGTTCCGGAAATACCTGCTGCTTCA
This sequence comes from Tipula confusa, assembly GCA_963556175.1. Classification (NCBI taxonomy): domain Eukaryota; kingdom Metazoa; phylum Arthropoda; class Insecta; order Diptera; family Tipulidae; genus Tipula; species Tipula confusa. The sequence goes on along the minus strand of OY744477.1, from coordinate 66,277,882 downwards.
AGTAGTTCATTCCTGTAACGCATGCATATTATTGTAAAGATTTTCTTTGTTAAAACAAATTAAAAACTAATGGAAACCAATACCACTAACTTTTCTGTAGGAATATCTCATCACAGAGTCCGAAAATTATGCGGACATAATTTTGTAATATTGTTATAATAAGCTTGAAGAAACACTTTCTTATTAAGACGACTATATGGATTTTATAAATTCAATAATTTTTTGGGGTGCGAAATAAATTGATGAAACCACGAACATACCATTTATCAAGATGGATGGCTAAATAAATTTATAGTTTAAAAAATTGGCGGGGTTTAGTATACGGAAACTTTAAGCTCATGTCAGCATGTGTACAACTTACTCTAATTTCATCAAATTTTGAACGGCCCATGTTACACAAAACTCCAGCCGGCACTTCCCGAAAAGTAAATATTCGAAAATAAATGGCACCCTAATATATGTATATATGATAATAAGAAAAAGGGTTATTTAATTGTATATTTATTATAATGTGTAGTTTTAATTTTTTTTTATATCAAATAACAATTTTTTTTTGTTTTTTTTTTTTTTATAATTTTAGTGTTAGTAAATTTGTGCAAAAAAACTAAAAGTTGTTAAATCATATAAAAGTAAGGCAAAATTCCTAAAGTAATTATTTATATACTATGTAAAGAGCATAACAAAGATAGAATAAAAATATATGTTATATATATATATATATATATATATATATATATATATATATATATATATATATATATATATATAAACTTTTTAATTACTCAAATTTATATATAGAGAGAGAGAGAGACCAAAGGAAAGGAATATAAATTTTAATTAGGTTTGTTTTTTTTTTTTTTAAATTTTGTTTGATATGAATTTTTTTTAAAGTTTTTTTTTGTTTAATTAAAATTTTAAATAAATATAACAATCCTTATTTTGAATTTGTATATAATTTGTATATTATATATTTATATATAAAGCTTATAAAAGTATTAAATTGAAAAAGGACAAAGAACATGAACTTAACTATGCGGTGTGATCGATTTTGGACACACCACATTTTGATGCAGTCATGACCATATTGTTTTTTTTTTAAATTTTATATTTTCATTTGGTTTAATTTAAATTTAAAATTACAAAACAAACATAAACTTTCAGGCACTGCCGTAACAATAATAAAATCGAATTAAATATTAGTAACGGGAGAAATATTTTTTTTTTGTTTTTCTTTTTTTTTAATTTAAATTATTTGATTTTATTTAAATAAATATAACGGGTGCAGTTCTACTTTTTTTATTAATTAGATTTATATTAATTATATAAGTACAAAATTGTTAATTAGTTTTGTTTAGTGTGTTTTGTTTTTTTTTTTATTTTTTTGTATGGAAGAATTTATGATTTGAGAAATTTTTAATATTAATTTTTAAATGATTTTTTTTTTTTAATTATATTCAATTTATATACAATAATTTTTATTTTATATTGGAAGAAATGAAGAAAAAAAAGGAATAAATTTTTAGGAAGAATTATTTTTAAAAGTTCAGCCATATTTTTTTAATTATTTTTAATTTAGTTTTAAAACAAAAACCCGCTTGGCTGAGATTTATTTATTTAATTAATATTTAAGTAATATAAGTACATTTGTGTTCGTTAATTTTGGCGAAACAAAAAATGATTTGTCAAAAGTAAAAAATTAAAAATTTCACCATGTAAATCCAATAATAAATTAAATTTTCACTTTTATTGTTTTAAATAAATAAATAAAATTAATAAAAAGATAAACAAGAAAATAGATCTAAATTTAAATATCATCTATGTATAAAAAACATTAACATTTTTACGTTTTTTTTATTTTTGTTTTATTTAAATCTTGTACTTTTTTATAAATTTTGTTTTTCATTTGTTTTTTTTAAATATGTAATTTATTTGTGCTTACGAACTGAAAATATTACTTGAAGAAGTTTACTTAGTAATACACATCTTTTATATATATATATATATATATATATATATATATATATATATATATATATATATATATATATATATATATATATATATATATATATATACATATATATATATATATATATATATATATAAATATATATATATATATATATATATATATATATATATATATATATATATATATATATATATATATTTATATATATATATATATATATATATATATATATATATATATATATATATATATATATATATATATATAAATCGATCATTCCAAGGAAAAACATGGGAACTCGAGTTATACTCGAGATTTAGGGCAAATTGTTTTAAATAATAGCATTTCCTAGTTTCGGTCAAATGACCTCATGACAAAGAAACACAAATACTGAGTAATCATCTCTAGCCCTACTCATATCTTTTCTGAATTTCTGACCAAAACTAATTTGTTTCTAATGGAGATTGGTCTTTTGTATTAAGATGATTAAGATCAAAATAATTGAAGTAATGCAGAATATGGTGAAAACCTAAAATTTTTTTAAATATATCTAAGTTAAAAATACTGATTTTAACCAGAATTGCTCGATCAATTAACCCACATTTAATTTACATACGAGACCGATAACTCAGCAATCATATTATACATAATGGCATAAATCGTTAACCTTTGGCTATAAAACCAATCTTGTTCGAACCAAGTAATCGAAATTATTCGGTTTTCTAACAGTACAACATTTATGGTTTCAAAAGTGCCGGAAATTTGATTTTGCATAAGTGAACAAATAATTAATCTACCCTTTACAATTAGAATTAAGATTGTCGTAATTTATAATATAGAGAAAATAAAGAGCTACAATATGGAGATGTTCCAGTAGATTTACAAAATTTAAATAATTGAAACATATAGTTGCCCAATCCGAGAACACAACAATAATTAAAATTTTAACGTTTTGCCATAGATAAACAAAATAGATTTCTCATTTGATGTAATCGCAATTTTTGAATTCTATTGTTTTTGTATTGTATTTTGTTTTTTTTTTCTTTTATTTTATACTATCGAATAAAGTAAATGTAAATCAAGTTTGATTTTTTCATTTTAATTGGCGCAAATGAGGAATCTATAGTATTTATCTATGGTTTTACCAATCATATTTTAACAATTGTTCAGCAAAAAAATTAAAGTTTTGTGTTACCCTGTTTTTCCATGGGGTGATGTATATATAAATATATATAACACACTTAAAGTGATACAACGCAATAACCCGAAAACAAAAAAATTTAAGTAATATTTAAAATGTACAAACAAGCATACTTTAGTACATTGCATACAAAAATTGGCTCGTTTTCGGGTTGGTTATTCGACTGTGTCTCACTTTAAGTGACTTGACCTGGTTTAATCAAAATGGCGAAAGTTTGCCATTTTAATCATTAAAATTGCATTACAAAATAACTAAAAAAAAAATAAAAAACACAAAAAAAATAAAACAAACAGAAAATAAAAATAAATCCTGAATTTAAATACGTCGTAGTAAAAGAAATCGCGTGATGGGAATTCAAGTGCAAATTGTGAGTTGCGAGATTTTTTTCATTAAATTTATTCAGATTTTTGGAGCAAAATTTGGCACAAAATATAAATTATAAATAAATATGGCTTTTGTTGATTGTTCACAATTTGACTTTAAATATGTTAATATTTTAATGAATCCCCATTCGGATTAAATACAAAAATCTGTTAAGCAAACAAAAAAAAAAAATGTTTGTACTAAAATATATTTATTGATTTTAGTACACATTTTAAAATCTATTTTAAAAGATTTTCTTAATATATATAAATATATGTATATATTTATATTTAGTGTATTTGATGGTGGATTTGTATGATGTGAGTGCGAGCAACATATTTTATATGGCCCATATATTTGAAAATTGTGTGTTATATACTAGAGTTTTTTTTAATTTTAAACTTACAGCACTATTTACGATTTTTCATATTTGAAAAAAGATCTTGAAAACCAGTTTTTAAATTTGTTTTAGAACTAACTAAAGCTTTTAGATCATCAAAATTTGATGTCGGTGCAGTGGTTTGTTTAACTAAATTTGATGGTAAATGTAGTTGTAATGGATCACGTAATCGTCGTAAATCGTATTCAACTTCGGATATTTGTTTTTTTAATACGTTATATTGGTCTAGATCGAGACCACCTTTTTTAGCACGTTTATGCATTGTAATTAAATATTGTCTATCGCGGACGTCGGGTAGATTGTATTCCTAAAATTAAATTCGATTAATTATAAATAATTAAATAGTTTTATTCAAGATACAATACCTGTTTAGTTAAAACGTAATAAGCGTATGCCGCCATTGCTGTACCATATGTAACAAAATATGTAACCGGTTCCATAATATCCCAAGAATATTCCCACCACGTTAAACGTGCTAATATACCAAATTGTACTGACATCAGGCCCAATCCAACCCACGTAAGTACATTTGTTTTTCTCACAGCCCTTACTTCAAATTCTGATTTTTTCTAAATGTTCGAGAGACGCAAAAATAAAATAAATAAAATTTGGTAAAATGGAAATGATGTGTTATTTTTTTTAGTACATTTGATTAAAATTTATGATTCGAATATGGTGAACAGCTATTTTCCTATTTTATTTTTATTCTTTTAAAACGATTTTTACGAAATCCACTTTTTTTGGAAATCTTACTGTTTATACACCCCACCTTAATTTTCCCATTTCTTTATGTCATATATTTTATGATTATGTCTATAGATTTTGGGTATGTTTATGTGTTTAATACATGTACCATAGTCAAATATCACGTTCTATTGCCAAAGTGGATTTGTCTGGTTTAAGATCATTTTTGAATCAACTATGTTGACATTGAAAACATATTTTCAAGCATCTGATATTTACACCCGCATTACATTTTTACATTTCATACCACTTGTTTTTCTGGCTGTTCTCTAAATAATAGCACTTGCACCCATTTAATTTAAAATTCAATTATTCCAAAAAGTCATATTTTAATTTGCTCAATATGGTCTATTTTTACACTCTCCACTTTCATTAATTGGCTCAATCAATATCTAAAACTCCAGTTTAGTTTTCTAATATAAATCTCTCTATTATTAACTCTAAAACTATTATTAACTCTATCCATTGGATTAAAATTAAAATTACATTTCTCCAAAACTTAAACCGCCTTATTGGATAGTTTCGGTTACATGATCACCGATACAAAAATCGAAATAGTACACTTAGATCTATTTCTTTTCAGAGATGAGACCACTTTACTTGCTTTCCATTGACGCGAGAATTTCTTTTCCTTACAAACCTTATTAATTACTTTCAGTAAGAACCTAGTACATGTGCTCTCGATTACTCATGTTTTTCCTAGCGAATTTTCCTTTTAATCCAAACTATGTCCGAATATTCTTTTTTCACAATTTGCATTCGAAATATTTTTCGAATGAAAAAGTTTTCACTTTTGTCACATACGCCACTCAAAATAGTTTTCTCAACTAACATAATAAGAAATAAGTTTATCAGGAAGTGTATCAATACATCTCTCTAGAACATCAGATAATAACAAAACCTAACGGACTAAAGGTGAAAGACCTTATGAAAGATGAAGAGTAAAATCAAAAATTTCTCAAAAAGTAAATAATTAACAATTCAAGCAGTGCTATGGAATCTGCTAACCGTGTGGAGTTGGAGGTTTTTTAGGGTTTTAAATTTTAGTCAAGTTTTTTTAGTCTATTTGCGAATTATCTGCAGTTAAAAAGCAGATAAACAATCTGTTCGAATATGTGAAGGGTAGGCAACGTGCCATGTGAATTACTCAGAAAGAAATTGACGTCACAATATGACTTCTCAGGGCGATATACCTCAGGCTCTTAAATCGAAGCTGGGAGAAACAAAATTTGTTGCCTTTATAAAAACGCTAAAAGCTTCTTTTTGGGGGACACAGATGGCAGTGGTTAGCCGTTCAAGCCAAAAAGCAAAGAATGTGATATCAAAAGGGAAAATAACGATTGGTTGGATAATTTGCCGAATTCAAGAAATAAACAAGCCTTTAAAATGTTTCAACTGCCTCGAATATGGTCACCAAACTCAACAATATAGGAGGTTAAAAGATAAGTCTAAGCTGTATAGGAAGTGCAGAGAAGAGTCATAATGCAAAGGATTGCATAGAAAATGAGGTTGACCGGATTAAATCTTAATCACTGTAAAACAGCGCAAGACCTGCTACAGCAAACAGTACGTGATTTGGACGCAGATGTTGTTATTGTATGCGAACAATACAGGAAGTTTGATAGTTAGGTTTGGGCAGTAGATTTCTCAAATCGCGTTGTTGCCTCGATTTGTGGGAAGTTACCCTTCCAAGAAACTGCTAGTGGTGCTGAATCTGGTTTTGTTAGATGTAAGATAGATGATATTCATATATATGCTGCTATTTTTTAGCTATGGGTTTGTAGGTGTCAGATGAAAGGCAGATTCAAAAAAATATTGTGCGGGGGTTACATTGCATGTTAAAAATGCCTTTAACTCGGCATGGTGGGAGTGCATATTAGACGCGCTACTAAGTATAGAATTTCCCAAGTATTTAACAAGGCTGGTAGCTATTTACATTAGGAGTGGCCCGCCACCAAAAAGTGCACAAATTTGCAGCAAGTGGCTTCTGCTTATAGATAAAGCCCCTTAAGAGTGGTTTGTTAATTTAAAACGATATTGAATGAAGTCGTGTGTCGTATAGCGGGAATGCCACCAGTGAATTTATTAGTTAAGGAGCCTCTAACTATGTATTTCTGCCGTGAGGACGGGAACAAACCAAGCACGATGATTCTCTCTATACCCCTGAGTGCGAGGGTAAAACTAAGAATGTAGAGTACGTGTTTTTTAACGTCCCCGCTTTGACAATGCAAGATCTTACCTATTTCGGTCTATAGAAGTCAACCTAGCTCCAGCAAATATTATTGACTGTACTGGTGACCGAGGGAACTTGAAGAATGGTATGTAGTATAACTTCAAAAATTATAAAGACACTACGACACTTACAGAGAATTGGGAGGAACGCTAATTATTAAAATAATGATGGTAGATTGAGTTACTCGATAAAAAAAACGTCTAACCTCCTTATAAAATAAACAACAAAAGAAGTAGATAAGTACAGTGACCATTAACTGGTTGTAGCATTATTAAATAAGCCGCTGGAAAACAGATTAAATATATATAAGGAACGTCAAAAATTGATAATCGTCCTAAAGCTAATTTAGTCATATGTTCAGTAGTATTAAAGACGAAATCTAATTATAAGGTATATTGAGGTGAAGAAATGTCTACATTTTCTTACCATATAAAATCAAAGTCAATGTCTATGAACTGAAATTAAAAGCGGCTGTCGCGATGGATAGGAAACACAGCTGATTTATTGCATTTTTTGGGAACACTGATAAAATCTTTCACTTTGGTTGTATTTTGCTTAAGTTCTGCACTTTTTAGTTTTTATTGGTCCTGGCCCCTGGGAGAACGCTATTTAAAATTTCTTTGTTATAGCAATTATACATTGCCTACGCCGATTTAATTGATTTTCTCCCATAAACCTTATTTTGAGTACTATGAGATGGTATATGACTATCCACTTATACTTACTTCTTCTAAAGGTCCTAATTTCATATTTAAGTCCTCTAATTTTTCGTTTAACTCCTTTTCCTTTTGAATCTGATGTTCCCCAACATGAAGTGCTTCATATAACTGAAAAATAAATAGAAAAATCAAAATTAATTATTAGTCGATTTGTGAAAAGTCACAAAATGTCATAAAACTGTCAACAAATTAAAAAATAAACTTAATGTCTCTTAAAATAATTTATTTAGAAAATCGATTACATAAAAGGCTTTTTACAAAAAGAAATACGGGAACAACGATCAACGGAATGGTAGAGTGATACAGTTTTTCTTATATATACATTTATTACTTCAGGTGGTCATCGTTTACCAGGCGTAGTGTGCGCCTAATCCGTCGAATGTAACATGGGCTACGATTGGGGCAGACGAGTAGGAAATTGCCGATGTCTTTTGGACAAGTGGTGCAGCGTGTTGAGCATAATAAGATGGCCCTTGTTGAGCGTATACTTGTGGTGTGGCATATTGAAGTGTTTTGGCAGCAATAACTGGTGATGATTGAGTGTATACAGCACCTGGAGCAGCGTATTGATATGATTTAGCGGCAATAATTGGTGATGATTGAGCATACACGGGTGACGAGTGAGCGTATACATGTGATGATTGAGCGTAAACAGGTGATGATTGAGTGTATACTGTTGGTGCAGCGTATGATAATGTTTTGGCGGCATATAAAGCTGGTGCAGCGGCTGGAGCATATACATTATTTGTAATGCGAGTATCTTGTTTGCGTACACTCGAGAATGCGGTATCAACAGCTTTAGCATATTGCGATACCGTACCATCGAATGAACGGACTGTGCTTTGGGCTGATGATCCAATGGCTGGTGCAGAAATTACAGATGGTGCATATTGATAGGATTTTACAAGAGCTGGTGCTGATGCATATTGTACTGCACCAACTGGCGTTGATTGGTAAACGGTACTAACCGATGGAGCTGATGAGTATGCAGCTACCTTTCCGAGCGGTGATCCATAGCTTTGGACAATTTGTTGTTCTCCAAGGAAACCAGCATTGGCACATGCTAAGACAGCGGTTAATACAATCAATTTGAATGCCATTTTATTTTTAGGGATGTTTGGTTTTACAGAATGTGCTGTAGATGAAGCTGAAGTAATAAACTTGAACTGATACCATTTCGATCGACCACGGTACCTTTTATACTCGCAAACCAAATTAATCAACAAAAAAATTATAACAAAAGCAAATTGTAATGAAGATGTAAGTACCAAAAATTGTTTTAAATAAATCGGCGGGGATAAAATTAAAAAGACCAACAACAAATGCTAAAAAATTAAAGACAAGTTAAAAGTTGAATTTGAATTATTTGTTGTTGGTGTTACGCGATTCCTTGAGACATTTTTATTTTTTTTAAACCACCGATCGATATTTACATGACAGATGAGAGGCGATTATAATTCAAACCTTCATGTCCTTTAGAACTGTTACGTAAGATTTATTTCTGTGGTACAAAATAAAATTTGTTTTCAAGGTGCTCCAGTTTTGTTTCGGTTTTAAATTTACCTTAAAGATATATGTATTACATACAAATTGATAATAATCATCATTATGTGTACGACACTTAAATTTTGTTGTTGTGCATCATAGTGATTTATTTATTTTTATACCTTCACTTAAAACAAAAAGATTGGTATCAATTTAGTCATACAGACAAATTGTCTCAGATGATACGTTTGGTGGAATTATATTGATTCCACCTACGCCGAATCAACTACCCAGCAAAATATTATATCATTTCGTAATAGTACTATAATATTCGTAATATATTCATCTAATTCGAGCACACACACACACATAACATGTCTAATGACATAAAGTGAAATTATTCGCCACTAATCGCATTAAAACAAAACAAATTTCGCCTAATCATCAATCAAATTTATGTAAATTTAAATACAAATTGAATTTTTGTCGATTTATATATACTCGTACTTTGTACTAAAATCTTGTTATTATTTTGGTGGCCTATATATTTATCTATGGAACTGCCAACAACCATAATTAATAATTTGCGATAAAAAGCTTTTTCGCGCCCGCAATTTCACTTTCTAATTTTCTGTTTTTATTTTTGTCAACGATGTGAACAAATTATGTTAAAATCAAATGATTGATTGTAAATATGTAATCCGATTATGTACTAAAGTGAAGCTTATCGCATAAAATTGTTTTTTAACCGTGTGTAATGATAAACATTAAAAATGAGGTGAGGTGTTTGCTGCCCGTTTTTATAAATTGTATTGCATAATTTGACGGTGCCATTTTATCTTTTGTTTTTTTTTTGTTTTTGAACCCTGCAATCTTTTCTGGGGCCGAAGCTCTCCCAACTCTTTCGTAGTTAATTTTTAACGTCCTACCTTACACCGTCACCATCCAAATCGAGGACGCACGAATACAGGTTCGTTTTTAAATCTATTTGCACATTGCATTGCTCCACTCAGACTGTACTTACATGGACGATGGTTCAGTCCATGGATTATGCACTCCAACAAGGGGTCATAGTTATGTTCTTGGTCATCACCGATCGTAATCAGGTGAAGAAAAATCCCTTTTGCAACCCTCTCCTGTTGCGATTCGAACCCGGTACTTCCCGTCCCAAACACCGCAGATTTAACCAGTGCGCCAATTGCTCGGTCATGTTATCTTTCCAGGCACGTTTGCAAATCTGGGATTTACATTTTACATAGATATTGGATTTTTACATACAACTCCCTAGAATTGAGGTTTCCATTTTTTGTGATGTCCTTCAATTCAAGACATTTTTTGCAAATCAGGTACGACAGCAAAAGGTTCTTGGTTTAACCTCGTTAAGTCATTAACCTACGGCATCGAATTTAAGGAGCTTACACGACATGGTTGTGGAAACCATGCAAAATATCCAAAATCTACAATTGGAAAATACGTTTGAAGAACTAGTGGCGCACATTACCTTGAAGAAGGTTGACACTGATAGTCTGGAAAGGTATAAAACATCCCTTGTCCTTCCTCGAGAGGTTCCAAGGTCGGATTATTGCATGGAATTTTCATGTATCAGGAACACCCAAACTATCCAAGGAGCGGTCAGTTAGGACAGAACCTAATTCTTAGCGAAAGACACTCTTAGACAAAGAATACTTTAATATATGGAACTGCAACTGAATTGAGAGCTTTAATCGACCAGGGGTCTCTCTGGTCACGGAAGAGACAGTTCAACGTCAGGGGTTATCATAATACCAAACAACATTTAAAATCTCCGTAATTGGGGTAAACAACCCGTATCCAGCAACACCTGTAGTGCAAGTATGCCCGAAACCCCATTTACCGTCACCATACAGCTTAAGAGTTGAAGCATATGTGTTGCCAAAAATTACAATGAATGTTCGGGAATGGTAAATTAAACAAATCCAAACCAACAAGAATTTGTTGCATAAGGGAGGAATGGAATTAACATTTTATTGAGTAAACCTACCAATTAACAATAACGGGATTACAAAGCGTCAATTTTTATTGGAAATGTCAAGGATCTTCAACCAATTGGGGTGGCTGACATTACTTATAGTTCGCTATAAGATATTGTATAAAAAGTTTTGGAGTCTTGTCATAGGCAGGAACGTCTTGCTACCAACAGAGTTCACTGAAAATGGGATCGAATTAAACTGAACCTGAGATCAACTCACGGGCCTCGATACATCCACTGTTCTAAGAACAACTGCGTCTTTGAACTTTATATGGCTTATTCGATGCTTCCGAATCACTTACGCAGCTGTGGGCTACACACAGAAATAATAGAGGCAGTTGACGTCATAGACGAACCTGCATCAAACTGGAAATCATTTGTGGCAAATGGAGTGACCGAGATCCAAACCAATACTAGCGTGTATGCGTAGCAACACACCCAATCAGAGGATAACCTAGCTGATTGTGCACCTCACGGAATGGCTGCGAAAAAATTTGTGGTGGAATGGGCCAAGCTTCTTACTGAATTTGGAGCAAAGTCATGACGAATCGATATTCGTCGTGGCACTCCTACAAATAGGAGAAGAAGAATCATCTAATCAAACACTAATTAAAACATCGAGGGCCACTATACGACCACAGGAATGGGACCATGTTCTTAAGGGCTAATTCGAACAGTACAAATGTCGAAATTCAAAGAAAAACATTCTGCACTGGAAAACTTAAAAGCCGTTAGCAAAAACGGTAAGTTGTGGTCTTGACATCCCTTCTAAGATGAATGTTACATTCTGCGTGTAGGATGCCACTTACTTTACTCATACGGGATTTGATTATGCAGGGTCTATTAGTTTGCAGATAAGTAAAGGACGAGGATCCAAGTCATACAAAAGCTACATCTGTATATTCATCTGTCTGACCACCAAGGCCATCCACATCGAGGTGACTTTTGACCTTTCATCTGAAGGATTCATAAACGTTTTCCGAAGATTCAAGGTCAGGCAGGAAAACATCACCTATATATATATATATACAGTGACAATGGGACAAATTTTGTAAGTGCCAATAAATTACTACAGCCATAAAGCTGGCACTCCATTCCTCCAACATCACCACATTTCGGTGAACTTTGGGAAGCCGGTATGTAATCGATTAAAACACCCTTGACCAAATATATTGGAGACACGAAGCTGATCTTTGAGGAAATCGCCACCTTATTAACCCCTTCTACTTGGATGCTTAAATTCCAGATTGCTGTGCCTTAACCGAAAACGCAGAATATTTAGAAGCATTAACACCATGGTATATCTTGGTTGGGAATGCGCTAATAGCACCAACGGAAAAGGAACACCTCGAGTCTGAGAAAAACCTCTTGACACGATGGAAGATAATCAAAATATATGGCTTAGTTCTGGGGAAAATGGACAGCAGACTTTACATCGATTGCAACAACGCTCCGAATTTAGAAAATCCGAATTTAGAAAATGGAGACGTCGTCTAAATAGAGATGAATTGCAGCTTCCAACGAGACGTATCTTTTGATAGTAGAAAGATATTGTAAATACTTCCCGTAAATACTTCGGGATTTCAATTTCAAGTGGAGATAACCATTCCAGATATCAGACAACTGGAAGAGAAATTGTAGATTGAATCAACGATATATGCTCAAAATTTGTACACTTTGTCGTTGACCACCTCACCTTTAACTAGCCTAAGATGCTCGCGCCGCCCGCGTATGTAAAAAATTTCTATACTACGTATTTCTTATTTATTTATTTGATTACCGTTATCTATTTAATTTTTTTGTATAGTAAAATAGTTAGATGAAAATTAAAAAAGAAAAGGATGAAAATATACTTTTTTATATGTACATCTGTTTTGAGTTTCGTTTAGATTTCAGTTGAATTAATTTGCGTAGTATGAATTTTCTTGTGTAAATTTTACGCATACAAGATGTTCATCTGGTATAGTTATCTGTGGTCTAAAGGTAAAATAGCCATTCATTTATTTATTTGACAATTAGTATAATGAAAAGTTATTAAAATAGCCTAGATTTAGAAACTGAAAAGCGACGAGAATCACGCGTTCAGGAAAAGTGCATCAAAGCTTCAACATTGAGAGCAAACCATAATACGGTGGAGCAACGTGAATCTCGCATTCAAGAAATGCGCAACAATGCCTCAAATTATAGAGCAAACGAAACGGAAGGACTAACGAAAATTTTGTCTTCAGGAAATCGAAGCAATAGAGCTTCAACTTCGAGAGCATTACAAACGTCCTAACAGCAATAACAAAGACATAATGATAATCGCTTACTATTGGCTTGGTTAAGAGAAAGAATCGATTTGAATTTGGATGCATTTATTTACGAAAAAGGTTACCGAATAGAGTTTGCTAAGGAGCCTCCTGGAACGTTTTGTTCGAACGGCAAAGTTATTTTGCCAACGCTGAATCGCTTTCGATTTACCTATCTTTTAAAAAAGGAAATTACTTCCTTCGGCGCAACAAGCAATATCAACGACACCGGTTACATGACAAAACAAAAAGTTCAAGGTCAATCATATCTTAAAATCGGTTCATTACTTCCTGTACCTGATCAAGAGCCAAAGTTCTTGCAAATATATTTCTGTGGTAACGAAAAAAGAGAAGCCAAACAGCGCGGTACAATTAGTTCTGGAACCAGACGCGAAAACAAGATATTCTCACATTTGTATCCAAGCAAATGCTAATTAGGCTCATGGACGTCACCACTAAGAACCATATTTTTAGAAAAACCCAATGCTGGATGTTTTCAATTTGAAAATGACAAAAATCAGATGATAGTGGATACACAACCACTGTCAAAATGGGAAATGTAGATATTGACATTTTAACAAATGAGACTTCGTTTCAACCAAACTTTTGCCAAATGCAGCCAAATATTCAAGATAAGGTATTTTCCCATTTAACAAGTAACTACACAAATCCAGATTCACTGTGTGAACGTGCCATTTTGGCCCCTAAAAATGATGATGTGAAAAAGCTAAATGAATAAATTGATGAGGAACAAGCTGTCAATTACCCAACTGAATTTCTAAATTCAATAAAGCCACCAGAAATGCCGCCATGTATTGATGTTGAACATTGGATTACCGGTGATGCTCATTCGAAATTTGAACGTGCCAATGATGTGAATTACAAAAAACCTGGTGCTAAAGATATTCAAACAGCAGTATTAGCTAGGCTCTTGGTTCTGCGAAACATCGTATATCCAAGGAAAGCTACAAGTTCCAATCAATACTCTTGCATTCTTAAGTTTTTCAAATGCGTTTAGTTTTCTTCTCTCATATATAAGTTAACCAAAGTAAGTGTCTCCTGCCAAAGAGCTGCAATGTTAATATTTCCATATGTGTATATAAAAAAGCAGACAGTTAACAAATAAATCCCACAGTCCTCAAATAAAACTATTCATAAAAATTAAGTCCCACAAACAGAATTTAAAAAAAAATGTTAATCTTCCACCCATTTTTACATTACACCCAAACTATTTACAGACTTAATCGCATAAATAAGATTACTTCCATTGAATTATATCGATGATATCATTGTACGATACATACATAAAATGCAATACGTGGTTATGTATATGCTACTTTGTAAATTTATATACATATATATAGAAGAATCATGTATCATTTTATAGTTTTACATTTTACATTGAAAAATATGCAAATTAAAATTGATCGTTGACAGAAATCATATTTTTTCAATTTTGTTGTTGTTTGTATGCTCGATTATTGAATTAAACTTGATTCATGCTTTTGATTAAATAAATTTTATCATCAGTAAATTTATCATGATCTCTGTGATATAAATCTGATAACTCAAACATTTTTTTTTGGTATTTGTTTATTAATTATGCACATGTCGAACGGCTGACACATTTGTTAGTTTTTTTTATCGTATATGGAAATTAATTAGAACTGAAAATTATGTGTAAGATTAAAGCGTGATTTTTATGTGCATGTCCGTCATACGTGAAAAGCTATATAATTATCGAGACCTTCTAACTAGAAATATAGTACTGTGCAACAAAATCCGGACAGTTTGCCTAGATTCATTGCGTGAGTAGAACTTCTACCATGCATTACTTAAGTCACACTTAGTCTCTTTGTTTTAGACCCATCTAAAACATCGACACATATTTCAAGTCGCGGTTTAAATATGGCGGCACTGCCTAACAAATTTAAGATGCAATCAGTCACCGCAAACTATTGTTCAGAATGAACTTAGCCTACGATAACCATCTTCTGAACTCTAGCACTATAACAACTGTATATCAGGTGATTTCAAGTTTCGAAAGACTTTGTGAAATGGTATAAGTATAGCTTAAGTATAAGTATACTTAAATTTCAAAATATATTATAAATGATTACTCTCAGGCAGACTGAACAAAATTTAAAGAACATTTCAAGAGAAATTTAAAATTCTGTTTAAAGATGCCCGAGCCTCCACTATTAGCTAAGTTGATAAAAATGCCCTAACGCTAATAAAAACCATCTACATCACTTTTAAGGAAACCAAATTTTTGCCGGGTCTGTTACAAATACGATCATTCTATCCCGGTATAATTCCCGCTACTAACCCAGAGATGGCGCTTTTAATGAAAAATCTTTACCTTTTTTATAGTTTGAAAAGTATTACTCGGACTCTGTTCCGTGGAAACCAACAATTTGTCGGTGGTATCTTGATTTCAAATGTGGTCGTACAAACACAATAATGCTGAACGTCTAAATGAAGCAGTGACTTAAACAGAAAATCAAGCAAGTTCTAAAAATTGTGATGAAAGATCGAAAAATAAAAGTGCGTGAAGATAGCTGAAATCATAAAGATATCAATTGGTGATTTGTGTAGGATGAAACCAAAACATAATCTTCTCCATCATATGTCATTCCGCAGAAAAATCAAAAAACTTTCCCTACTTTAGGGAAACAAACAATTATAAGTTTTTTAAATTTTATTCATTATTTAAGATAAGTTAGCAATAAAAAGGATGTGTTTAAAATTAAACGGCGATAGGATATTATAATAAATCCAAAAATGGGTAAGGGTGGTTTTGCAATACACAAAGGGATAAGGCATTTTATGCTATTAACCAATCAGGATAAGGTATATTTTGGTGCTCTTTTACTGTCTGTAGCGTAACCTTCGTTTGCTGAAGAATATTTTTGTAAAATGTAGGTTTCTCATTTGGAAACCAATTTTCACCGAAGTGTTTTTGTAGCAAGTTGCTTACGTCTTTTAGCTTTTCTGACTTTACTATTACGTGAGGAAGGAGTACTTCAACTGTTCTCTCTACGTTTTCCATTACTTTGTGTTATATTAATAACAATCAGCTGATTCTGCTCCAACGGAAAAATGGATAAGGTGCATTTTGCTTTAATAAAACAAATATAAATATAAGATAAGATATATTATGCTGTAATTTTTTTTTATATGGATAAAGTTACGTTTTCCAGTAAAATGTCTGATGGATAAGGTATGCTTCGTTTTAAAACGTAATAAGGTAAGTTTTGCGGTTTACGTTTCATTTCACAAGTGCATTTTTGCATAACACATCGAATGACACCGATAAGTCAACAATTATTTGGTGGAAGAGTAGATTTTGCTTTCAACCTACACAATGCGTGTTTTTTTTATTCATTCCAAAAAAAGAAGAGGAGGAATGGAAAATTGGTCACGTGGCTACGATATGGAATGAACGGAATAGATTTTTGACACAATTAATTTTTTAATGTGATTTAAAAGTTTAAATTAATAAATAATACCAATTAAATAATTTTAATTAAGTTTTTTTAATTAGTATTAATCTAACGGGACCAATACAATTGCCACAATAAAGCAAAATGGCTTCTCATATTAAAGTATTCCTTTTATACTACTTTTTTATCTAGTATGAAAGGAGTACGTTCGGAATACATGGAACAAATAAAAAAACATTGAACGAAAGCAAGAGAAGAAAAAGGAAGTTTTATGTCAATTTTGGATCGTCCGGAATATTTGGTATAAATAAAAAAAAACACTCAATATGTTCAATATTTTGAATAGAAATTTGGCCATGAAAACCTTTTCATAGGGACAATCCCTGTATTTTGGGTTGCGCACAGCTTAATATTCATTGCCCTTAAAATCGAAAAAACAACAATAGTGAATATTTTATGGCTTTAAAGGAGCGTTTAAAGGACGAAAACCGGCCTTAATTGCAGAAAAAAGGATATATCGCCAAGATAAAACATCAAATCACAAGTCATTGAAAACGATGGTCAAAATATACGAAGAGCTTCGAACAGCTTCTCAATCCACAGTAAATTTGGCCTCCAGTGATTACTGGCTGTTTGCAAACCTCAAAAAAATGATCCAGGGAAAGAGATTTGGGTCTAATGATAAAGTCATCGCTGCAATTAAGAATTGTTTTGAAGCCAATGATAAATTGTTCTATACACACATGGATTAGAAAAGTTATGAATGTACCACAGTTAAAAGGAATTGCATGTTAACTACAACTGAAAGAACCACCAGGGAATGTTTCTGCCGATGTCTTCCTAATTAAGTGTTTAACAAATTTTGCTAATTTTACTGTCTCAATTTCAGTTATTTATTTTCTAGTTTTAGTGATAATTTATCGTCCCTTGCAACATCAACCGATGACTTTGCGCATAATAACATGACTTCATTCAAACATTTCATCGCGTATTGTTGCAATACTAGGATACAAACATTTACGTCACGATAGGATTTCTCAGTTGGCTGGAGGAATTGACGTGTTTTTTCAGGCCTTATTTTAAATTGAAATGGGTTGACCGGGTCATTTTGGGAAAGTCAAAGTTTTTAATTTTAGAATTTCTGAGTTGAACTTTGAAATTTAAAAATGTATCAGTAATCTGGATGGCCTATGTGATATATTTTATAATTTCTCTGTTCCAGTTAGGAAAGTATTGTATTATGATCCTGCAACCTAAGGCTCACTCATATCCACTTTAAGCTCTAAATTACTCTAAATATATACTGTACTTAAACTTTCATTCACACATGCATTCATCGTTGCTGGTATGAATTGTTCATTTGTTCATAAAGTTCGGACTACTTGCCGATCTTAGGCGTAAACGGCTAGTTGATTCAAGTACACAGTTGTCAGCCAATGCCGTGATAGTTCAGAAAAACACACATACGCCTATTTATTACACCATCGACAATGGTTATGGCCAACTGCTTAATCCATCACTTACAGAAGAACCAAATTACAATCTGCCTGTTCGACATAAAGTGGTTCATCACAACGTAACTGTAGGCCGTCTACTTGTATCACGACCACGATAGACTAGAAATGTATTTTTGGTGCAACTACTCTAAGCCACATGAATACACCTGATGGCATACTTCCATCCGTTGATCGCATTAATGCCATCAGAAAATTCCCAGCTCCTTCATCAAGCACTTTAATTCATTCACACACTAACCACACTACTAAACCTATTTACGTCCATTAAAAATAAATTAGCAATCAAAACACTTTTTCGCCATCCACTAAGCGACTTAAACTACTGATGCATCAAGTAGTGCTATTGGAGCAGTATTGCAAAGGTACTTTTGGGATCCTTCGGGGATCATTCTGGAAAAAACGCTTGGATGCAGCGAAAAAAACAATATACTGGATTCGATAGGGAATTACTCTCAATATACCAACCAATTAAACATTTTAGGTGGTATTTTGCCAAAGGTTGGGACTTCACCATTTACACCGATCATAAATCTCTGATTCGAGCAATCCAGTCTAAAAATGAACGCAATCCACGGCAATCAGGATTATACTATTATGTACAAGATTCCGAAAATGTGGTCGCGGACACTTTCCCGCCCACACGATAACAGTATTAGTCGAGTTCGAAATTCCACCTTGTCGTTTTGAGCATATCCATATAGATATAGTAGGTCCACTTCCTCTATTTAATGGATATACTTATCTTCGCGCCTGTGTCGACCGTTTCACCTCGTTGGCCCGAAGTTTACTGTATGCCCGACATGACTGCAGCTATTGCCACCACATTTGCAGTATGTATCACGATTCGGCGTTTACATGACAACTGATCAAGAAACACAATTCGAGTCAAACTTTTCAATGAGTTAACAAAGCTCCTTGGCTCAAGACTGCTCTCATGGCCTGAGACAATACAATCAATTATTTGCGCCTCGAAGCTTGTATGCAAATATTTTTTCAAGCAAAGGAATATCTTTGGCGCCTTTACAATTTACTGATTTTTCATAACGCCTTAAGGTAAATAGTTCATAGTGCGGTTTATGGTGGATAACGTAAGCTAGGTATTTTGGATGGTGAATAAAAGATGATGGTGGATAGTTCCGAAACAAAACGTCTGCTAAGTTTAAACAGCAAAATACATTTAAACGTCACCTGTGCGTATTTCATTGCACAGTAGTGTAAATATAATTATATTTTTGCCATTGGACTAATTAATCATAATCTTAAGACTAAAAATTATAATTTTCTTATAAATTGTGTATGTGTGGCTGTGTGTGCAGGCGAAATACGAAATGGTGGAAACAACTTTTCAATGAAAAACCACAAAAAAAAAAATTAAATTAAAACAACAAAACTGATCAATACGGTTATAACCACGTGGTTTTAACGTACTTAAGATTAAGCACGTGGTTGATCAATGATAATGAATGACCTGGAATTTTCTTGTATTTTGGCCTACCACCACTCCCTTGTATGCTATCACTTATAATATAACATTTTAATAAACGATTGTCGAATACGAATAATAATAGTTGTTAGTAGGCCATTAAAAATTATTTAAACTATATCAGATAAGTAACCCATGTCGGCATGGTTTAGGGAGGTTAATCATTTCTAAAAACTACATCATGCAGGACAGGGTTAAAGCCAATCTAAATTATTTTTGTTGTCTCTATCGCATTTCAACTTTAATATACAAGATACACATTATTCATGCAACTTTTTATTTTCTATCTATCTAATTTTTTGTGTACGAAACGAAAATTTTCAAATTGCAATTTTCAATTTTTTTTTTTAGTATAAAAGGGTGTGTTTACGTTTAGAAAAGGTACAGTTCAGCTTTTGATTTCAATCAAATCGAAACTTTAAATTTTTTTTATTTAATTTATAAAACCAGACACGCAAACTTTAAAATGTTCAGAGTAAGTTTTGGCTGTGTACAATTTTACCAAACGGATTTAAACTAATATATATTTTTTTTGTGATATATAGTTAGTATGCATCATGGCCGCCGTTGCCGCAGCTAACGCCATCTATGCCGCTGCCCCAGCCGCTTATGGATATGGTGGATATGGGGGACATGGTCTAGTTGCTCCAGCAATTACAACACAAAATCAGAATATTTTACGATCATACGGAAATTTGGGACAAGTATCAACATACTCCAAAACTATTGATACACCATACTCATCGGTTCGCAAATCAGATGTTCGTGTAAGCAATCCAGGTGTAGCTATTGCACCAGCCTATGCTCATGCCGGATATGCTGCCCCAGCCTATGCTCATGCCGGATATGCTGCCCCAGCCTATGCTGGATATGCTGCACCAGCTTATGGTGTCGCTAAAACTATTGCCCCAGCCGGACTTTTAGGAGTTGCCTATTCCGCAGCTCCAGCTGTCGCTCATATGTCATACACAAGCGGACTTGGTTACAACTATGCTTGGTAAATAATGACCAATCGAACAATTTTACAAACCGAACAAAACAAATAGCTTTAACCATCAAACATTATAATCAACAAAAAAAAACAAAGGAATTCAGTTTTTTTTTCTGCAGCATCTCTTCAGAGCAAAAAAAAAAAAGTCAAGAACTTTCTTTTATGCGGTCGAAACACAGTCATTTAAACATTAAATATAAACAAAAATCTATTTATTTATAAATAAAAATAATTCAAAATATTAAGAAAATTTTTTTTCTATTCGATACCTCACAAACTCGCTACCATCGTATCTGTGAACAACTAAAGTGTCACCGCACCGCAAACGACAAAAATTGTAACGAAAGTGAAATGACAACGAAACCACATGTTACAGTATAATTTTACTTTTCATGTACAATTTGACCGAGTTATTGAAAAAAAAAAAACGCAAATAGGTGGATTGGGTGTGTTCTGTGCTTATGATATAATTTACCGCGTGCGCGATTATCTTGCATACATAAATAAATTTTCTTTTACAACAAAAAATTAAAATTTGTGTAACTCGTGAGACAGTTAACAGGTTGAATGTCAGTATTTATAAATCATATAGGTATAGAAGTGGGTTTGGTAATTTATTATGCATTGGCAATCTGAACAAATTATTTATTCGTTCATGCAATCAATATGATAATCATTGTTGTTGAATTATGACAACAGCAAGTGTATTTAAGTTCAATTTTCTGATCAAGGTAACAATTTTAACAATTTACAATTTTTTAACTAATCATAAAGTATGCCAAATATCACGACATATTTGTTGTAAAAAGTAGACTATCGTGTATACTTTGTGACAGAACAGTTAAACGCTTTGCCATGTGCATAGTGATTTTTATCAAGGCCACAGGTCAAAAATATTTATTAAATTAATTTTGGCACTGTTTTAAGGGATACTTCATAAATCATTGGTCTTATTCAACTTTGGAAGTCCCTCAAAAAATTCTTTGTCTCTGTTTTAATGATAAGATGCAATTTGACATTTTTAAGAAGTTCCATTCTTCAACAAACTCTTCGGATAATCTGACCACTCACAGTACTTTCGGTTGATACATTGGAGTTTTCTCCCTCACCTGATAATACTAAGTTTGACAAAATTGTATTAACATATTTTTATTAATAAACACATTTGTATTACATAAGCCCTCGGGAAAGCAAGTCTGCAGTCTGCAGGATTCTCCAATGTAGGAACGTATTTCCAATCATAAGGAGAACTAAAATCTTGAGATTTAGAAATTCTGTTGGCCCCGAAAGTTTCAAACCTTCTTGGACTCTATCTTATTCTATGATTTGAAGACAATAGGTGCGCAGAGACTTTTTAATAGATTGCTGTAAAATTAAATCGCAAAAAAAATCGGCAGCGTTACAGGCCAAGGTTGACCCTTTACTGAGATCTTTAAATTTGATGATCGTTGTAGGTGATCATCCCAATGAATGATTTTACACACAATTACTCATGGCATTGTGATCTGCGCGAGGGATCGACTAAAACCACTATACGACCGGTGAGTCGATTATATCGCAAAAGAAAAATTAATTTGATCAGTCACGTTGTTCTACTGCATTCCGGGAACTAAAATATGACGATACACTTTTTTTATGTTGCCAGTTATGCCAATCAAGTGTTCTCTAAATCTCAAAATAATTAAACAAAAGTCCTGTTGGATAGTGGGACCAAGCATTAGACAATCATTTTTTTTTATAGATATACATTCGGTTTCGTCTGGGTTAACTACCACTTTCATGTGTTGTAACTCTGTAAATTCAGACATGAACTTGGAAAAGTCCTTTTTTTTTATGGATGTACTTTTATTGGATAAGCAACGCTTTTACTTCCTGACTCAGTCCGAATGAAATTTTTAAAAAGTGTTCTTCACACATTATTTCTTCGACTGGTTGCATTTTTGAATGATCAACGCTTTTAATACCCAACATTTTTGTATTTTCTCATCTTGGCGTGCGAACGCACTTAAACGATGTGCACGACGTAATTGAAGCCAAGAATGATGGCACATACAGTTATTGCATAGATGTAGTGCATACAATCAGTGACGTGACTAGACCCGGCTGGTATGAAAAATTGTTAATTAATAAAATCATTTTTTGATTTAAGATAGATTCGGGTTCTGACGTAAATCTCTTACCGATGTCAATGTTCGATAAGATAAATTCAAATAACTGTGTTATAAGAGACAGAAGCATATTGGAGGCATACGGTGGGACGATTATTCCAATTTAAAAATAAAATTTGAGCAAAATGATTTCATTGAGGAATTTATTGGTCCAGATTAAACACCGATCCTAGGTCTTGAGTGTTGCAGGAAATTGGGAATCATAAAACTAGTTCAAAGTGTCGAAATAGAAAGAGATGAGTTCATTAATGAAAATAAAGAAATTTTCGAAGGTCTTGGTGCATTTCCAGATGAATTAACGATCTCTTTAAAAAATAATATGAATCCAGTGTCAAAAGCAGCGCGACGAATCCCTGTAAAAATACGAAAAAAACGAAGGAAAAATTATTACAATTAGAAAGCTTAGGTATTATAGAGTCACTGGGTCAATAATATTGTTGTCGTAAAGAAACCGGACGGCACTTTAGATTATGTTTAGATCCCTGAGAGCTGAATCGGGCCGTAAAAAGACATCATTATTTGATACCTGTGCTGGAGGATCTTATGATAAAATTGACAGGTGTAAAATATTTCACTGTGTTTGATTTAAAGGACGGCTTTTATCAAGTTTTCGGCAGAATCGGCCAATATATGTGCCTTTAGCACACCTTTTGGTTGTTACCCCTTAGGTTTTTCAGAGATTGAATGTAAAAACTTTTGGTGATTTGAATGGAGTTTATATTTATATAGACGATCTGATTACAGGTAGAAAAAGAGAATAGTTTACGCTTGTTTGAAATATCATCATTATATTTACGGTAGACATTTTGAAATTAACACAGATCACGAGCCTCTTGTAGGAGTTATGAAGAATGAAATTCATAAAGTTAATTGCTCTCGATTAAGATGAATGAAAATAAAACTGTTGATTTATGACTTAGAAGTTAAATGTGTTCCTGGCAAAGAGTTACACATCGCAGATCATCTGTCGAGGTCATATCTGAGGGTTGAACCTGCATATGAATTTAAAGAATATGGAGAAGTTGTACATTCCGTCGATTTAAGTGAACCGAGGAAGAGAAACTAGTACAGTTCAGAAGGGAAACTATTTGTGATCCTGTTTTATCACGTCTTATAAAAATGTATCAAGAAGGACGGCCTTCCGATAAGAAAAGAGTTCCCGAGATAGTAAAACATTATTTTAAGTTCACAGATGATATATATGTTGATGACGAGCTTGTATTTTTCGGAAATCGTGTGATAGTTCCGCGAACTCTTAAACTTCACGAAAGCCATATTGGAATGACAAAGTGTAAGCAAAGAGCTAGAGGCATTCTTTATTAGCCCGGTATCGATACCGATATTGAAAATTTTATCAAAAAAGCCTCTGATTCCTCATGAGGTGCCTGAGTATCCATTTGAGAAGCTGGGGTGTGACATTTTATAAGTTGGTGGTGGTGATTACTTGGTGGCAGTCGACAACTCATAGCATACCAAAGACAGTTATTGCAGATAATATGCCGTTTAATTCAAAGGAATGTTTAAAGTTCAGCAAAGAATGGAACTTTGAGTTCAAAACTTCAAGTCCAACATTTGCAAGATCTAATGGACAAGAGTAAAAAGGCAGTACACATTGCAAAAAATTTGATTAAAAAAGCTGTGAAAGACGATAAAGATATTGAATATGCTTTGCTTGATGAATACGGGAACCATCCTGTGGTGAATTTGAATACATCGCCTCAAAAATTGCTATGAGCAGAATGACCAGAACAAAAGTTCTTTTTTAAGAAATTAATAAAAAATTGCATGATAATCAAGCAAAAACAATGTTGTATCATGACAAAACATCAAAAGTGAGACAACCATTTCAAATGGAACAAAATGTAAAATATAGGTATGAAAACACTTGGAGATCAGCATAGATTGTATAGAAACATCCTAGTCGACGATCATACATATTATGAAACGAAGAAAATATAATCTTATGTAGAAACTCATTACACTTGAGAAATTCGAAAAATGAACCTAATTTCAAATACAAGACATCGGACAGTGGTCCTGTACGGGACGATGGGTTTGGTGACAACAGTGAAGGTGGTCGTCGTTCTTTACAAACGGTGTCTCCTAGGGATGTTGACAGCACAGTAACGTATAATAATCAAAATCTGTCAAATTGGTATCCACCAACTGAAGATCTTTAAGCTTCAAGAATTTTGTTTATCTTTCTCTTAGAATCGCTGTAAATTCGTCAAAACATTTGCTTGTGAGGAACGTTTTATGATTGCAACTTTACACTAATCATCTAATCGTTCAAAGAGATGGCGAATGAAAAACAAATCCCATGATTAAACTGGAACTTGTAAAGCCTTTAATGAATTATAACTGGCATATTGATCACTTGGATTTTTAATACATACATTTCTCATGTGCAATTGGCTGTGTTATTGGATTATTCTCGTTTTCCAACCAACTTAATTTAAACCTATTGAGTTTAGACAGTTGAATGTTTGGAAGTTTGAGCGATAAGGACGTTTGTAAATTATTTTTACCAGAAATCCCAATTTTATTTTGAAGTAAATTGGATTCTGCTTTCATTTCATCAATATTATTCAATAATTGAGCTTCAACAGACCCAAACTCATCGTCAAATAAATATCGTTTTGTGTGTGCACCGTCAACGTTTGAGTATCATCGAACTTTGTATACGCTAAACGAAGTCGATTTAATGCTAATTCTAACTTGCTGATTCTCTTATATTCGGGCATATTTATATTTTAGGCTTTATATAATAAAAATATGCAAAGTATAAATACAGTCAAGTACAGTACAGTAAATAACATTATAAAAATCACTAAAGGACGAAACCAGGTTATTGAACTGGAATCTAGGCAAATTATAGTTCCACTGTAAATTAGGAGCATGATGTGTGGCCCAAAACACTAAGATATCCAAGTTCTCTTCAATCACCAAAACAGACATTTTATGAAAACGAAGAGCTGGCTTGAGATCGAAACTGATCGTGCCTGAATTACTATCTTTAGGTGGAGTTTTTTGAAATCAGAATTCAGAACCCAATTTTTTTAGTTATTCGTTTTATGGAATACAAATATTAAAAGTACCTTTCCAGTTTTAAATTTAGTTATATCTGAAGATGATTTTTGCGGTTATTTGGCACAGTTATGTTTTAAGCACCAGTAATATATCAAATGTAACGAAAAAGTGATATTATATTGACATTAAGGGAAAAACTTGAAAAGTTTCAATGTAAAACACTTTCTAGGAAAGCTGAAGATATTGTAGAAATATTTATTGACTCTGGATAACGATTAGAAACCTTGGTTAGATTTATCGGTCGAAGGATTGGAAAAGGATTGTCCATTTGGTTCTTTGGTTTTTTGTATTAAGGAACATTTTTAAAACATAGTTTATGCAATATGAGGATTACAATTTGTCTTTGTATTTTTGTCGTCATTACTGGCTGATTTATATTAAACGAATTTTGTAGAAGTTGATCTTTAAATCAATTTCGTAAAAATTGCAATATTTGGTTTTTATTTGTGTGGGTAACCAAAATATAGTAAGTACATAATAATATTAAAGTAATTTTATAAATGTATTGACATCTTTTTTTATTTTTTGCTCCAAAAAAACAAAAATTTACATTTTATAAAAATCAATCTTTTTCTTGTAGTTTTGTGGGTTTGGATCTCGGGTTTCACCTGTTTATTTTTACAAGGTGAAATTTTCTTTCGTTTTGGCTTGTATAATTATTTAATCTAGTGTCTTAATTTTTTTAAGATGGATATAAATCAGCCATAAGTATCTCGTTTTCTAGTAGGATGAATTTGCTTTTATTAACGTAAAGAAGTTAATCCTTACTATTACTACTATTAACTGACTATTCCAAAAAAATACAGTATTTGGCTGAAACTTACATAACCCAAGTTCATTCTCCAAATATTACTGTATTACTTAATTTTGGTTTACTAAATTTTACTATATTATTATTTCAGGTGATATATGAATAAAACAATTGAGGACGTGCTTGTTAGCTTAATCCATTTCCAATTTTTTCATATCCTTTATAACTTAACGTCTGGTGTGAGAAATATGTCTTCCGGCTCTATTGACAATTGCGTTAATTCATGTTTTTTTGTATCTATATAAAAGTTCACTTTAGACATGGTTAAACATTTTTTCAATTTAAGCTTAAGTATCGCTTTTAATTTTATGCTTAATTGTAATACAGGTTTATATTATTATGTTATACAATTTTTACACAATAATCAATTTGGTTTTTTAGCTGGAAAATCGACGGTAGATATATCATATTACATTTCTTGAGACATATTTACTCTGGACTACGTCTTAGACTACAATTTGCTGATGCTTTTTAAATGGGTTTCCTTCCACCGATTGGTTGATAAAACTAGAGTTATGCATTCTCGGCGCATAAACCCTATAAAATATTTGCGCGGTCAAACCCTATAAAATCCCTTGTCATACTAATTTATAATCGTCTTAGAACTATATGCCTTCGCTTACTCATTGATAAGAGATCTGAATCTGCTCCCTCTCATTACAAAGATTAAAATTATGAATTAAGCCTAGATTCACTTTTAAATTCACACCACACGATCTAGGAATAGAAAAAGGACCAATTGGGGAAAACTTGAGATTAATTAT
Organism: Tipula confusa; assembly: GCA_963556175.1. Taxonomy (NCBI): domain Eukaryota; kingdom Metazoa; phylum Arthropoda; class Insecta; order Diptera; family Tipulidae; genus Tipula; species Tipula confusa. The sequence goes on along the minus strand of OY744477.1, from coordinate 66,250,196 downwards.
AGGTAGCTCCTTAACAGATTTGGTCCCTAGATCTCCTGAATCAACACAGGAATTGGATGCCTTGGCCGACAAGTTGACTAATGCTTTTAATGGAGCTATCTTAGGCTTGTGTCCTTTTAGTAGGTCTAAAAGCAAATCTCATCCGCGATGGCGGTCGAATTTGGATGTTGTGCAAAGCAAAGCTTAGATTCGATATGATGAGGAATTTAGTTAAAAATTAATTGACATCTCATCAGGCCATGGCGACCGAGTGCTATGTGTAAATGCTATTTTACGCTCTATATATATTTATGTACGGTGTACATGTAGCGTTAGCGAATCATATGAATGTGCACGAAATATTTGAATATTTTATCTTTAGTGTTTGTGTAGCGAAATCGCTACAGGCTATTGATTTCGCTGGGAAAATTGTCAACAGGAGGAACATCTTGCTATCAGTAAACAGTTTTAAACTATTTAAGTCAGCAGGTCCGAATGGCATTATTCCTACCGACATCCAACAGGGAACTTAATTGTTCCCTGGCTTGAAGTGATATTTAAAAGTAGCCTGGGACTATGTCAAGTTCCAAACAAATGGACTGGAGTCCATGGAAACGCTCTCATTGCGATCCAAAAGACCTTATAGGCTCATTAGCTTATCTCCATACTTCTTGAAAACTCTAGATCAGATATAGAACCTTATATTAGAGACTTAATCGAGGCGGTAAAGTTAGCAGCATCTCAGCATGCATACTGCAATCAGAAATCAGTGGAAACTGCACTGCATTACCTCTTAGACCGTATTGAAAAATTGCTTGAATATAATAAATTCTCTTTGATGACCTTCTGCGATATAGAAGGAGCTTTTAACAATGTTAACCCAGAGGTAATCACGCATGTTTTCAGATTTGGGGATTCACTCGGATGCTGTATTGATCAAATGTTCAGGGCAGGGTCATTTTGACTAATCTTGGTGAGGCATCCGTCCTAAAATTTGTGAGTAGAGGTACACCACAGGGTGGTGTATTATCCCCCCTTCTTTGGAACTTGTTTATAAATGACCTGTTACTAAACCTAGAGGGGTTTGGCTTTAAAGTGGTCGCTTATGCAGATGATGTTGCCATCGGAAAATACCCTAGCACTCCCAGAGGTCTTATGCAAAATGCTCTTGGTATCCTTTTCAAATGGACCAATAGGTGCGGTCTAAGTGTTATCCACTTAAAACAGAATTGGTTCTTTTGTCTAGGAAATACAAACTTCCTTTTTTCAATCCACCCACTATTATAACGGATTTGGTTTGAATATCACAGATAAAGTGAAATTCCTGGGTCTTATTGTGGACAGCAAACTATGCTGAAAACCGAACATATTGGCGATACAGGCTGAAGTTTTTGGGAGCTCGCCTCCTTTGATCTGTCAGACCTCAGTAGGGTGAGTGTTAGGGATACCAACTGCTTCGTTAGAAGTTCGAATTGATCCCAGTAGGTAGTGAGTGGAGAACATATTTGTGGTGATAAGGCTACGGACCAATTGTGTCTATGCTGCGTCCTTTAGGACGGCCAAATCGTCCTAATTTAATCTAACTTAAGCTTCCAATGAGTAAAACCGCTCCAATTTGTAGCAACCGCCGAAAAATCATTGACTTTCGAGATTTTTGACAATTTTTACTTCAAATATTTGTTTGTAAAAATTTATAAACGTATCCTCCGAAAATTTATTAGAACTGACCAGACAGATCCAAATATCTTTCGATTGGGCCACACTGTGGCACATTTGGTGGATTAGGGTTTTTTTGGTGTAAAAAAGACGCTATAATCTGCAAGACCACCATGCATATCGTCCAAAACCAAACATGAGTTTTTCTATGCTATAACTTTCGGACTCTGGTTTTGCTAACACTGCGTTGCATTTCTGTCACTTTTGGTACTTTTTGCTTCATACGAATTGTTAAAACTGCGGTTTCCAACAATGGTGCTTACTATTTTTTGATCGATTTTTTTATCAGCTCCATGATTTTCTCTAGTTTTTGATGTTTGCTGATATCAAAGTATCAATTTACCACATGACCTACAACCTTCTAATGATCAAACCATATTAGTGAATAATTTTTTTTCGTCACTCTTCATTTCATTTTTTAGAATTTAAAACAATAATTATATTAGGCTTGATTTTTATAGGTTTCAGCTGTCAAATATTTGAAACAATTGTAAAATATCTATATTGATGAAAAAAAGCTACTGCGATTAGAATTGTCACCATTTTATTCATCATATATCTTGGTTGCTCCAAAAATCGTCAAATTTATGGATGTCTGAATATAGCATTTTAGCCCAAAATTGATACAGATTTCTGGATTTCTTTAAGTAGATGTCATCAAGATCTCGGAATTAATGCAATCAATTCTAGGGAAACGGTTTATTTTTAGTCGCTGAATGGACCGTCTATAAATCAGTATCCTGATCAGTAATCATGGGTATAAATCAGAGAAATGTTTCTTCCGTGACGAGAAGTGTCGTAAACATAGAGGTCTTCATCCTGGCCCGAATGGCCTTATCTTTAGACCTAGGTCTAAAGATAAGGTGCAGTCGGATGATCCTTTAAAGAAGTTACGTGAACTGCGCTCATTGCTGAGTTGTTGTACTCTTAAGATTCAGACTTCCACCATTTACAGTTCTTCCGTCGACAAGCTCGTTTAGCGGTTCGTCCGACAGCAGTTTGATACATTTATTAAATGTGTAAATAGCCAATACGATGCACTTTCGATGCATACCTTAAAATTTGGTGTCCGCCTTTGGCATAAAACCATCGCATCTTTTGTAACAACCGGTCACTCAACAAGTTAAAATGTAAATCGAAAATAAATTCGATCGTTTTGCCGCATATACAAAGGTCAATGGATTTACTATAAATATTATCTTTTAATTTAGTTTTTATTAATAATAACAATTATGAATTGTGTTGTAATTTAGGTTATATACATAAATTGCATAAAATGTAAGTAAAACAAAATCGAAATGATAATTATTCGTGGAAAAAGAAAAATGCATTTTGTAGTTTCGTATAGGTACGATATACGCGCGGTACTACTTGCTTACTTCATCCATATTTTTCACTCTTGACCGAATTGTTTTCGTCATTGATGTAATCAATTAAGATGTCGTACATAAATCTTTTGATCCCTTTCGAAAAAAATAAAATAATCGCGTATAGCATAATATAAAACAACATGATTTGGTGACATTTCGATGTTGGGGATAGGTTAACCGACTTTTATTTTAGTTTTACATAATACACATACGTTTCGAGTAGATAATGTATCAGATTTTGAAAGTGTAATTTATCAAATTGTACATATCATCATGTGTGTTTATATAGTCGTCGACATATATGTATAAGATAAGTGTTGGTCTACAAGAAATTACACAATAAAATGTCAAGTAGGCAGAAAAATTTATTGGCTGTTGTGTGAAGTGTTACTTGTTGAGTCAGAATCATGTTTAACATATTTTCGACAATAATCAAGCGACGTCGATAAATTTAATTTATCGCAGAATACATCGTGTATTCGTTCTATAATAATGAATACATCATTTTCAGTAAAGCCTATTTAAATAATTTCTACAATTTAAATAAAACTTGGGACAAAATTTTCTAGTCCAAAATGTATAAGCCTAGAATAACATGTATGTTATAGAAAACTGTGGTTTTTGTATAAAGAAAAAGGGAACAGAAAACGAAGAAGGAAACCAAACTTTCAGCAAAAGAGGACATTACCTTTTTAAGCTCATGTTTGAGGACAAAGCAAATATTCAAACAATTTATGGTATAAATATGTTACAGATTTATTTAAACTAAAAATTCTTGCGGTCAAAATCCGGAATGTGTAAAATGATCAAGAAAGCATACGATACAATGACACGATGTACACTGATACGATACAATGACTTAACTTGAAAAAAGGACTAAATTTAACGATTTTTATTCGCTAAGCCGCGATTTTACTTTAAACAATCATTTATTGAGGATTAAGTAAAAACAGTTTCTAATAAAAGCCTATAAGAAATTCTCTTCAGCTTGGAAAACAAATTAGACCAACTTTATGAAATAGTACATTGTGCTACTGCCTAACACACCATGAAGGGAACTTAACAAAACCTATCAGGCAAGTAAAACTTAACAAATCTTGCTAAAACAAGATTTTTTAAAGATAATTAATATTCTATAGTGTAATAGACATGAGGACCTTTATACAGAGGTCTACGAATGACAAATCGCGATGAAAAAAAAGTCGCAAAACACCAAAAAAAGCCATCAGCACCATAAAAAAATCATTTCAATTCTAGTTGTTCAATGTGAACTTCAAAGAGTGAGGCCAACAATTTTTAAGTCTAGCAATATTTTAAAACAGCCAATGTCGATTTAACTAACAAACATTTTAATTTAAATCAAATTTCAAAATTATCAAAATTTTTATAATTTTAGAGTTTTAAGTATTCTATGGTTTTGGTTTAAACGTAAAACCAACTAACACAGCTCGTAAATCAACAGTCGTGGCCATGCCAAGAGAACGTTTCTCGTAAACGTTGAGTATGGCATATAAAAATACGAACTGGGTAGGAATGAACAAGTTCTTTCAAGAGTTCGAATGAAACTCTTGTTTTGCCTTCGGTAATAATGACAGTGCAGATATTCTGGATGCGTCTGTCATTCTAACGAAGAACAGTTCATTCCTTCCAGTCTTTCTAAGCTAAAAAAAATCAGATAATCCAATCCTTATCAAAGCCACTATCATGTTTGTTCTACCGATTTATGCCTTCTGACATTTTCTTCTGGGTATTCAGCAGGTGACTTAATTAATGTTGACATTGAACAATGGAACAGGTGAATTCAACAATCTAGTGAATCGCAATTAATTGCGATCGATATCTCTAAGGCATTTGATCGCGCGTATAGTACAAGGATTTGCTGTGCAAATTAAGGGTAGTTGGATTTCCCTTTTTTTAATTTTCATCAATGATCTTCTATCAGCCACTCTCAATCCAATGTACCTCTTTGCTAATAACACCTCATTTTCCCCCCTCTTACTGTTTATCTCCTTCTTGGGGTTGAATTCAATCCCAACAAATTCCAAACCTGTGCACCGAAAACTCATTTGACTGCACTCGATCGGCTCCGAGCAGTCTCGAATGATTCCAGACGTAAATTAGCATCCAATCTTGATTCTCTTTTCCATAGGCATAATGTGGGAGCTTTATTTGTGTTTTAAAAACTCAAACAGACCTCTTAATCCTAATCAATTTGCCTACAGAAAAGACAATTCCACAGAATGGGCCCCGCATCTACTTGTTACCAAGATTGAAGCGGCTTATTGCTCGAAAGAAATTGCGCTGTGCGCTTTTTTGGATATTGAGGAAGCTTTTGACAATACTAAATATGACTCAATTGCTAGGGCAATAACGCGTAGAGGTATTGATGATCCAACTAACCACTGGATTAGCTCCATGTTGGCTAGTAGGAAGATTACATCGAAATTAGGTAATGAATCAGTCACGGTTACGGCAGTAAAGGGATGCCCACAAGGCCGTGTCCTGTCATCTTTGCTGTGGTCACTCGTGATCGACGAGGTACTTGATGAGCCACATCTACTCGGTTATGACGCCATTGGTTATGCGCACGATTCGGTTATCATAATCTCTGGTGGGTATGAATGTACGATGTCTGACAGCATACAACAGGCCTTGCTTGTTATTTCGAATTGGTGCACTAAAGAGGGCCTTTCGATAAACCCTAACAAGACAGCCCTGGTACCATTTACCAAAATGCGTAAATTGAACTTTGGTTCAATTAGTCTAAATGATATTACTATCAGATACTCTAATGAAGTCAAATATCTGGGTGTTGTCCTGGATAAGAAACTGAATTGGAACTCTCATATTAAATCAACTACCGAACGCGCGGTCAGAGCTATGTGGGTCTGTAGGCGTATGTTCGGCAGGACTTGGGGCCTCAGCTCAAAAATGATTTAATGGATGTACATCATGATAGTGAGGCCAATTGTAACCTATGGGTCCATAGTTTGGTGGCCGAAGGTACAGCAAAAAGTTATTATGAACAAGCTTACCTAATTGAAGAGGCTAGCATGTCTCGAAATCACAGGTGCTATGAGCACCTGTCCTACGGCGGTAGTGGAAGCCCGCATCGGACTCACTCCACTTCATATTTACGTCAAAAAATTAGCTGCTACTTGTGCAGCTAGATTACAGCTGGTGAATCAATATAGTCATGATGATCATATGGGTCATTTGAACATTTTGAATGAACTCTCTGACTTGGATATGTTCTTTAGAGTCCCGGACGTGATGCCCAAGGAACTCTGCTTTGGCAGGATTCATGGTAACAGTCTTGATAGAACCGTCTGGGATACTGGTGAATCTCTTATGGAACCCAGCAGCCTAGTCTGGTTCACGACTGTGGAGTGAACTGAATGATGAAACGTTCCCCCTAGAGTTGTTTTGCACAACTACAACCAATTATTATAAACAAAAAACACATATTTGACAGAATATTAAGCGACCAAGTTATAAAAATGAATTATAAGCTTCACAATTTAAGCTCGAAGAAAGCTTCAGGATTACATGTCATAGCAAAACTAATTAAAACTAACAATTTAGCTCAATAGTACTGAAGTTATCATGATTTCTAAACTTAGAAGTCTTGGCATTAGATGGTACTAACGAAGATACTGCGGAGAAACTATAAGTTGGTATCGAGCTGGTACAACACTAGACAAAAAACTATGTCGAAAACCGAATGAAATTAAGTAAGTTCATATCGATTTTACGACACTAACCATATGAATAAACCAGAAATGCCTACTATCGTAGGAGCTAAGCTTTGCTGAAAAGTTAATGCAAAAAAAAAAGAAGAGGAAATGTGAACAAACTATTAAAAATATATTGGCTGTTGAAAAGACAACCACCAAGCATCGCCTGACTTCTTTTGAACTTATGCTTTACAAAAAAATAGTAAAGCCGTCTCACTTTTCTTCAGCACCGACTCATCCTTTTCTTCTTAACCAATCTCAACTAAAATGCACTAGTCTTTCTTCATCAATGGCCAGCATTTATTTTCAATCTCGTGTTGTTTCTAAATTTTCAATTGGGCCTGATGGAGTACCCTCAACTGTCATTTACCTCTAGTTAAACCTCTAGGCAAGTTGTTGTAAATGCCAATAAAGCCTAGCATTTTTCCCTTGATTAATAAAACAGTTAATACGAGTATTTAACAGGTTTATCAGGTTTAACAGGTTTCTTTCCAAATACCACTAAATTGCTATGCTGTCGATGTTATCCAAAGTTAATGGAACTTATATAGAATTTTCACTATGAGCATGCGCTTTTATCAGATTTTAAATCTACGGCAAGAGATTTTAAATTATTCACTTCTGACTTGTACTAACAAGGTGATTGAATGGGCCAAAACTAATGGGGTAATATTTAATCCCCATAAATTCCAAGCTTAATTACAAAAAAAGAAAGTCAGTATTTGAGTTTCATAGGACGCTCTAATTTTAATTTTACTCTATCAGAACCCCTCAGCTTAAACTATATAAGGCTTATGTTAGGCATATTAGGAAATTAAACTCGTTTATCTGGGCTGAAGCTCCAAAATCCCATCTTAATTGTTTTGATATAATTCAAAATTGAGTCATTCGTATCTATCTATCGACTCATTAAAGCACATATGCAAAGTAAGAGCTTTATCGATATTTTAAAATTTCGTCATTCGAAAATAGATCTATAATGCCAGTGACATTTGCCATCAGTGCTTACTCATTTTAGTTCAAAACAACGAAAGTTAGCCTTAGATATACCCAAATATAAAACTAACTAATTAATTTTCTTAAAGTTCCCAATAGATTTATCAGTCTTTTCCACAATATTTTTGCGGCGTAAACCATACAGGGAGTTATCGATTTAAGTAGAAAAAAATGAATTTAAAAAAAAGAAGAACCAGACAAAATACATTAAAATATTCCTCCAAAAAATCGAACAACCATAAAAATATGTGCGCTTATTGACAGTAAAATTTAATATCGAGCATTTTGCAGATTTCTCTGTTGTACCACAAAAACATATCGTGGTTTGTATACTCTATGGCAGTGTTACTCAACCAGTCGATCGCGACATGATTTTGGGTAAATCTTTTCTTTCCTTAAATTGTTTATGCTTAAAATCATTATATGAGTAATACAAACTAAAAAAATAAAATTAAAATTTAGGATTTTATGCCCTCAGATGAATTCGATTCTATCGATCCTTACACTCTCTCGATTCTCTAATTCGATTCTTACGCTCAATGTTTTGAGACATGAACGTCAATAATTAGATATCAGAAATTCCTTAACCGATTAACAAATTGAACTATTTTTACAATTTTCCGTATTCAAATCGACTATTCTAAAATGAATTTCTTATTTTTCCGCAAGAGGCAGCACTTTTAGTCTTTAAGTCTAGTATTCGAGTAGACTTCAACTGTCCAGTGATTTATCGAAAGTAAAACTTGAAATAATTTCACTGACGCACGAAATTATAAAATTTACAGAATCTTCTTCTTCAAAGTTGTATGCCTTACTTGTATGTTATTCTAGATATTCTAAATTATACTGCCATCTGTTAATATAACGGAAGAACTATAAAAATAATTTAAGTTTAGTCGTTAGATTTAATACATTTTTGAGTGTAGGTAATTCTGATCCGCAACCCGTATGGGAGTATTTATAAGGGAATATTTTCCGATTTAATGAGTGGGTTATGTTTGCTTAAATGTGGAGGTGAAAGGCAAGGCAATGTATATTTGAATATGATTTTCCAATATATTCGTGTCTGTCAATGTGAGGTACAATGGACCCCGTCACATAGGCAGATCGAAGGGAATGAAAGAGCCGATGTAAGCGAAAAAGGGTACATTGAATGAGGTGGTTCAGTGTATGAAAGAAAGGATGCAAGAGATGTACTTCGGATGTTTCAAGTGAATCTGTGGAGAAAGTGGATGAGTGAATATAATGAGAAAAATCTAATAAAAGTATTGATATAAAATAATTTGATATAAAAGAAATAATGTGAATAGAAGTGTCCGTTTCTGTTAAGGTAAATTAATTGTAATAGATAAATTCTGGTGATATGGCTGTCTATCTTGAAACACGCGATCTATAATATCAGGTCTCTGTTGTATGGCAAAATAGTAGTAGATGAACCAAATAAACGTAATTCTGTTTTACAATGCACCAACTGTCAAGAATATGGACACTTGCGAAATTATTGCAAACTACCAGCTGTTTGTGTAATCTGTGACAAACAACATGACACCAGCAAGTGTGAGCTAGATAAAACAAACTCAGAGGCTCGAAAATGAAGTAGTTGTGGGGAAAACCACACCGCTAACTATAGAGAATGTCTAGTGTACAAGGAGTTAAGAAAAAAAAATAACTCCACGGCAAAGATCGGAACAACTAGCGCTAAACCAAATTTTCAATAGACAAACCAATGCGCCGGAAATGTCCTATTCATAAGCTCTCAAAGGAAATCTTAATCCATCATCAAAGGACGAAGGTATTAACAACGATCTTAGTGGAAAATCACAAGGTTGATCTGCTATCCTTGTAAGGACCAGAATATGACATTATGAACTCCAAAAATATGGTGAGGAGCATATTCAAGCAAGTAGCATCTGCCTGGAGGAATGGACGGGGAGGAACGGACCCAACCTACTAGCCAATTGAGAGGCAAGAAATTGCACTTACTGAACTTTTATGTGACAAAGGATATAATAGCTAGATCACTGGTAATGGCTGAAACGTGATACGACCTGTCTTCTGCTCATTCACCGGTGTTAATAACACTAACATGCAAGTTCTAAAACTATCGTCACCTAGATTCCTGACGAATCAACATACTAATTGGACTCAATTCAAGTCTACATTAACCAGAGAGTGTTCATTAAATGTCGCTCTAAAAACAAAAGATGAAATTGACTAAAGCAACAGATTAATCTCTGTGAAAAGCCTGAACGTAACCTGAATCGACCAACACTATCATGTCCACGCATTTGACTCCCTGATGGAAACTGGACAAGAAGTGATGCAGATAAAGCAAACATATTTGGTCAACATCTTAGTAGAGTATTTACATTTAACGAGCAAAACGGAAGCCCCGAAATGTTATCTGATGATGCAGGAAATCCAGCCAATTAAATACAAGTGGCGCCAAGTACAAAATCAAGGAAAACATAGATCCAAAAAGCAGCAGGGCATGATCGTATCAACAGAAAAGTAATTTAAAACCTTCCGGAAAAATGTATCAAAGTAATAACGTACATTTTTAATGCTACACGGAAAGCAGGCTACTTTCCTGAAACCTGAAAAATTTCATAATGATTCCAAAACCCGGCAAAGATGAAACAAACGTAATATCGTCCAATCAGTTTACTCCTGACACTTTTAAAGCTAATCGAAAAAATGCTTCTTCAGAAACTTAAGCCAATTCTACATGAGAAAAAAATATTTCCTGATCATCAATTTGAATTTAGAGAAGAACATGGAACCCTAGAGCAAGTTCATAGAGTCGGATCTGAAATCAGTAACGCCCTAGAACAAGGAAAGTACTGCTCTGCATCGTTTTTGGCCACAGCACAGGCTTTCGATAAAGTATGGTATGAAGGCCTTACATACAAAATTAAAACACGCAGTTACCGGTATTTGCTGAATCGAAAATTTTTGGTGAAATACAATATCGCATCCACTTATTTATACAAAATTCATGCAGGTGTTCCACAAGGCGTGTACTAGGTCGAATATTATATTTGATCTATACTGCAGACCTACCAACACCAAATTACATGAAAGTTTCAACATATTTTGCGGATGATACATCAATTCTAGGAACCGCTCAGAACTGGACATTTTAAAATTGGATATTTCAAAATTGGATATTTCAATACGAGATAAGGTACAAAACGAGATATGGTACAAAACTGGATATTTCAAAATTGGATATTTCGACATGTGATTTAAACTTAAAATGATTTTTTAGGAAAGTTCTGGAATATGGCCAATTAAGGAGGAACTCGGCGAGTTCTTAACCGATTTTGATGAAATTCTATACGTAAGAAAATGGGATTTTAAAATGATTTTTTGGGAAAGTTCTGGAATATGCCCAATTAGGAAGGAACTCGGTGATTTCTTAATCGATTTTGATGAAATTCGATATGTAGGATGAAAATGGGATTTTTTAATGATTTGTTGGGAAAGTTCTGGAATAAAGCCAGTAAGGTTTCATACTTGAATATTTCTAAGGAGAGAAATAGAATTTTCCTTCGCTTAATGTTTTTTTTAATTGCTGCTTTTCTCATCTTATTAAAATAATCATTGACTTGATCGAGTTTACTATCAGAAAAATTTATCTTCATCTATTTTTTATTCTTCTACTTAATATAACTTTTCTTCACTTTAGAGAATCTATGTGAGAAAAATTAATTAATTTCCATCAACATTTTCATCCTACATATCGAATTTCATCATAATCGGTTAAGAACTCGCCGAGTTCCTTTCTAATTGGCCATATTCCAGAACTTTCCTAAAAATCATTTTAAGTTTAAATCACATGTCGAAATATCCTGTTTTGAAATATCCAGTGTTGTACCATATCTCGTTTTGTACCTTATCTCGTATTGAAATATCCAGTTTTGAATTATCCTGTTTCGTCAAATCCAGTTGTACAATATACAGTTTCGACCGGTACCCATCAATTCTTATCGTGCTACCACAAAATCAAAACGTTAAATATCTCGGTCTACATTTATGTAGAAGGCTCACTTGGAAAAGACATTTCGAAACTAAACGTCAACAAATCAAGTTAAGGTGTGTCAAAATGAATTAGTCAATAGGAAAACATTCAAACTTAAGCCTGAAGTGTAAGGTTTTGCTGTATAAAATGGTACTTAAACCTTTTTGGACATATGACATTCAACTATGGAGATCGATTTTTTACTTTTTCCTTGGCATGGATAAAGAATATAGTTCGTGAGGTCGCACTACAGTAGAAAGTCACTCGTAAGTTCAAAAATATTGATACGTCCACTACTAAATTCTAAAAATATTGTCAAGCTGAATTTTGTATAATGTGTTAATCTGGCCCGAAAATAGTTCTTGAACTGGTTGCGTGCCGATTCTAGTCAGATGATAGATCAATTACGAAGTTTAAGTATTGGTATTTAAAACATGTTAAATTAAATGCTTCGCATAATGTATTAGTAGAGCTATAAAGCATTAGTTAAGTAATAAAAAGATTTTTTTTTCAAATCTCATATGATCTGAATCGTACAACAAAACTAAAAACTCACGTGACCGAATTTAGTCATTATTTTTATTGTGTTCCAGATTATATATTATCGACTTTTGTTAAATACTGGTGTATAATTTAAATCACTATACATAAAATTTTTAAATTGTACCTTTTATGTGTGTAACTAAACTATAAATAACACTAACTCCACCCATTATAATTTTATACAATTATTATAAACTTTTTAATATTTTTAAACCTTAAGCCTCAAGGCGTCAATTAATTAAGAATATCTTGAGTAAAAAAAAAACAAAAGAAAAACTTAAATCAACGAGTATTTTCTGTAGTTCATGTAAACAAATTAAGTCATCCACTTTTATAGTTTTAATTTTATTACTATATGCATATAACATTTAGCGACACTAAATCACATTTTATAGTCAATAAATGGTTTGGTGTACATACGAAGAATTTGTTAAATACGCAACACTAATAAGTAATAATTATAGTGTCGTATAGACACAATGTTGAAACATAATTAAGTATTTGATTTGGTTTTCTAAAGCCCCCCAAGAGACAAAATATGTCTCCATATAATTATTCAGTTTTCTTTTTTGGAAAATTATTTTAAGACACACTCTATCCAACGTACATTATTTTTGTTTTATAGTTCTTTTGTGTATCATAAACACACACTTACCTGTGCTACAAGGGCTTGAACATCACCAAGTTTTGTTATCTCTTCGGTTGTTATTTGTTCACGTTTAGGTGGTTTTACTAAATACTTTTTATCGTTCACATGCAGCCTGTAACGATACAAAAATAAATAAGAAAATGTTTTAGTTTATCCCAAAAAGATTTAGTTATAAATGTAAAAAATTTTTTTTGGCAATATGCCTAAAATTAGATGTTACCATACTAGTCGATTTAGGAATGAAAATGAGATCCTATTTGAGATATAATATAACAAGGAGCATATAAATTCGCGCATTACAGATGAATCAACATTTTATCCTTTAGAAGGTAATATGGTTATAAGTAAGATAATGGCATCATTATATACCTTCCATTTAAACCGCATTCTAGTATAAGCATCATAAAATTCGTTAGAAAATGATTTTGTCGTTAAACTCATAGACGATAATAGTTAAAATTTATAAGCTAAACTATTTTATAGATGGCAAATAGTCGTTAACCTCAAACAACGGTAATAGGTTGTATACTTTTATATTTCTTCTGGGATAATAATTTGATAGTATCATTTTTATGAAATGTTATCATAATCAACATCTCTACATCATGATGAAGACTTTTCCAATTATTTATTTTTTCATTTTCGATTTGCAGCTGAAGCATACTACTTAACTCTTTTGCAACTCATTTTTTCAGTATCCCCCTGCGTCGTTATGGTTTTTCTGCATGAGGTTTTCAGCTGCTGGAAAGGCTTGGCTATTTAAACAAGCAAAAGTTTCTTATTTGTAACTTAGAAGACATAACCTCAGCGTGTGACTTGATACGGATAGGTCAACAGGCATGCATTTTTGATTTTCGCAGTGGACGTAAAGAATACAAATGTTATGGATTCCACGTCATGTTGCACGTTCTCTCATTCTTTTTATTTTTTTTATGTAATTTTACCTTTGTTCTTCGCTTTTTTTTTGTTAGAAAATATATAAGTTCAACCACGAATTGCCTATATTTAGTGGAGAGCCATTAAAAGGGCCTTATTTTATTGCGGAATTCGAGAATTTAACATGTGACTGCCAGTTTTTAAAATTCAGAAAATCAAGATCGACTAAGGAAGTGTTTTCGCGGCAAAGCCAAAGATATCGTCGATCATTTAATGATATTGCCAGGAAATTTCAATGAGATATTAACAATATTACGAAATCGGTTCGGACGGTCCGATTGTATTGTAAATCACTTACTGGATAGATTATCAGATCTTCCAGAAAACATTGGTTGATTTCTATGATTTTTGGACAAGTTTTGTATCAACGCTGAAAATGTTGAATAAGGATAACCATCTACGAAATCCAGTGCTGTTTCGTGATATCTTATTAAAGATCCCAACCACCCAAGCCGTACAATTCATCGAATATTTTGACCATATCGATAAACACCCGCCAAAGGTTAAAATTTTGGAATTAATGAGATGGATTGGAAAAAAAGCAAATGCATCGAGTCAGCTTGTGACAACATCAGCAAAGAAACAGGTGGAAATAATCAAACCCAAAAACAAAGGTGCATTCAAAAAAGATGTGACGTTAACGACAACGTCCAAAAACAATGTCAGTTCTGTAAGACAACTGTTCATAAATTAAGTGATTGTGCCAAATTTCAAAAACCTGATGTCAACAACTGCAGCCGCCCTCATCATCAGTTACTCCATAAAACAAATAATGATAAAGTAATTGAGGCGCCGGCATACATAAATTATCTCGTATAAAATACCGCGCACAGGGTATTGCTCAAAATAGTTCCCGTTAAACTGAAAGGTCTAAAGATGACGATTGAAACATTTGCGTTATTGGATGACGCATCGACAGTTTCACTTATCGACGAAGATATATCCAATAAGTTGGGATTGGACGGTTCTATTCAATCGCTCAAGATACAATTGACAAACAACCAAGTGAAGCAGCAAGATGATTCAAAAACAATTAGTGTATCAATTTGCTTAAACTACGACCAGGCGAAGCCCTACGTTCTACGTCACGTTAAGAGAGTAAAAGGCCTTTCGCTACCAACACAATCAATCGAATTCGACAAAGTCGAAAAATATTTTAAATATTCACCAAATGTCGCGAAAGTTTCATTCCACAACGGGACACCAGTAATTCTGATTGGACAAGACAATTGGCCTGTGATTGTCAACCGTAAAATCATATACGGTCTCTGGAACGGTCCTGCCATGCGCAAAACCCTACTGGGTTGGGTAGCCCATGGGAATATTGACGAGCCCGATGCCATTCCGGATTACACCTGTCACATTTTCCAAAGCGATAAATCTCAATCAGAGAGAGACGATATCAACGTTTTATACGAGTTAGTAAAAGACCAGTGGAAGTTTGAATCATGTGGAACAAAACCCGAGACAGAACTCGGATTATCTGTAGACGACAAATGATGTAACAAGATCCTTGAACACACAATTCGATGTATATAGATAGTAGACGATTCGAATGTGGACTTTTATGGAAAGACAACTGCCCAAATCACCCCAAAAGTAAAATCACTGCCATTTCTCGTTTACACTGTCTGGAGAGAAAAATGGATAGAAATTCAAATTATGCAGCATTGTATTCCCAAAAAATGAAAGAGTACATCGACAAAGCATATTTGAAGAAAATATCTACAAATGACATCGACAGGGCAAATCCAAAATCATGGTATTTACTTTACTTCGGAGTGGTAAATCCAAACAAGCCAAACAAATTGCGGATCGTATTTGACGCTGCATCCAAATCCAACGGGAAATGTCTAAATTATTTCTTATTATCTGGACTCGACTTGTACAATTCATTACTAAACATCCTGATTAATTTTCGCATCCATCCAGTCGCATTCGTCGCCGACATAAAAGAAATATTTCTACAAGTCAAAGTTCACGCCGAAGTTTACCGTTGGGAGACTTGCCCAACGAATGGTAAGGAGGGGAATGGATCGACATCGAGAGCCAGATATTTTTGAGATTCAAGTGGTATTTTTTGGTTCCACATGCGTTTCGTGCCTGGCTCAGGAAGTAAAAAAATCAAAATGCCCGCGAGTTCATGGCGGAGTACCCGGAAGCTAGTAATGAAATAATTAACAATCATTATATGGACGATTATTTGGGTGGTGCAACAGACGAGCCAAAAGCGATTAACCTAATCAAAGACGTCATTTCTGTTCACAAAAAAATGCAATTTTGTGATTTGCAATTGGGTTACCAATTCGAAAGCTGTTTTGGAAACTATCGACAGTAGTTTACGTGTAAAGAACGCTGAACAACTAAATCTCGATGACAACCGACAAATAGAGCGAATTTTAGGAATGTGGTGTAACTACAAAACTGATAATTTTGAGTACCCCCTAAACTTCACCAAAATACAACCTGGCATCATCAACCTGTCGAGACGACCGACGAAGCGAGAAGTATTGAAAATAATTATGTCGATTTTCGATCCTTTGATTTGAGATGACGAAATCACCAAACAAGAGTATGACATGTGGACAAATTGGGTTACACATCTACATAAAGTGAGGACACTACAGATTCCTCGAAGATACATGTCGTTCTCAATAATAGTCAAATAGAAATTCATATTTTTTGTGACATATCTCAAGATGCATTTGCTGCTGTTGCATTTTTGCGGTTCAAACACGAAGACGATGTACAATGTGCATTGGTAAACGCAAAGTCCCGCGTGGCACTTCTTAAGCCGATGTCTATTCCCAGATTCGAGTTACAAGCATTTAAGTTTTCTTAAGAAAATCGCTGTATCTCAACACAGATGCGACTTATCTTTGGAGTGATTCAGAAAATACTCTTCATTGGATCAAGTTACACGCTAAACGATTCAAAGTTTTCGACGAGTGCGAGTTGTTGACATCAAGATAGAGACAGTTGTCTTCAAGCGACCAGTGACGAAATTGGTTAAATTGAATGTTCGACGAGAGTAATTGAATCAACAAGAGTAAATTACTGGGGAGAGAATGATATGGATTCCACTTCATGTTCCACGTTCTCTCACTCTTTTTATTTTTTTTCCTTTTCATTTTTTTATGTAATTTTACCTTTTGTTCGCTTTTTTTTTTGTTAGAAAATATATAAGTCAGTCGACAATAAGTTGTTGAAAGAAAAACATTCGACAAAAAACAATAATAACAAATCACGAATTTCAGTGTATCGATATATTAGAAAACGCAACGCTATTCTTCATACGTATAGCCACTAGTACTAAAACCTAACACGTGATGGTTTCTTTTCGTCATTGTACGGAAGTAAAATGTTACCATAGGATTACAAAAAGGGAAATAAAAAGTGAAATAAGCCAAATTCATTCGAAACTTTGTAGGAAATTTCTTATATGTTTAGCACAACAAAATACCAAAAAATGGTTAAATCGGAACATTTCAAAGCAACTATGGCACAGTAATAAAAAATATGCGCTGGTCTGTGCATAGGGGTTATAAGTTACCCTAAAAAACAAATCACGATTTTTAAATCGTATGAAGTCCAATAACACACAGATATCATTTGTATATGCCAGAATCTGGTCCAGAATCACTTTTACGAAAGATGAACTCTAACATGAGATCAAAGAGTATCGGAGACAGAGCTTCTCCTTACTATACACCAGAGCAGAGCTAATTCCGAAAATTCCTGATAGCTTGTTCCACATTGTTACTGTGTTAAGCGCGATTTACATTCAATGAAATCGACTTCTGCAAAAAATAACATGAGATACAACATTGGAAATTGTTCAGGTTGTGAATCGTCATCTTTTTTTATAAACAGACGATGATATACTTTAAAATTGGCAGAATATAAAATATTACGATGACTTGTTGCACTGCAAAAAAGTTTAATGGATTTATGAAAAAAAAGTTCATTGTTTTGAAAGTAAAATGGAGGAACAAATTACCGGTTAGAATATTGTAGATTATAAAAATGTACATAAAAGTAACTAGTCGAATTATGGCACAAAGAGAGCGATGCCTTTTTTAGAGTATTTATTTCATTGCAATAATGGAGCCAACTTTTCGTAATCGAACGATTGCTTACTGGCAAATAAGTAATTTTCAGAGATATTTGGCAAATTTTTCAGGAGAATCTGAAATTAGTATATAGACTAGGAAACTTAACAGTCGTTGAACTACTAGTGGCAATAAAAAGACGATGATATTTTTGCAATTAAATCTTTTCCAAACCAGAAAAGTATGGAAACAAAATATTTTGGATCGTCGATTCAGGAAACTCATATCAATTGCGCACAAGACTATATGCATGCAACCTAGTGAACATACAAGCTTGTCCCTAAGTCAAGATAGGACGTACTAGAACTATGGATAATTTTGTTAACAGTTGTGCTCTTATCGAAGATACGATTCGTCAAAAAACAACAATTATAGGGACGATTCGAGGCAACAAAGCCGATTACCTAGTCGAGTTGAAAGCACACAAGACACCAAAAAATGTATATACAAAATCGATAAGTTAGCTTTTTGTTTGATGGCTATTACACTTTAGTGAGTTATAGCTAACTTATATTTAACGAATTTTTCATCTTGCAAAAAATCGAAACACTAGATGGAAAAATTATGCAAGTCAAACCGAGAAAAAATGTCTTCTTGTAAAAATAAAAGGCGAAACCCGAGATCCAAACCCAAAAACTGCAAGAAAAAGATTAACTTGATTTTTACAGGCTGAAAAGTTTTTTCTTTTTGTAGCAAAAGCTATAAAAAGAAGACAATACATGTATAAAATTAGTTTATTACACTATAGATTATTGCAATTATAGTTTTTTTGCTTTTATTGCAATTTTAACAAAATTGATTTCTACATCCAGTTCTTCTGAAAAATTCGTCGAATATAAATTAGCCATTACATATAAATACAAATGTGCTATTATTATCTACACTTCACAATAACGATGACATCAATAAAATTTCCGGCAAACCAAATACTATTTTAGACTACAATCCCAGTAACAGAGCAGTAGATAATATGGATAAGTTGGGCAAAGTCTACACATGTGAAGTGTATAGATGGGATCTTTTTCGGTGGACTTTTTCAACATGTTAGATGTGGCAGCTATTACTGGATAAAACCCTCGTTAATACTTATAAATCCAGATGTATGTTATCGCCAGTTGTGAAGATCTTGATGCACAAACCATGTGTGTAATACCCGTGCATCGGCAAAAACTTGAAACTCATCATTAGTTGCAACTTTCCTTATATTTGGTTTTAGTTCACCATTCGGTCGAGTTACATACCACTCCAGTGGAAGGACTATTCAAATATGTACGATTAGATAAAATAACATTAAAGGGTGATCAGCATGTTATATTGAAGTTGAGAGCAAGTTTTCGGAAATATTTAAAATTAATTTTAGAGTACGATTAGGAGGTGCTTTGTTCTCGGTTCTCTTTACTTCCACTAATGCCATCACCATCAGTAAGAACCGCAGGTCCTGGCAATTGCAAATGATATGTGTTACAGGACCGAATGGACAACTAAAACCAAATATATCATTGGTTTTAACCTTTCGTTTCATTCCGTTATCAAATAGTTTTTTCATTAGTGAACTGAAAATGTAAACTGAATGCTGCAGTTGAGTTAAAATTACACAGTTGAAATTTGCAAAGTGGAAATTTAAAAAACCATCGCGGGAGTTAGTATTAGTGGCGCCATCTGTTGTCGATGTCATATACTTATCACAATTTATTCGCTATTATTATTTTGTATCTTGCGGATACAATTTTATAGTTATCTTTCCGATATAAAAAGTTCAAGTTGGTGTCCGTGATGGTTAGATAAAACTTCATGA
The DNA here is from genome assembly GCA_963556175.1 of Tipula confusa. NCBI lineage: Eukaryota > Metazoa > Arthropoda > Insecta > Diptera > Tipulidae > Tipula > Tipula confusa. Next base: position 66,230,339 of record OY744477.1, on the reverse strand, counting down.
AATTCTCAATTTAATTGATAAAAGCATTCACAATTTAGTTACATTACCCAAACTTTTTGGGGTTTTGGGGATAAATTATCTTTTCTAAATCTGCTTAATCCAAAAAAACGTCAAAAATGCGTACAGTAGTTTGGACGGATATAGCCATCGATTTTCAATATTCAAACATCTAATGAGGTTGAGTAAAAACCTCATTAGATGTTTGTGTGAAATAAATTAGGAGTAATCTATTTAAAGAATTATATTTGAAAATTTTTATTAAGGAGCAAAAATGAACTTTTCAGATTATCAGCAAAATTCAAATAATTCTTAACGTCTGCCATTTTTTTTGTCACACACAGCGGTTTAATGCATAAATATTTGTCTAGTTTTACTGTTTCAGGTATATACGATATATTATCGTATATATAGTTAATAATTTTCTCATTATTTTAATATACATTATTGCAAAATTTTAGCGAAAAATAATTAAACAAGATTATGTATCCCTGCTAGTATATATTAAGTGCTTAAAAGCAAAATACTATATAGTGTTCACATGTGTGTACGTGAAAAATGCTACTGTGGGTGGTAAACCATAAAATTATCATAATTTATATAAAAATACACTAAAGTGAACATTTTATAAAAGGTTTTCTATTAAAGAGTGAGATTAAGGCCTATTTGATTCAATGTAAAGTATATTTGGTAGCAATAAGTACACCTTAGACATTATAGGATGAGTTTAATTGACCAAATTTTCGGTGATGCTCTTATCGACAGAAGCAGACACTTTCAATGTAGTCCAATAATTGTTTTGATTGCACATAACAAAGTTTTTATATTATCTTTTAGAAACAAGTCAAATAGTGTTCCTTGGTCTGTTTCTGGTGGTCAATTGATTTGAAATCATCGATTTACTAAACTCGCTATAAAAACGCGGCAATATTTACGTGCATAAGTTTAATTTTTTTACTACATGACGATTATTTTGCCACACAGTTCATGAAATGCCTTTTGCACATGTTTTTATTATGATAATACACTTTAACAGTCGTAATTTGCTCGTGTCAGTTTCACAAGGTCCTCTATTCAAACCTAGAGCTTCGAATTAATGAAATCATCTCTAGGATGACTTTACTATAGAAATATCCGCAGTTTGTAAAGATGAAAGATTTTAATTATCCATATAACAAATGTTCAACAGAAATATTTTCCTATAAAGTGTTGAGTACGACATAGCTTTTTTGAAAGGTGACTATTCTATGGGCGAGGTTTTTTTCCTTTATGTTTATATATTTCCTATTTAAAAAGAACATAGACCTATAACAAATACATGTGCAATTTAATATTTAACATAGTGGGTTAAGTTGTTTGAATTTTTCAATCAATATATTGAGTGATCAATACAATCGAAAGCCTTCCGTATGTTAATAAATAAAACACCAACTCGGAGCTTGAAATTTGTTCTCAAATAAACATTATTTATGAAGTTTGCCACTGCTGCTTCCGTAATCGAGTATGAAGAGAATCCAAACTGGTTATTATTATATTTGAATATTTAAAAACTTAACGGATATGAAATCGTATCCATTAGAAGATTTTATGTTTAAGGTGTTGATTATCTAGTAGAACGAAGTCGTGTATTCGATATTGTCTAAAATGAGGAATATTATCTTGAGTTGTACCAGAAATTTTTGGTTTTAAATTTTAGGTTGTCTTTGAAAAGAAGTAATCTAGTTAATTCAATTTCATTTAGATAATTATTACGAAGACTTTGTTAATTTATATAGAGTATCCGTTAAAAGATGCTATCGACATTATCAAGACTACAAAATTACTTTTCAAACGATACATTAATTTCATTAGTAACATTATATTCCTCAATAGAATACATAACAAATTACAATTTAGTCAAATGAATTATAGTTTGGTGAATTACAACAAAAATTCGCAAAAAAATTTAAATTTTACTTGTAGGTATCGTTACGAGAGAAACGAAAGAGAAATTCAAAAAATAATAAATAAGAACAAAGAGAACATTAACAAAATTTAGAAATGACATAACTATTTCAATCAGTAATAATTCTGAAACCTTTAGAAAATGTATCCACAACAAACTTAATACTGTAATGTGCGATATCAAACACCTAATCACAACGCTGTTTACTCGCAAGCAACATCCAACACACAATTTTACTCTTTCGCCACCTTGAACGATGTCTTGAACTGTGGAAATTACGCCACAAATTAAAAAATTCAAATTTAAAGAATACTTCATGGTTTACTTAAGAAAACTGCAATGGTTTATGCAACAATCCGAACATTTTTAGAATTCAGAAACTAAGCGATGGTTAATTGTCAAAATTGTGGAAATTAAGACAAAAAGTTCTAGAAGATACTTGATACTTTAATCAAACAAAAATGTAAAAATTATGTCACTCAATCGAAAATATTCTAAATACTAAAAATACACTATTGGAGCTCGATTTTTTGTTTCCTGATCCGAATCACCAGTTGATAACCTGCAAATTTGAAATCAGTCATGCATGATGAGATCAAATTTAACTTTCCATGATCCGATATCAATATTGGATCAGTATTGGAACAGCTTCGTATTTGTCCTACTGTAATACTGGGAACTACTTTTATTTTTTCAAATAACTACTAGCTTACTAATGGATGACGTTTCTTGGTCCGTTTTGTTTATGAAAAAAAAATCGTTCGGCGTTCATTTGTTAAATTTGTACTACTGTTTTCGATGGCGGTCGTTACTGAATAAATGTTGTGGATACTAACAACTTTGCAATCACTTTTTTTCTGATTGTCCATGTTCAACTATCATCGTTCGAAATTTTTTTACAGGCGTTCAACTAGAGGCGATAATGAACAAAGGCGATAGATTTCAATAGTTGGGACTCTATATAGTATGATAGATTATACTAGAAACGAAAAGATCGAGTGGTTTGTCAAAGTTTCAAAACTATAAACAAAATATTTTGGGAATTTCGTGTGCGAAGAATGCTAATTTCAAAAGCAGTTAATTAAATTATATATTTACGACAACAAATTGTATTGAAATAAATTTAAAAAAAAAATGAGTTAATTAAATTGAAGTTTTGATTATCGGATTTCCCATTTGAAATCAATTCATAATTTTGCTCAAAAGGGTTTGCCATTATTGTATTCCCATTGTCTGATTCATAAGACAAAATTTCCGCTGGTCACATAATAAATTATAAAAAAAAAACATAAGATTAAAGAAGGTAAAAGAAAGACATAAAGCTCCAATAGTCTCCCGAGCACGTTTATGGCCCCTTAAAAAAAATGGAGGTTCGACATTTTTCAGTATATGTTGGACAATAAGAAATTTTATCGTGTCTACACTTAAACAAGTACTTTAAGAAGCAACCGTATACTCTTTCTGGAATTGAGATACGTAAAACTTGATCACGTAAAACTTGATGGTAAGTTCATCAGACATTATTCATTCCGTTTCCGTTTGATTTGCACACGTTGGAAGATTTATGATTGTCGTCATCGATTCCATCGACTCTAGTGTTCGTTTTTATCGAGCTCCACTTGTATTCCGCATTATGCTGGAAAGTGCATTTCTTACTACGAAGTATAGCCTGTTTGTACTTCTTCGTCTAACACCAGAGTTGTGGGTTTTTAACCATCCTGCGAGTAATTAACACTGAATTAATTTTCTACTCAGTGAATGATAGCCGAACTTAGAGCAAACATTCGCGGATCGCACGTATATGATTGTTCTATTACAAACCTGGATTACTCCCTCTTTGTGTTTAGCCACTTTACAAAACCTCTTATTTTGGCTTCTTTAACTGTAAAGAGCATGCATATATACATAAGGATACTGTTCAACTTGGGATATCAATCGAATTGCTATATAGTTTACTTACTATTGCTAACTTTACAGTAAGGCTCGATCGCTTCATCGAACACTATTACTTCCGACTCTCTTTATATAGCATTTTCGATGTAAAGTTGATAATTATTTTTCCGCAAATAGTTATTATTGCTATTGCTTAGGCGATAACTTAGGCAGCCTTGTACCCTATATCCTTAAAAAAATGTAAAAACTATCGCGGCATAAGCTCTTCTTTGCACATTATACATATTACTGTCTTACTAATATTGCAGAATCACTCCACCCTGCGGAATTTTAGGTGTCTAAAATTTAGATAATTCTTTCTAAATATTACGAAACACCTCGTGAACTACATCAGGTATTCTTGGAATCCATCGAGATAGCTTATGGTTTGCTTTACGATGTCTGGGGATACCTAAAAATATGTGCGTTTATGTAAATTGACAGTAATGCAGTCACTATGCAGTGTCAAAGTTGAGAACAAGCTATTTCAGGAATTTTTACAATTAGCTCTACTGGTGTACGGCAAAGAGATGTTCTGTCTCCGATTAGACTCTTTAATCTCATGTTAGAATTTATCTTTCGTAAAAGTGAAACACTTCAGGATATCTGTATATTTGGACTAAATGGCAAATGTTTCAAAGAACTACTGGATCCACTTGTACGATTCTCAGCTTCCCGTTGGTCTCTAAAACAATGACTTTAAACCAAAATATATGATCACTGGTTTTAGAGTCTAAGATGAAATCAGGATTTTAGTAGTGGTGACCTCACATTTGAAGGAGTGACAAGTTTTCGATACCCCGGTCACGTTCTGCGAGCTGATCCTAAACAGATGGTACAGCGATCTCTGAGAAAAGAGCTGCCATTTAGCAGGAGCAGAGGTCGCTGTTGGAGACGATGACAGAACGATTCGGAGTAGAGAACGATTTTTCTTCTTCGGATTGCCTAGAACAATACGAAGAACAAGTTCGGGATCAAATTGGATTATTATTATTTAGATAGCTATGCTATGTGGCAAACGACGAGGCATTACTGCAACATATGCATTTATAACAGCCAATGTTACTAGCAGGTCCCGACACATTTTCGCTTTTAACGTGGTTACTAGGAAAAGTAACTTCTGGATATAGTGTTTTGCAATGAACGGTGGCTGCATCTAATTACGTATAAGCAAATTCCTAAATATGAATTAAAAATGTGCAAATACTTCAAAAGCAACCTGCGTATAACATTAACTTATACGACATCACCGATTTATTTAAAAAGATTAGCCATTAAGTTATCTTATTAAAACAGAGAATTAGACTGGCATTATAATCTTTTGAATAAATACATATAGGCATAGACATAATCTTAAAAAATCCGCTATAAATTATTTTCTTTAAATTTTCATTTTCCAAATTTTTTTTTTTTTTTTTTAAAATATCTTAAGAATTTTCAAATGAATTTATATTTGGTTTTTATGAGTATAGAACTTGAGAACGTATAATATTATGTAAAGCTGATCAATAAAAAAGCTAATTATATACGAAGAATTGGCATAAGTGTCTTCTATATATAAATACTTAAGAAGCTTTTATAGTAAAATTTACAAGTTGTATTACGTATTGCAAACAGTTTTTAAGTAGTTATTAAGTATAACGTATAAGTACTTTTTTGCGTCTACGATAAAAATAAAAAATTTCAAACTTCTGAATCATAATAGGGAATATGAGTTATTGTAATAAACTTGTTAGACAAATGACATTACAAATTAATTTAATTAAAATTTTATGTCCTTGGAACTATAATATGTGATAATAACATTTTTCTGAGGATATAGTTAAATTATTTTACGAGGGCCGTTATTAAGCTTTTATAGAATAGATAAAAAAGCTAGCTTTATTATCAAACAAAGTTTATTGCTTTAATGATTTACATATTTGGCTATGCGTATAGTGAGGAATTATTATTCGGTCTGACGCCAAAATATGTATTCGTGATAAAAATCGTTTTCTATATATGCAGGTTGATGTTACACTTTGCACTAAAAATTGACTATTTTGGTGTTTTTAGAGCAAGACGGTAAAAGTACGTACCACTTTTCGATTTTCTCTATCTTGAAGGACACATACAGCCGATTATTATTTACCTCATATAGGTTCCAAATCACCTGTGACGAATATTTTCACGATACAATTTCATTTTGTCACCGAGCAATTGGCGCAGCTATTAAAGTTGCGGTGTTTGGGACGGAAGGTACCGGGTTCAAATCTTAACGGAGGATGGTTGTAAAAGGGAGTTTACAACCGTCCTCCGTTACTACTGTAGCAATGCAATGTGCAGATGAATTTAAAATCGAACCTGTATTCGTGCGTCCTCGATTTGGCTGGCGTATAAGGTAGGATGTTAAAAATTAACCGCGAAAGAGTTGGGAGAGCTTCGGCTCCAGAAAAAGATTGCAGGGTTCAAACACAAAAAAAAAATTCATTTTGTCCCAGAATAGTAAATTTCCAAGTAAACAAAAAACAATGCAAACTGCGACAATTATCGTTTGAAACAAAATTACGACGTAAATTATTATGCCTACTCAGTCCATTTCGCAATTATTTTGGCACTTCTATGCGAAGTATAAGGAATATACTTCAACCAATAACTATTCACTGATTTTAATAAAATTTATAGTTACAGATAAAATGTCCAGTATTAATTTTCAGAATCATTTGTAATATGTTCATATTGTTACGATTTCTCTAGAGATAAACCTAGAGACATCTACGAAGTAATATTAGTATTAGCGTAATTGAGTAAATTGAAACTAAAAGAATAGCGTTGTGATATCTCAAAAAAGTAGAATAAAATAATAGAAAAATAGCATGTTCAAACGGTAGAAAACGACCATGCGTTATTTTAATAGTTCCATATTCCAAACGGCCGTTTTCGACCATAGCCTTAAATCCACACGAAGAACTTTTTTTCAAAAAGTTGAGCTTTTCTACTCTCAATAGGTTCAATTAAGCCCAAATAATCGATATGAACAAAATAAGAGCTCAAAATAGTTCTAAGATAACGAGTGGTATACAAACAATTTAATTACGGGATGAAATAAAAAAATGTTATAAGCAGTGAATTGTTGTTGTTAAAATAAAGATTTGTTTAGTGTTGTAAATAAAGAATAATTGTGTTATTTACTGTGGGAATTATTGTGATTAATAGTCAACAGTGTTGGAGAGGAAACTGTTATGTATGGTGAATTACTTTATGAAGTGGTGATTTAAAGACAGTAAATATCAATGGAATTTATTTACAATTTAGCCGAACCATTAGAAAAATAGGTAAAAAACGTAACATTTGGTGAAACCCGTGGGATTGTGAATATTTAATGTAATTATGTACACGTTACCGAATAAACGGTTGAGGGAAGAGTTTACTCTTCGTGATTTGCCAACCAGTGGTACTAAATGTGAATTACAAATAAGAACCGCGAAGCCATAATGAATGAAGGCTTGGATCTGCGGCAGCACAAATTAACTATAGCAAAATAGACACGACTAAGATAGAGGAGGTTGATGCTGGTGAGCAGAATGCAATGCAGAGGAGACAGTTGCTCCAATAAATTTTGATTTGTCACATTTAATAGTTGCCATAGAAATATCAAGAGAAAATTTGAAAATCCCAAGAAGAACAAAGCAAACGGTAAATTCAAACACTCGTTGAAGGCTAATTTAAAACGAGATTCTGGAAGTTAAAATAGAAGTTCAACTTATTAAGGGGAGGTTCAACAAGCTGAACAAGCTAAACTAAACGTCTAGAAAAGACGTTTAGACGTTTTTTGACGTCAGAGTAAATGGAACAAAGTTGCAAGTAGTTCAACATTTTCAATCAGTCAAATTAAAGGTTCCATCTTTTGATAGAACAACATCGTTTGGCATATTTATGCTACAATTTAAAACAGCAGCTACCAGAAATTTTTAATTGTTAAATTGTTGATTATAGTATATTAAAAGAAACTGCAGCTGAAACTTTACAGATCGTTCTAGAAAAAAGCGTTGTGATTAAGGTAGAGTAATGCAAATCTTGGAGCGTAAATATGGAGGTGAATATAAACGAGAACTCTACAAAATGAAGCTAAAAGTTCGATATTTAAAGAGTGGGGAATCACTACAAGAGAATTCGACGGATATCGAGGGGTTGGTCTAGCACATTCCAACAATGATCCAGACTACACGGAAAGAATCAAGATCGAAACATTCATTGACGGTGTTCGAAATGTCGAGACTAGAAGAGCTGTAGTGTTGTTTCCAAAAGCGACGTCCGCACAGACGGTCGCCTGCGCTTGAACCAAGCAGACGGCATATAACGTCATCAAGCCGGCAATCAATATACGAAACATTGATCAGATTCTCGGGCTGTGATAAAACGGTCCACATCTTAAGAGATATTAAGAGGATACCATCGCCGGCCATCGCTGGCCAAGAGAAGAAAGAGGGGCAGGTAACGACGGAGTCGTTAAACTAAAACGAGACAGTTTCGAAGAGTATAAACTCATCTCACAACCAAATCCGTCATAACCTGTATTCCTATCTCAAGATTGCAAAGAGGTGGAGATAGCTTAATCACCAAAGGAGACACCGATGGAAGAAACTGTCTTATCACGCTGGATGCAGCAGCAACAAGAACAAACGTGCGAAGTGACATACTAGCAAACGGGATCCAGCCAATTTGAAGATTAAGGTTACAAACGGCTACTGGTGAAAGTGAGATAATCAACGGCAAGAAAGGATGCGTCGATTATAGAAAACTCAACACCATAACAAAGAAGAATAGTTATCCCTTACCAATGATTGCCATTATCGGGAGCACAAATATTCTTAACATTTGATCTGCAGAGTGAATATTGGCAGGGGGAAGTCACAGAAGATGATAAAGAAAAGACCTCGTTCAGTGTAAGCAATGTGTTCTGGAAATTCAATATCATGTGCTTTGGTTTCTGTAACACGCCTGCAATTTCTAAATGGCTAATGGAAACTGCACTGAAGGGAATGCACTGGCAGACGTTCTAAGTAGATCTGGATGACATTATATATAGTAATGGGAAAATACTTTAATGATCACCTGAGGAATTTGGCGGAAGTATTCGAGAGGATTCAATCAGCGGGGCTAAAGCTGAGTCCGAAGAAGTGTAAATTGTTTCGTGACGAGGTCAAATATTTAGTACACAATGTAACAGCACATGGAATACACACGGATGAGGAGAAGATTTCTGCAGTAAATGGCTGGCCCATTCAACAGAATCTACACGAACTAAGAAGTTTTATTGGACTTTTAGAAAGAAAAGTTTGCATGACCTTACCAGAAAGGATAAGGCATCCAAATGGATCGAAGAAAGCACATTCAAGGAATTAAAAAGACGATTATGTACGGCATCAGTACTGTATATCCAACCCTTTTTTAAAGTACTGTTAAAGGGGTATTATTCAGTCACTCGAAAAGTTTTTGACCATAGTGGAATGCGTTAAACATTTCCATAAATATCTCGATGGTCAATCATTCTATTTAAGAATGGATCGTGGCGCTTTGAGATGGTTACTACAGTTTAAAACTCACGTTGGATCGAGCGAATGTAAAGCGATGACTAATCAACACGACCATGCCGAGTAGGTTGCAAGCATTGCGGACGAGTATAAAACAAGGACAACAGCATCGATGCCAGACTCATGAAAATTTTACTACCAGAAAAATGAGCTCCTGAAGAAATTAGAAAGCAGCAAATGGAAGACTCGGATTTATCGGTAATAATGAAATACGAAGAAGAAGAAGAGCGCCGACTATAGCATGGATTGAAATTGCAGAAAAAGGCATGTAGCAATTGCATATTGGGTTCAAAGGGTCAGTTTGCAGAATTTAGATGGTCAGTCGATGCAATCTTTAATAGTGGTACCTAAGGTCCAGATTGCAGAGATTTTAAATGAATACCATGGAGGTAGGAATCAAAAAAATATTATCCAAAATACGAGGAAAATGTTTTTCTGATCAGGATGTCGACAGTCAGTGTGACGAAATCCACAAAAATTACCATCATAAGAAAAAAAAGTTTACCCATTTCAGTTCCAAATGTCGGGTGTGTTTATTAGTAAAGTGTAAAGTGTAACAATATAATTGAAAATAAACGGTAAAATGTACCGAATTATTTTTTTATGTTTGTCAGCTTGCACGAAATTATCCCGAAATATTAAAAAAAAAATAATAAGCCTAAAATTAGCTACCGAAAAACATAAAAATTTCTAGTGCTAACATTTACAAATACCGACTAAACAAATATTATTCTAAGGGTGGCCACTAAAATTTTTATGAATATCATATTTTACCAATATTTGTCAAATATGACATAAGCCAACATTGTTCGACAATCCTCATCAACATAAAAAACGAAAAAGAAGAATAATTATTAAATAAGTGATAAATAAATAAAAAGGTGCGAAATTTAAATAAAACTTTCAAAAGTATAGAAAAACTAATAATATTAAAAAATTGAAAAAAGGACAAAAAGGATAATACAAAATAATGTATCATAGCTACGGTAAAGATAAAGGTTAAGTGAATATTACATAAATGACAACCAATTATTTTTCTTTTTTCATATAAAATTATTTTACTGGAAAATACTGGACTAAGGAAAAAAGTTAAGAGTTGTAGTTGTAAATGATAGTTTTGTAGTGACATGAATGAAATTATTCTGGATAGAATTAATTTGAGATGGATCACAGTTCAATTATAGATAGGACTGATTCATTTCGCAAAGAAGTCTTCGTTTGCTTTATTTTGAATTTTTGAGAATATGACGTCATGTGTCCAAATTAATTTAAATACGTAAATGCAGTTATCAACGTTTTAAGCAGTAAGTTGAAATCTTACCAATTCTTTGGAGATTTTTTTATAGAAAAAAAAAAATAAAAATCGGCAAATTTTAATTAATTGCTTAAGCTACTCAATTACCAATTACATTTGCATATATGTAGGCGTACATTATTATATGTAAAATCGATTAATTGTTTTTGCATATAAAATATTTATTAATTACATGCGGTTTTTTTAATTTTATTCAATTTTATTACTTTCTAAAAATCTAAAATCTACACATAAAATATTTAGATTTAGAAACCTCATTTTAAAAAGTACTAAAATTTATTTAACGCACAAATAGGTGGTTTGACATAAATTGTTGGCATGCCACACATTAAACTGCGGGTTGGCCTATAAAATTATTTCAAATCATGAGCTAAATTAATTCAATTATTTTGGGTCAAATAAAATTTAAATGTTAGTCCAATGACCAATTTATTGCCACAACTATATACAGATTTTTAATTTATTTCAATCATTTTTATAGTTTATTGTCGCGGTTCGTGATAATAATTGTTGACGAGTTCGATTAAATGTAAACGAGTTACCTTAAAGTTTTAATTCTGGTACATTACTGGTTCAATATTTTTGCATCAGCGTGTTTACGGTATACTGAATAATTTAGTGATTGTTTTGTTGTTGGTAGTTGGCAAGACTTTTTTTGATAAATTTTTTATTCTTCAGTATACTCTTTAACTTTATTACCTGGTTGGGGCCACAACGATATTAAACCTTTTCTATGAAATTGTTGAGCAACTTACCTCATGAAATTCAGATTTTTTTGCGCCATATATGACCAAGTCTGCATCAAGTTGCGTCGATTACTTTCGTAACCAGTTTTCGACCCATCCGACCAGGTATAACCAAAGAAGGCCAACTTCAAGCCAAAGACAAGCGTCTTTACTCGATGACCGTACTTTCTTTCGATGGCCGACCAGAGAACTGGCTTGTATTCAAAGACATATGCGAAATGCTTGTGCATAATCGAATAGATTTGGAACCAATTTACAAATTAAGCAAGGGGAATGTCCCTATATGACCGCAGGCGTTTACACTGGCGATTATGAGCAAGTATGGAACAAACTGAAGCGCCGTTATGATCATTCACGCCGCTTAGTTGAGACACATGTGAATTGTTCCTCGATCTGCAAAATACATGAAATGCAAATGCGACTGCGCATAATCCATCATCTGATGGATTATGCGCAGTCGCATTTGGAATTTGGGCCGGTGTCTGGCATATTTCATGCCAACAGTGTCGCACAATGAACTCGGATATCAGGTGAGTTTCATTACTGATTCCTGGATTTGATACAGGGTGTTGCTTGCAGAAAACATTTGCGTTAATTACAAATTGCTGATCCAGGATTTATTAAGCTCAAGCATATCGTATTCTTGATTGATGCCGACATCTGGGGAAATATAATAAGAGACGTCATAACTCATACAACTTGGGATCGATCAACTCATGTACTCATCCAACACATGTGTGGGTGAGCAGCAACTCGATGAACTACTTTATAAGTTCTGTTAACTGGAAAAGCCCCTAACTAACGGCGATTTCATTTCAGATCCATTTTAACGACCACTTTTTTTAAACGACTCTCAGCCGCAACGCGGTAAGATCACTGCAGTGTTCAAATTCCATTTCGCCCTGATGCTCAAACACTTAGGTATTTTCATCAGCAAGCATTACGAACCAAGTATGTACAGTTTTTGCGCATGAATATATTGCACTAAACCGCACTTGCCACCGGTGGCTTATTTTCTAGGTCATCCTTTGCAATCACATTATATACCGCATCATATACTGTCATCGAAAAGTTTATAGAATGGTACTCAATACCTCGGCTAAGACAAGTAACGGTGTATCACTGAACGATACACGACTGGTTGGTTCATTATCTGTTGGTTCATTATCAGCTTTGATACTCCAAGTGGTGCCATAATTCTGGCGTTCAATGTTGACTCTATTTTACAACGCAAATTTCATTTAAGGAAGTAAAACTGGAATGGTGTACTAACCGTTACGGCGATTATTGGTTCGAAACCATATTTTCCAGAAGTTCAGCTCAGTGACTCTGACTCGACGGTACTCGGTCTTCATTGGAGTGCAATGTCAGGATTCCCAAATTATAAGAATATTCTTAGTACGCTTAGACGTAACGATACGTTGCTTTAACTTTTACATCAACAGGCTGCCAACCCGTTAAGAAGTAGGAAAACTTACAACTCCATCGGCTGGGAATTAATAATAATGAGCATGTCATGCAGTATATACTATTTATCGGTTACTAAATGATGTTACCAAGATACCAAGGAATGAAACACCATTTAGAGGAGAGATCAGTGGACAAAATTCCACAAATTTAAATTAGTCAACAATGTCCGTTCCGTTGACCCCGAATTCAAACACTTACAAACACTGGGGGCCATGGATGAAAATAATGCCTTCACTTTCGGTGCCACCTGTTGAACATTTTTCAAAATCCTTATTTTTCAAAGTAAAATCGTATGATCTAGTTTTATCAGCTGGTAATGGCACACTTATTAATACTTACGGCACAAAGTTGCTCAGAATAAATCTCGGACTCAAACGTTTGTTCACACATGCTTTCATTCTAGTAGATGTGAATCGTCCGATCAAAGGTGCCGATTTACATAGCAAATTCGGCCTCCTTGTCGATCTCAAACGAAAACGGCTAGTTGATTCAGCGACTCAGCTGTCAATCAATGTCACAACGGTGTGGGTCGATACGCCCATCATATTGTTACGTCAGATCATTTACCCGTAGCAAGACCACGTCGACTAGATCCAATACGTCACAAAGCAGCTTATACCGAATTTCAACATATGGTGGACTTAGGTATTTGCCGGTCATCGGCATCTACTGTCTCTTGTCCACTACATATGGTTAAGAAAAAAAATCTAGATTGGAGACCTTGTGGTGATTATCGTAGACTTAATATGTTCACAGTACCAGATCGTTACCTGATTCCCCACATTCAAAACTTCTCCATGCATGTACATGGATGCAAAATTTTCTCCAAAATAGATCTAGTCAGAGCATATCATTTAATTTCCATCGCAACTGACGACGTTCACAAAACGGAAATCACAACCCCATATGGTCTTTTCAAATGAAGTCGTTTGCGATTTAGACTTTGTTTTTGCATATATTGACGACATTCTCGGTGCATCACAAAATGAGGAACAACACAAACGCCATCTTCCAACTAAAGAGCGAGTTAATACCATTAGGGAACTCCCAGTCACATCTTCAATCAAGAAAATCCAACAGTTTATCGGTATGGTAAATTACTATCATCGGTTTATACCGAAATTCTCGCACCAATTCACGCACACTTGGCCGCTCTACTAAAGAAGCCCAAAACAGTCAAAAATTACTTTTGGTCCGAAGAATGCCAAAATGCATTCACACATCTCAAAAGTAAATTGGAAAACGTAACCTTGTTAGTACATCCGCTGAACGACGCTAAGTTCAGTATCACAACCGATGCATCAAACACTGCTGTCGGATCAGTACTACAACAATACAAAAACGTAAGCTGGGAACCACTTGGATTCTTTTCTTTACTCATGGAAGTTGAACGAAAATACTGAGCATTTGACAGAGAATTACTTGCAATATATCTATCTATAAAACACTTTAGATATTTTGTAGAAGGTCGAGATTTCACCATTTAAACCGATCACAAACCTCTGATTAGAGCACTTCAGTCTAAAACTGGACCACGCCAGTTTACCACGGATATCCGGCATGTAAAAGGTAAAGACAATGTCGTGGCGGATACATTATTCCGCGCACGATCGACAACGAAGCGGCACCAGACAACAATCAAACAAACACAATCGAAACAGTTGAAGCAAATTTCGACTATCACACGATCACTCAGGCACAAAAAGCAGACTTAGAACTTCAGAATTTACTTTCTGGTTCCGAACGTCACGTTCGTTGAATCTTTACATAATATTTCACATCCAGGTACCCGCGCAACTCGTAAACTTATTACTGCTTGATACTTCTGGCCTAGTATAAACAAGGACATTAACCACTGGACACATTCTTGTTTATCCTGCCAAAGTTCGAAAGTTCAAAGGCATACAAAGGCGGCTTTAGGACGAATCGAAATTCCATCAGGTCGATTTGAACATATTCACATGGACATAGTGGGACCTCTTCCACCGTCCAACGGATATACATGTCTTTTAACCAGTGTCGACAGTTAAATTTCCCGATTCGGCGTTCCGCTTGAAATCACGACCGACCAAGAAACGCAATTCGAATCCAAACTATTCGTCGAATTAACGAAACTTCTAGGATCTATCGGATACGAACAATCGCTTATCAGCTTCAAGCGAATGACATGGTCGAACGATTCCATCGACAGCTTAAAGCTGCACTCCGGGCTCGAGGCAATACAATACATTGGAGCTCAGAAATACCTATCGTTCTACTTGGTATTCGAGGCACGGTTAAAGAAGATCTTAATTGCCCACCAACCGAAATGGTTTACGGTCAAACTATCAAACTACCCGGTAAGTTCTTTATTGAAAATCCTCTCGCACCTCAATCAACTGACACAGTGATCGACCAACTACGCAACACTATGCAAAATCTTGTCCCCTTTGCAACACGAAAACTTACTCATAACACGACTACCTACTCATAACGATATATTTGTTCCTAAATCGCTCGAGAAATGCGATTTCGTTTTCGTAAGAGTATACAAGATTCGCACTGGATTTCAACCTCCGTACGAGGGACCATATAAAGTGATAAGAAGATTACGATGACACTTTGTTATTTTGAAAAAAGGAAAACATCAATCAGTGTCTATCGATCGCCTAAAACCTGCGTACGGAATACTGTGTTCTGCTGATCGAATTACAGCGTCCCGAACAAAAAAATCCGTTCGCATCAATGACCACATCACTTTTTCATACGGCACTTTAACTGCGTAGGGGGTACTGTAACGGTCAGAATTATTCATATTTAAATAATTCTACACTGCACAACACTTTCACTTCAATTGACTTAGGCGACAATTAATATTATTGCAATTGTGCTATACAACAAAATCATTCAATCTCAGTGACTACACTGCCACCTATATTCAAAATAATTATGTTTTGTGTCTCCACTCATCTTACAACAACAAAACATAATTTCATGTTGTGTGCAGCGGACAAATGAAAGTCAAACAGAGTCAATTATGACTCTTCATAATTGGTGCACATTCATGTTGATATGCGTTTATGGTCAATATGAAAATCAGAAGAAAATGCATCACCCGTTTTTCTATTGCGCTCGTTGGCTATGGCAATAAAAAAACGGGACAATCAAGAATATCAGTCTTGGGGGTTAGGAGAATAAAGTTAGTAACTAGTCAAAAAGTGGTTTTCAAATGAATCAGTGATCCGTGGCTTTAAAATATCGCCGCAAATAGCATTATAGATCGTTGGTAACAAGTTGACATCAGACAATGTCGCTTAATTTGCTAATAAAACAATCCTAATATTGTTAAATTCGAAACACTGACCGACAAAAATCATAAAGTGGAGGACAAATGACAAATGCGTTGAAAATATTAAAAGGCAAAAATGATGGGTGCCAGTGTATTTATCCCATTGAGTTTTTGCACAGCCATTCTTTTTCAGAAATGCCACCTTACAAGTTTGATTTGAACGTATACGAGCAATTATCATATTGTTAAGAAAAATGTAACATATTTTGTCTAATGGACAAAGAGCTTATGACCAATGTGATAATTTTATTATCATGCAATTATCATGTTGGCCAAAATCAAGTTCACAAAATCAAACGATTTCACTTTCCAATTCTCCAGAATGCAATTTTCTGTGGAATTATCGTTTGCAATGATAATTAATGGGCAGCTTTATGTAGTTTTATCTAGAGAATAATTGATAGACCGCACCAAGATAAACTTTGGTATGGGCCAAAGAATCTTCCCAGATTCTGCAGATTTTTATGTGCCTGGCTGTTAGTAAGAATAAAGGCAGTTGATCACTTTTCACTGGTGAGTTGTAACAGTGCTGACGACAATAAACAATATTTATTGTAATTAATGACAAAGATATAAGTAATAATTCAAAATGGAAAATTCCCATTTAAACACATAAAATATTGTTTGCGTATACATATTAGCATATGTGTATGTAATCTGAACAATAATCGTTGACATCATATTTTTAATTCATCTATTATGAAAATCTACATCAAATTTCACTGTAATTTGCTCTAGTTAGAAAATATTCATGTTTCTATTATCTACTATTGCTAATCGATCTAGATTAACATAAATCAGATAATCCTAATTAGCCTTATAAAGTTGTTTCATTTTGATAATTGGGCAAAAGCATTTTTCTAATTTTAATGCGATAAGGTAATTTAATGAAAAAAAAAATGTTATTTATTTGTTTGGAAAACTTAATCAAATTCTACGGTTTGATAACATTTAATTTCAACCTTAAAGTTGTACTATGTTGGTTCTACTCAAAATACAAAAATCCAATTTACCATACTACTATTGATTCCACGTGGAATAGACTTATAACCTGAATTGAAATTATCCTCGCGTGTCATATACCAAAAAAAAATTCATATACCAAAGGTTTTCCAATTTAATGTCCAGTATAGTAGAATCTTTATAATATCTTTACTGCAAAAACACTACTACTTTCAATAAGCTAGGATGTTTAGTTTATCTCCAAACGGATTTTCAAACTGAGGACTTTTGTTGCTCTTTATAATGCCACTGGCCTTTTTAAATACCCTCCTCCCTGTAGCCTACGCCATTATGGCAAAAAGGTCTTGATTTTTACTAAAACTGTCGCTAACAATTAAAAAAAACGTACAACAAATCTAGCGTTCACAAAAAATTCAGAAATATTAAATTAAACAGTGCGATTGCAACGCCATCTTTTAACAAAGTAAAGTTTAAACCAATAGTCGTTTGGATTAATGTTCTTGGTCGTTTGTATTGAGTAGTTTAAAAGTTGGACTATCACACATATTAGCGAGCTTCTCATTAAAAAAAAACACATTAAAAAGTTTTAAAAATAAATCAATTATTCCATTTGGAAAACTCTTTATATACTATCCCTATCACATTTATGTTTACCCAATAAAAAAAAACCACATCTTGCCAAGTCATACCAAATGACTGTGCATTTTTTTTTATTGTTATTACTGCGGTCGGTAATAAGTCAATATCCTCTATCAAAAAGCTCAACAAGTATACGATTTGTTATTGTCTTCTTTTCTAAACACTTTTTATTTTTCTATTGTTGTTCAAGTTCTTTGATTGATATGACTTTGAAACGAGTAACATTGTTCAAGTGTTTATGGTGTACAAGTGAAATTATGTAGCACGCGCGGGAAGGATGGGAATAAACACGATTTACGATTGGGAAATGAAAAAAATTAAAAAACGATTTAGTGGGTGGGAAATGAAAATAAAATGATTTTTCCAATTTACCCACATTTTTCGAACGAACAATTCATATACTAAACACAAGAAAATTACACATATATTGTGTGCTTGAATACGGATGTTCGATAATCCATTTCGTATTTGTAAAGTTCATGCTGTGTTGAATTGCTTTTTGATTATAAGAAGTTGTATTACAAATATTAAACTGTTATACATTTATCTAGCAGCTATTAATCTACAGAACGGACCAGCAAGTTAATTTATTGAGCTCTTTGCATACAAAAATGATTATAATCTAAATGTTAAAATTTAAAACTACCGCAATACGTATAATACTCCATTTAGTGTATGCAATATGCATATACATATGTACAAACTATAGTAAAAATAGCATAAACTACAATGCGAAACTAAAATTAGTATCACAAGCACAAATATAACTAATATAAAACAAAAAACCAAATAAATTGGTTTTGTTCTAAATTCGTATAAACGCCTGAATGTTGACGAGGAAAATAATTAATTTTTTTATAATCATACAACACTAATACATTTACACAATTTAAAACTTTATATATATTCAAATATTTAATTGTTTTTATGTTAGTACATTTATAAACTTACCAAAAATCTTCATCCATTAAATTACCGATTGAACATGCCGATGAGATTCGTACACCATCATAATTTAATATGGTTGCCCGATCTATACCGCGATCTTCAAATTTAAGCATCGCTAAAAAATCGCCAACACTATGTGATATTGGTTTCAATGTAAATTGACATTTTTCATTGCGACTTGGCAACGGAACGGTAACTTGCGGTAATCCTCTTATAAATCGTATTGTTACATCTGGAAAAATAAAAAAATAAAAAATTGTTAATTGGTTATATAATTGCTTATAATATTTATTGATTATTTTATTGGTGACCTTGGGTGACCTTATTTTTTATATAAAAAAGAATCCGAATAAAAAAACTGAATTTATAACAAATTTATAAAGAAGAGGGATTGTGCGATAAGCTGTTACAAAAAAATGTCAACAATCAGTTAGCCCTCAGCTCAGCAGTTTAGAGAGATTGCCAAGTTCTGCCCGTAAAAGGTAACAAAATAGAGCTTTCGAGGTTAGAAAATGTTTTGTGACGGGAGATAGAAGTTGGCGGAAGTAAAGTATTACTGTGCAGAGTCTGCAACATCACGGCAAGTAAGAGAGAAACTAAGTAAGAAACTGTCTTTATAAAAATGCAAAAATTAAAGATATACATCAGGGTACAATGGACGGGCTTCTGAAGAACAATTTATGCAAGATGCAGCTGCAGAATAGAAAACAGCAACGAGGAGAACGGCTTCAATGTGGTAGATTTTTGGACGGATTTTAGGTGGAGGTATTTATCAGCTATATCAAAGTTTGCAAGTTAAAACTTATTTTAAGAACAACTTCTAAAGGAACTATGAATAAAATCGTGGCAACAGCCAGCTTTGACACACGAAGTTGCCCGAATCCATAGCTACCAATGTTCGAAATATCACGCAGTGATCAAAACAAGCTGAATGAGAGATTAAGAAAACTAAGCGTTCAGAACGAACACCCAGAAGTAAATTGTTTAATTTGCAATATGATTATGGAGCAGGAAAATAAACTGCCACTATCTTTGTGAGCCGAATGTTGGAAAATGAGCTAAGGTTGCTATTCAAATTGCCCGACTAGAAAAAATATTCCAATAGTTTATTAGCAATGCCATTCAATTTAGATACTAGAGCTTCCAGATTACTTACACGTACTGACATTGAGCTACAAAAACAAAAAAAAAAAATTTAGTTCACTACAACTAATGCACCAATACTGGTGATGTTAGTAAAAAGAAAATGTTCTCTTCTAGTCATTGTCAGATGACTACGGTCGACTTATTGTTGCCTTATGACCGAAATACCAATAAATTAAACAAAGTATTATGTGGCAGAAAGTTTTACAGTACTAAGTTTCAGAGTTTTAGTACTCTAAAAATGACATTTATATGCATATATATATTTTCAGAAATTAACAGTTAATTTAAACTGTTATACCTACCTCTTTCATAATAAAGGGGAACCGCTCAGAACTGGACATTTTTAAAACTGGATATTTCAAAATAGGATTTGACAAAACGAGATAAGGTAACCGAGCAATTGGCGCAGTGGTTAAAGCTGCGGAGTTTGGGACGGGAGGTTCGAATCCCAACGGGGGAGGGTTGCAAAAAGGATTTTTCATCACTTGATTACGATCGGTGATGAAGATGAACACAACTATGACCCCCCGTTGGAGTGCAGAATTCATGGGCCAGTACAGGCTGGCTGGAGCAATGCAATGTGCAGATGGATATTTGAAACGTGAACCTGTATTCGCGCGTCCTCGATTTGGCTAGTAATGGCGTAAAGTAGGACGTTAACTAACCGCGAAAGAGTTGGGAGAGCTTCGGCCCCAAAACAGATTGCATAGAAATAAACAAACAAACAAACGAGATAAGGTACAAAACGAGATATGGTACGAAACTGGATATTTCAAAACAGGATATTTCGACATGTGATTTAAATTTAAAATGATTTTTTAGGCAAGTTCTGAAATATGGCCAACTAAGGAAGAACTCGACGAGTTCTTAACCGATTATGATGAAATTCGATACGTAAGAAGAAAATGGGATTTTAAAATGATTTTTTGGGAAAGTTCTGGAATATGGCCAGTTAGGAAGGAACTCAGCGAGTTCTTAACCGATTATGATGAAATTCGATATGTAGGATGAAAAT
Source organism: Tipula confusa (assembly GCA_963556175.1). Taxonomy (NCBI): domain Eukaryota; kingdom Metazoa; phylum Arthropoda; class Insecta; order Diptera; family Tipulidae; genus Tipula; species Tipula confusa. The sequence goes on along the minus strand of OY744477.1, from coordinate 66,209,322 downwards.
AGGATTTTAAAATGATTTGTTGGAAAAGTTCTGGAATAAGGCCAGTAAGGTTCCATACTTGAATATTTCTAAGGAGAGAAATAGAATTTTCCTTCACTTAATGTTTTTTTTAATTGCTGCTTTTCTCATCTTATTAAAATAATCATTGACTTGATCGAGTTTATTGTCAGTAAAATTTATCTTCATCTATTTTTTATTCTTCTACTTAATATTACTTTTCTTCACTTTAGAGAATCTATGTGAGAAAAAATAATTAATTTTCATCAACATTTTCATCCTACGTATCGAATTTCATCATAATCGGTTAAGAACTCGCTGAGTTCCTTCCTAATTGACCATATTCCAGAACTTTCCTAAAAATCATTTTAAGTTTAAATCACATGCCGAAATATCCTGTTTTGAAATATCCAGTTTTGTATCATATCTCGTTTCGTACCTTATCTCGTTTAAAAATATCCAGTTTTGAATTATCCTGTTTCGTCAAATCCAGTTGTAAAATATGCATTTTCGACCGGTACTCATCAAAAAGAAACAATTTTAAGATAAAAAAATTATTTGAACAAAAATAAAGTTACAAGGATAGAATTCAACTGGATGCTTTATGACAACAGTTTTTAAATTGTGGACATACCTCTTTTATTGCGAACAGGATATAATAAGGCCATTTCCAGGATATAAGTTTAAAAAGAAATATAAGCTTAAAAAGAACATTTTAATAAAAATAGAACAGTTTAAAGTCCTTAAAGTTTAGGATACAAACATTTCTGTATCTGTTGTTCAGTATCGATCACAGTTTTGAAGAAAATGATCAACTGTTCATAATTTACTACCCAGTTTTATGAAAATAAGGACTTTTATTTAAACCGAATACATTAAAATTCTACATACTGTAGGAAACAGAAACATAAAAATGTTATGTTAAAAAAAAAATAAGAAACCGATTTGATATTTTTATATATTTAGGATATTCATTAAAATTGATTTAAACCCAACACAGGATATTACATTTGCTAGACAGGAGTTATATAGAATCGAGACAGTTCATTTTAATTTAATATATTGCTTCATGAATGGATCAAATGATGAGGATATTTTTTTTATAAACAGAACACCCTGGGATTTTTATATTGTACTATTAAATATATTTACCTAACTCTTGCGATTTGACATATCCGCAAACTTTTTCGATTCGCAAGAAGGACTAAGTTGCTAGAGTTCTACCAAGGTCAATCAAACCTAAAAAATCAACAAGATAACGAACATGCTGCAGAAAAACATTTAGACTGTTCAATCGATAATGGTAATCCTCTAAACCTGTGAAGTTTACGTCATAATTTAAAAAGTCCCGCAATCCAGAAAAATATGATGTTTGCCCCATTAAAACTGTGAAATTTATACCCATCATTTTTAATATTAATTTTACTACTTCACAATGATTTGAAAGATTGCTGTTCGAGAGGATCAACACAATTCAGAGTTTACAGTCTTGTCTGAGTTATGGGCGGCACATTTACGTTCTTTTCTCTGGCTTGTATGTTTGTCAATTCTTTAACGCAACCCTGCTATTTCTTCGTTCATTTATTATACTTCGATACGTTCTCGGTTATCAGGACTGAACTTCCTCTTAACGAAGAACCTGATAATAATGTGAAGATTCCACTATCCTGCAGTACCAGTGTTTGAACATGCTGATGATAGTAAAGATCGACTAGTTGCTTTGGTAGTTAAACCTCAAATATGACTTGATTTTGTGCTACTCTAGCTTGGTGGTTTGCAACTTGTAGCCTTTCATCCAATGAGGTTTTTCGGTAAATCGTTCTGTCATGATGTTCATCGGATAGCAGGTCAAATTGCTCTGCATGTCTTTAAACAACCAAATCGCCGTCGATAATTGTAGCACCCCACAAATTCTTCATGTAACTTAATCTGGTTTATGTCTAAGTAAAATCTCTGGTATTGTTTGTCAATCAGGTCCTTCTACTTTCTTACGAGTTTGGTTGATGGAAATAGCCAACTGGTGTTCATTTGGTTGCGATCTTCCAGGTTGTTTATAAAGTTTAAAATAAGTGTCCAGTATTTGCTGGACCGTTTCTTGTGTGTGTCCACTCGTGACAGCAGCTAAGGTTGAAAAACTCCTCTACGCTCCTTAATATGCACTACTCCGCTGAGGTGACAAAATAAAAGGTTGGGAAATATAACTAGAAGGAATAAAGATTAAGCCATGTAAGCAACCTTTCAAGAACCATTCAAAACCCTTTTGCAAACACATACCTGAGCCTCACTACTATGACAAACATAGGCCATATTTTATTTATATAATCCAATGCCATGCAGAAATAGAACTACATTCTTGCCTGAGAAGTGAACAAAAACTCACCATTCACAATTTTTTTTGGATCGTGACCTCTGTGATATGTAGTAAAATGGGTGAAAACTTACTCTATAAATTAAGCTAAAACTCGATATACTAGTTCAACTTCTGGTGAATAATACATGTTTCCAACACTATCATAACCATTTGTTCATTCCCCAGTGATGACACCACGGACACCTAAATCCTTCAAAATGAATAGACCCACCATATATTTGGTCAGACTAAGCCGCAGTCATATCCATGTAAATAAACTATTTCACCACCATAATGAAAATTTGACCCTGATCTTCCTAGATGTAGTTCAAGCTTTCGAAAAGATTTGAATTCAAGGACTATAACTTAAATTGCATTTCAACCACCCCTCCGCAGTTTAACCAGATTTTAAAATCATTGTATCGCATAGTGACCATTTCGAGTTAAATATGGAAGTCTTACGAATTAACTGCAGGCGATAAAACTATCAATTTAGTTAGTTACTCGAAAAAAACTTGGAAATTGCTGCCAACTTGCTTTAGATTGATGTATGTGAAGTTAGCCCGAAAACTAGCCCGAAAATATTTTTGGTTTGTTTCTTTGCTAAATTTAGTTATAATTTCGATCTGTCCCGAAATCTTGGTAATAAAACGTGTTTTAGTAGTATCCATCCCGAAAAAAACACCAAGTCATCAAAACGTTGAAATGCCATTGGTAAATATTGTAAATTTAAGCAAGAGTAGTTTTCATATAAACTTATTTGATATTTTGTTATGGAACCAGTTTCACAGGGATTTCCAAGCATATCGGCTGATGCCAGAAGTTACTTTGGTGTATCCTTAATTCAATCTATACAGCCCTCTTGCCACATGAGGTCCATTTATGGTTTTTACAAAATATTCTATAATCAGTATTCGGGAAAAATATTAAACCTGGCCATTTCATAACATGTGGCCGAGATCACAGGGATTTCCAAGCATATCGGCTGGTGCCAGAAGTTACTTGGGTGTATCCCTAATTCAATCTATATAGTCCTTTTGCCACATGAGGTCCATTTATGGTCTTTACAAAATATTTTTCTCGAATAGTGTTTATAGTGTTTAATATTTTGTAAAAACCATAAATCGACCTCATGTGAAAAGAGGGCTATATAGATAGAATTTAGGATACATCAAAGTAACTTCTGGCATCAGCCGATATGGTTGGAAAGCCCTGTGAAGCTGGTTCCATAACGAAATATCAAAATAAGTCTTTATATGAAAAGTACTCTTGCTTAAATTTACAATATTTGCCAATGGCATTTCAACGTTTTGATGACTTGGTATTTTTTCGGGATGGATACTAATAAAACACGTTTTATTACCAAGATTTCGGGACAGATCGAAATTATAACTAAATTTAGTAGAGACACAATCCAAAAATATCTTCGGGCTAGTTTTCGCGCTAACTTCACATACATTTTAGATTGATCGAAAATATCATTCCTTATTTTGATGAAACAAACACTTGTTCATTACAATGCATTATTTAGACCAAGCATCATCAGAATTGCCATCTCAATTGGCGAACTTCAAAATTGGAGCAGTTACTATGCTACTTCGAAACTTCAACAAAAAGAGAGAGTATGGCAATGAGACAATGCTTACTGTTAAAGGTAAAGCTTTTTAATATTATAAAGTATCTCATATAAAAGTCCTTTTCTAACGAAATTCTGACATTTTTATTAACTGCAAACCCCTTATTTTGTGTTATTGTAGGGAAATTGTACGAAAGTGTTTAAAACATTACACAATAATTCAAATTCCCTATATTAAAATTCATATAGTGTATCCAAACCATTACACATCACTATTCAATGCATAACAAGTATCATTATTTAGGACTTCATAAAAAATAATAAACTAATAAAAAATGTTACCCGACACATTCTATATATATATATAGTTCAACCAAATAACACAACACATATCAAACCGTATACATACCAAACTCGAGACACCCGATATAATAATTATTATCTAAATATAACAACGGCAACAACAACAACAATACAAAAGGGGGTAACACGCAAATATCATAAATATTTACAGCTCGATAACATTTTCTTTCCTATTTTCGTTTGTAAATATTTTGTTGGCAGATTCTCATCCTTCCCCAAAAGTTCACCCTAAAACTGATCTTTTCTTTTATATTTTCTTGGCGCCATAAAGATACAGAGTATACAATTTAAGATAAAATCGATAATATTTTCGTTTGGTTGGAGTTTTCAATTTTCAAAATTCAACGATTTTACATCAACATTTTTGATTGATTCGATGTGATTACGATTTTGACAGTTTAATACGCCATATATTATATTGTGAATTTATATAGAGGCGCACGCGGTAATATAATCGTTCGCCCGCATTAATCACCCACAAAACATTCGAATTTATATGGATATATAACTTGGTGTATGGGGTAAACCTTTTAATAATTTCACGCTTCATGTCAAACAAAAGGATCTTTATACAAAATGAAAATTCACCTGTCAAATGTAAAGTACATATAAGATATGGAAAAAAGTTAATACATTGGAAAATTTAAATCTTTCTATTTCCATACATTTATGACAGGCTTATTAAATTTCTTAATTCCCGAACTAAAAAAAAATTTTGTAAGCAATTTATTCGAGTTTTCCTAACATAAATTTCTATATACTAACATAGTTTTCCGTCCAACTATATTGAGATATTTTTTTTTTTTTTTGATTTTAGTTTTGGTTTCTTATACTTATATAATAATTTAAGTTTGCTGCAAAGTGAAAATGAATCTTGGATCATCTCCAATAGTTTATATTATACGTATATATGGAGTTGAATTTCTTGTGCCACAATTTTTCTTTGTAGCACACATTTATTTTTCACAACTGTGTATCTCGGCACAGAAAAAAAAATGTATATATTTCAATTTTTGGGTCACCATAGTGGAATTAATTTATCGTTCCATATTGCTACGGCAAGATATATCAGATCATATATATTGATATAGAAGATAAACAGCAATAATTCATGAAAATATGTATATGCGGGATAGCAAAAACAACAACATTTGTATAAACCGCACCAGTAGCAATTTGAAAATATATAGGGAACAAATTTGCTCGATTGGAAAATAAAATCTAATAACCAACTAACCGTTTTATTTTGATATATTACAAGTAAATATATACAAGTGTGTATGTTATATGTATATCTGGATTTGTGTAGTCTGTTATAAATGTTAGATTTCACACAAATATGCATTAATTAAAAAATTGCATTTCGCGAATGTTCAACTGGCGTGCATTAAAATTTATCTATATTTAGCGGTTTAAATCGTCAATCATAAATACACAAATATATGATGAAATCGTGTTGCTATAAGTAAAAATGTTGCTGTAAAGTAATGGAAAGTCGAAACTATATTACGTTGTAAACGATAGGTTTACCTTTTTCGAGAAAAGCTCTTCGAAACAAAAGTGGAATTATAGTTAATTACATAGCAAAGAAAATCGAATAAAATGTGTGCAAATAATTTAGTACGGTAAACTTTTTTTTAGTACATATTATCTAAGTTGGAATGCCAATTTTCCGGCCATAAAAGTGCAATTGAAATTATGTTTTTATAATTTAGTTCCAATATTATTTTGTACACTGTTAAAAAGTTAGGAAAATAGTTTTAATGTTGATTATAGTTCTTGTTTTAATTGAAATGTAAAAGGCCCACATCGAGTTTTTCATACAACTTTGATTCAATCTTTATTACTAAAGTTTGGGAGAGTAAATCTCTTGTTTAGTAGTACTTTAATATTCTACATAAACATACATTGTCTTGTGTGTATTGAAATATATATATATATATATATATATATATATATATATATATATATATATATATATATATATATATATATATATATATATATATATATATATATATATATATAAATCAAAGAATTTAATTAAACTGACAGACTATGGCAGCTTTTCTAAATCAAGAAAAACGAGGTCGGGATTTCTTCAGAAACAATTACCTTAATTGAGGAATACTACAGAAGTATGGATATCAGTCGACAGCTTTCTGGAAAAAATGATTTTATAAGTGTTCGTGATGCTAATGAGGGACCGGATTCAAAAGCAGAAGCTATTTGTTCTGTATAATTTATCTGAGGCATGTAAGAATTTTCTGGAAAAAAACTTTTGTTATGTTCAGTTGTTATGTCCAGTTGTAACAAAAATTTTACGATGTGATCCTGCTATTAAGAATGAAAGAGAACTGTTAAAAAAGTGAAAATTTGACGTGGGACTGCTGTGGAGATAAATGTGAAGACTGCAATGTGTTGAGCACAAGCATGAAATTGTCGAAATTTTATCAAACTCAAAGTTTGGTCTAGCAGCATTTCGTAAACACGATTATATCGTTAAACACCAATCTAATCACCTAAATCGCGTAAAAAATAATCTACAATATGTCATGAATGAAGTTTATAACAGTAAATAAAATACAAGCAGCGCATTATTCCCAATCGTAGCGTACTACAACTCATCAGCAGATGAAATGAGCATACTTTCCTATGCAGTAGTATCAGAAGAGGAAACACATGATGCAGTAGCTGTATACGGAATTCAAACTAATTTGTAAATTTTCTCAAAGATAATGAGTCGGGGCTGTATCGCAGTTATCACCACACAGTTAAAAATCTTCTGTTGAAATGTAATAGAAGCCTTGTATTAAATTTTATACAGTACAATAATCTATTATAATTTAATGCAAACCACAGATAAACTATTGTGTAATACAATACTATTAAAAAAATGATATTGTATTAAATATTTGTGTTAAAAATGACTGCAGCGGTAAATCCATTATTTAACTCTTATTTTTACTCAATTTTACTCTCATCGACAGTTATCATAAGCAAAAAAAATTATAATATGTACTTTTTATATAATATGTATAGGATAGCTATATATTTTTTGTTTCGTTTCTCGATCGGTAAATTTTTATATTCTCGACTTATCCTGAATATTTCATTTATATTTGTGTAGCGTTTAGTGCAGATCTATTTTAAAATAATCAAGAGAAAAGTAGAAATATTTAGGTTTGTGATAAAAAATAAAATATAATATGTGGTCGTGAATCGTTTTATTTATTTTGATTTAATCGTAATTTTTTGTTTATTATTTTGGTATTAAATAAAAATGGCCGATTTAAATAAATTAAAATTTTTTAAAAAGTGAAAAATACTTAATTAAACGAATAAAAATTATTAAACATAGTGATAGCGAGTTTAAATATAAAGATTTCGTAATTTCAGGTAAGTTGCACGTTTAATTTGTTGATTATATAGTTTTTAATAAGTAATATTGGAAGTATTAGTTTATACTATACTAAGGTCACAAGACAGTTTCTAGTATCTATTGGTAGATACTAGAAACTGTCGATTTTATTGGCTTATTTACTTAATAGAATTAGTATTAAAAATTGAACAGTTAGTATTTAATTAAAAAATAATTTATTAAATAATAATTATAAAAAATTTTGAAATTATAGTTCTTACTAAATATACTAACTTAAGTTTTTTTTAAACTTCAATATTTTAGATGACATATCTCATTTTGTGGATTGCGAAGAAACGCATGTTCCAGCCGATAGATATGTTTATAGGAATATTAAAACAATGTTATACTCATTCATAATTTCACCTGAATATTGTATTAAAATAGAACCTACATCAGCTTTACAAAGGAATGGTACTAATAATTCTTAAAAATTAATAGAAACAAGTTGCCAACATATAATAATAATTTGATTAATTTTAATTTTTAATCAAATAAAACAATAAGAATATATTATAAACAATGATATCTATTGAAAAATAAAAACCAATTTTATAAAAATGCAATACAATATTGCATTATTACTTTTAAATAGAGGCTGCATTTGAATATAATGGTTCTATCCATTATACTAATAAAATGGTGGCACCATTGAAAGTTAATAGAAAGAAAAACACACATTTTAATAGATCTTGTTTTAAAAAAAAACTAATGGTGTCTGTATTAAAATCTAATAATTCAAAATTGATATTTTTTAATACAACTTGCATTAAAAAAATGTAATGATTTTCTTCTATTAAAATGTAATAGAAAATTGCGTTGGACTTATATACAATAGAAGTAGTATTGTATTTTCGTAATTTTTTTTTATTGTGCATCGAGTGCAAATGGAACTTCTCCGCCACAAACCACGGAAAGGGACCATCAGATGATGTTGGAAAAAAATTGAAAGAACGGCTTCCCTTAGAAGTATTGACCAGAGTTTTTTTAATACTGCATAATTGTAAGGGTAGCATTTATTAGAGTAGACTCGCGATAACGTGAACTCCATATATTGTGAACTCCGGGTATAGTGAACCATTTTTTTATTTATACGTACTACTCGGTAATGTGAACAAACAAAAATCTCGATAACATGAACTAATTTTTGTCGTTGGATTTACTTTTTGTTAGGTTTGTAACTACAATTAAATATTATTTTACCACATGAATTATCGTATCCACATGTGGATAAAGAGATTATAGTTTGAATGCATCAGAAAGAGGAAATATTTCGTGCTGTTAACAAGTGTGTTTAAAGTTTATGTGCTGTGATTGATAAATTTCAATTTTTAAAAAATAACGAACAGTTTTAACATTAAAAGAAAAATGTGAAATTATTGAACAATTCCGTAAAGGGGCCAGTGGAACAAATTTAGAAAGAAAGTATAATGTTGCTAAGTCCACTGTTTGTGCAATTGTAAAGAAAGGTGGTAAAATTTTAAAGGATGTAAACAATACATTTATTGGACCGGGTAACAGGAGAACGCTTAAACCACCAGGATTTCTTAAAATGGAAAAGCTCCTATATAGCTGGTTTCTTCGGCAGCGCGATAAAAATGTTCCAGTAAGTGGCAATATGTTATAAGAAAAGGCTTAACTTTTACATGCTAAAATAAAAGAAAACAAAAGTCCTTTCAATGCAAATGATAGATGGTCACATCGTTTGTTTTGGTGTGCGGTTTCTCAAAATTACAGGGGAAAAGTTGTCCTCTCAACCTGAGCTTGCGGAAATCTTCAAAAGAAAGATACAACTTAAAATAACTGAACTTGATTTGTCAGCTAATCAAATTTACAATGCAGATGAAACCGTCTTATACTGGAAACTTTTGCCAGAAAAGACTTTTGTTTCTTCATTTAAAAAAAAAAAACGCGCCTGGAAGCAAAAGTAAAAAACAACGAATAACTTTTCTGGCATGCAAATGGGCTTCACAAATTACGACCGTGAGTAATTGGAAAAGCAAAAAATCTCCGATCATTCAATAATTTCAAATGTGCTGTTGATTATCAACATTCAAAAACTGCGTGGATGACAGCTGCAATATTTAAGGACTGCTCCCATAAATCTTTTGTACCACAGGTAAAAAATTCGCACTTATAAATAAAAAATAAAGTAATAAAGTAAAAAATAAGTACTTATATGTGTAAAATTATGTGTGTAAAATTACATCTGAATTATACAAGATAATAATATTTCATTTATATCTGTGAGGTATACTGGCGCACTGTAAACTGGGAAAATTTAAATTTCATTTAAAAATAAACAACTCCCGCAAACATGAACAATTAAAAATATGAACCAGCTTGGTTTTATTTTGTTCTCGTTATCAAGAGTCTACTGTATTTTACTTTTAGTAAGAAAACAATTTGTTTCATTTTATACGGCATCTAATGGCCGATCTATGACATGTCTAGTTTTACTATTATGCTTATTTGAAGCATTGATTTATTGTGTTTAGAAATATGTCCTGTAAAAAATATGTATTAAATTTTTTGTTGACTTTAACTCACTTTTAGTTCAAAAAAACTGAAAAATATACTTTTTTTCAATTTTAAAACGCCCTCTAGCGCCTAAAATAGGTTCCCTGTAAATGTGGTTTTAGGCTTGTTTGAAAGGCTGGATTATTTCATTTTAAATCCCGTATTAGGATTTTTATGATTTTGGTAGCTACCGCCTCTAGCCGATAAATTCAACACCCACATATATCTCATTATAACATCTAAAATAACTGTACAGTATCACAAAAAATTACACACCAATTTAGCATGAATTTAGACCTTTCCTAAATCGTACAGCTTACGAATATATATTTTATAGAACAGAAACTAGCATATTTTATATATGAGTACAATATTGCAAGTGTGAAAAATGCCAAAACTGACATGACCAATAATGGGACACTCGGAGGTAAAAAAAAAATTAAAGAAACACAAGTCCTGTTATTTTGAATGGAGAACACAAGAGAAAAAAATCGAAATCGATAAGATGAATTTCAAAAAATGCAAAAAATCGGGCTGTTTAATAATGGAATGACCCATATATATTTATATATAAATATATATATATATATATATATATATATATATATATATATATATTATATATATATATATATATATATATATATATATATATATATATATATACATATATATATATATATATACATATATATTATATATTTATATATATATATATATATATATATATATATATATATATATATATATATATATATATATATATATATATATATATATATATATATATATATATATATATATATATATCAATTAGAAGTTCTTGTAATTATAATGATGTATTTTAAATTAACATATTTTATATATAAAATGGATAATTAATATAAACATTAAATTATATACTATTATATACTAATAGGTTACATGATCATATTTAAAATACATCGTCGTTAAATTTGAGTTTTTAGTGCTTAAAATGGATTTGACTTTAATCAGTAAAGGTTGATACGCAGCTCGAGCTAAGATAAATTGTCCATACTAATTTGACATAAAATTTAGCTAGCTAAGAGCGGGATAAAAACTTTTCACACAACAATTTCGCTCACCGGCATGCAGCTTGACATAAAAAAATAATGGAAAAAACAGTTTGTTGGATTGTATAATAGATGGCACTACTATGAAATCTTTAATATTTTAGCATTGATTTATCTGCACAGTGCATTAAATGAATACGAAATTATGACATTTCAATAGGTTTTTATTTACCGCGTACATGGTTTGCTATATTTTTTTAAATACGTAAATTTTTTGAGTTAAAATGGAGTACGTCGAAATTAATGATTTTGATAATATACATGATTTCGATTAACTATACATGAAAGTGAAGAAAATAATGAACAACGAAGGCCAAACATCTTAAAAAGCACCAATATCTAAAATAAAATCTAAAAAATTTGAAAACACAACACCATTAAAATCAAAAGACACGTCAAAATTTTATCTCTACACACATTTTTTTTAGCTCGAATTTATCCGTAGATTTGTGGAGACCGCGTTCAAATTTAGTTTAGCTCGGGCTCCGTACCTAGCTTTAGACGGAAACCTACATCTTCCGCTAGAAAGATTTAACACGATACGCAATTAAATAGGGCTAGAACAATAATTCATTCGCGTGAAATTTATATGAATAGTCGCTTTTACGCTGAACTGTCCCATACAAATTTAGGAATATCATTAATAAGTTAGACTATACAGTAAGAAGCTAGTGAGCTTGTATCTCTTTTTGTAGTAAAATGCATATATTTTCATTTAGGGAAAATCATTTAAAAATAGGGACCCATAGTTTACTTTAATTACTTTGTAATTACTTACGAATGGTCGAGTTAGTTGAAAAAGTCTATCTGGTTCCCAGAGTCAAGCATTTTTTTAAAATATTTGATTCGATTAACAGTGTTTTCTTTTTATTGTATAATTAGCTAAACTGATAATATTCTGGTACATGTAATAACCTTGGTTTGTAGTTTAAGACAATGATACTTAAATAAATGATCACTAAACTGGTATAAAATATCAGAATAATTCGTTATCGAACTGGCCGAAACGACAATCCAATATGCAAACAATTTATAGCATCTTATAAACGACTAGTTAATACTAGTTAATAAATCTATAAAAGCGCAAGGTACGGGTAATGTTTCCTTGTCAGAAATATTAACTATTTCATCCAGCCGAAATACAAATCAATTAAATTTAAATTATGATGTTGCTTTAGATTTAATTAAAGTCGAGCTGGATGAATACTCGTGTGATATCATTACGTATTTAGCGGGGTATATTGAAGCCAAACAATTGCCTACATTTTTAAAGTGTAAGGAATGCCTCCAAATTTTAAATAAAAGTGCACGGTTGGAGCTAAATCTAGGTTTATTTAATATAAAAAAATGGGGTAAATGATTGACCCCATCATTGAATACATACACAATTTTACTCGAATGTGAGAACATTTTTAAAAGTAATGTGAATATTAATGTAAAATTAGAATATAGTAATTTAGTTTTAAGATCAATACAAAGTATTAGTTTAATAGATTTAATTTTTATAGATAATAGCAATCACTTATATTCTAGATTTAATATTAATGATATAAAAAATCATTTTTATGTATTACTTAAAACTATTATAGATATATATTATAAAATAAAATTTTGCCATTCTATAAAAACAAGAGAATTTAAAATATAGAAGTTAGAAAAAAATTAATTCATTTTAATGAAATGAAATAATTAAAAAAAAAAACAAATTTTGTTTTATTTATTTATTATTATATATGAATATAAGCCCATTGACTTCAATAATTTCCAATTCCGATTATAAAATTTAAATTTTTTTTTAGATTTTAAATTTTTGTTTCGTTAATAATTCGTTGAATATAAAAAACTGTAGATAAAAAATGTAAACGTTTCGTTCAACTACTACTAGAAATAATATTCTTGAAATAAGAAACAATATTCTTAAAATAAGAAATAATATTCTTGAAATAAGAAACAATATTCTTATAATAAGAAATAATATTCTTAAAATAAGAAATAGTACTCTTAAAATAAGAAACAAAATTCTTAAAATAAGAAATAATATTCTTAAAATAAGAAACGATATTCTTATAATAAGAAATAATATTCCTTAAATAAGAAATAATATTCTTAAAATAAGAAATACTATTCTTGAAATAAGAAACAATATTCTTAAAATAAGAAATAATATTCTTAAAATAAGAAACAATATTCTTAAAATAAGAAATAATATTCTTAAAATAAGAAACGATATTCTTATAATAAGAAATAATATTCCTTAAATAAGAAATAATATTCTTAAAATAAGAAATACTATTCTTGAAATAAGAAACAATATTCTTAAAATTAGAAATAATATTCTTGAAAAAAGAAACAATATTCTTAAAATTAGAAATAATATTCTTAAAATAAGAAACAATATTCTTAAAATAAGAAAAAATATTCTTAAAATAAGAAAAAATATTCTTAAAATAAGAAATAATATTCTTAAAATAAGAAATAATATTCTTGAAATAAGATATAAGAAATAATATTCTAGAAATAAGAAACAATATTCTTAAAATAAGAAATAATATTCTTGAAATAAGAAACAATATTCTTAAAATAAGAAATAATATTCTTAAAATAAGAAATAATATTTTTGAATATTCTTAAATATTCTTGCCATCTATGATTTTTCTACGAACTGTATCATGTTGGCACAAGAATTCGAAGCCATTTCCCTTATGGTAATATCAGTTATTTGGCATTTTGAGATGATTATGGTTTATAATATAAACTGCCATCTATTAATTGGTTGTAACAACTAAATAATGAAAGATTTAAGAAAATCTTGGCTAAATATTATCACAGACACATGTGTCAAATCAATTATTTAATTGATTTAATTGCTTTTTTGCAATTATTTCGATTAATACTTAAAAATTTCAAAAAAGCCACCAGGATTTTTATTATACGCATTTACATGTATTACAGTCATAGTTTTTTCGGCTAATAATTGAGAAAAGCTACATTTACTTTTCATAATTTAGTGAAAATGTATCATAATTGCAATCAAATAACAGGAATTCTAAGCGGAAAATTTGGAAAACTTAAATCTGAAAGAATATTTTAAAATTTAGTTGGGGCTGAAACAATCACTAGTTTATCCAAAAACCTACAATAACTTCGAGCATTTTTTTCGTTTTTCGTGTATTTGGCCCTTAACTAAAGTAAATTATAAACAAATGATTATCTTGAAAATACTCTTGGTATTGCTGCGACCTCCACGAATGTATAGGTATAGATGCAACTGTAGCCAGAATCCAAGCTCAATGATTGCATTAAAATAATTATTTTTGTGGTCAAAAAGGTTATATAGAGTATAGATATTTAATTGAATAAGGAAAACTTTATCAAGCTAGTTTATTTATTGAAGCACATATCTTTAAAAGCACATAATTATTTAGAAAATGTTATAACACTTAAAGGACCATCACCACTCATTAAGGCTCGGAATTGCAAATGAAATTAATAAAATTATTCCCTACTATTAAAAACAAGCTACGCCATTGATATATATATATATATATATATATATATATATATATATATATATATATATATATATATATATATATAAATATATACATATATATATATATATATATATATATATATATATATATATATACATATATATATATATATATATATATATATATATATATATATATATATATATATATATATATATATATATATATATATGTATATATATATAAATATATATATATATATATATATATATATATATATATATATATATATATATATATATATATATATATATATATATATATATATATATATATATATATGTATATATATATATATATATATATATATATATATATATATATATATAACTATAATCGATACCAATTTATTAAAAATACAAAATTTTTCACTCAAAATAATGAATATTTATCATGCGATTCCATAACAATATTATTGTACGGTCCATAAGCCAGAATAAACAATATTTTGTTCGGAAGGACGAAATGACCAATTCATCCAATTTATTTTAATTTGCACTATACAAAATAAAATGAAAATTTTAAATTTTTTTTATGATATGTATAACTGAAAATATCATGTAACAAAAAAAATGAATTTTCACATTTCTATTTTGAAAAATGGTTTTATATATAGAATGGAATCTAAGTTAAAAATCAAGAATAACAATTTTTCATTGATAAGATGAAGATATTCCATTTTATCTGCAAAAAAAAAAATGAAAATAAGAAGGTAAAATTGAAAAACATAAAAAATTTTTTTCGGAAGATTTGATACAGTTTTTAAATGTTGGATTAAACGGAAAATTTGGTTTTACATTTTTCGTTCAAGTAAAATCAATAGGAGTAACCCTTTTTTTGTGTTCTCAACATGATTATCATCTCGAAACAGAACGGATAATAGAATGGGAATTGTGTTCGAAAAATTTAATACTGATTTTGCGATTTTTCTATGTTGCTGATAAATTTTGCCATAAATTTGTATGGCGATAAAAACGTTATCTACAGTGGTAGAGCCTAGGATACAAAAAACGAGCGACATCTTATGTAATGGCAGATCCTGTCTTAATAAATTTTATTGTACTTGAAAATAAATATCAATTAGGAATCCGAAATCTTGTTAAATGTATTCTTTATTTTTTCATTTAATTTTAGAATTGAGCTTTAACTACCTCACACCCCTAACATAAATTATGTGAAATGACAAAAGATGTTGTCGATTTGGTTCCTTATATATTATTTAATACACTTTTCATGTTTTACATTTACCACACATTTTTTTCCACCCTTGTGTGTTTCAATATCTACTTTATGGTTTTTGGTATATTTTTGGTGTGTCATGTAAATCTCTCTATTCCGAGAAACAAATGATTTGCAATCATTTCGTCGTTCCTATTGTTCTTAGCTATTCGCACAAGAATATACCACACACCATCTCAAGACAATGGATAATGTCAATTTTTGTATATTTTTCTGTTTAGTAATTAATTTGATCCTTGAAGAAGAATGAATATATTTTGCCACCGTGGATGTATGTATGTGCGTGTGTGTAAAATACTCCACATCATTTATCAACCGAATGTAGCACATAAGTAAACTTCACAATCACTTATGTTTTCTATTTTATCAACGTTGTTATATTATGAGTAGCAAAATGGCAAAAATAAATGGAAAAATAAATTAGGAGCCATAAGTGGATTTCCTTTTTTATATGTGCGTGAAAAATCAATCAAACATTCATTAAATAAAAAATTGAAGTGGGAAAAATATTTATAAATATACACATCATGAATATATAAGATTTAAAGATTGATATAAGGACATGAAATGGGTTTTTCATCGTACATACTAGAACATTTCACGATTACATTTTTTCCGTAATCAATTAGGGCCGATAAAAATCGACCATCCCTTTCATTGTATAGAAAAAAAAAAAAACAAAGAGGCAAACAACACCAGTTAAAAAATTTTCCATTTCGTTGCTTGGAAAATTCGATAATTAATGGTTGGAAATATAGATCTAATTATTTATATTTATGTAATTTATATAAAGGGATCTAAGCACTACGATACAACATATAATATGGGGAAATGGCAAGTAATTATGGCCGACAATAATGAACGAGACATAATTATATAGTAATTTAAAATGGGATTAATCGTGATAACGGAAATAATAATTTTTATACGAGGATTTAATATTTTTTATATGGTGCGGTTTTATATTTAATTATATAAAAAAAAAAAAAAAAAAAAATATCTGGAACCCGAACTATAATTCACTCTATACAGTCGTTATGTTGACGATTTTTATTTGGTCAATTCCAATTTTTAATGAGCTTTAATTTTATTTTAATATAAATATGCTTTAATTGTTATCGATTTAATAAAAGTGCAATTAAATTTTAATTATATTCAAATATTTGATATGCATATTTACATTATGACTTTTGATGAGCTGGATATTTAAAGTCGTTAAATAACCACAATTTTCTATATGGGATGTTAAGGGATTTGGGGGACTAAGATAGGTCAAATGCCAGTTCAACAATCTAGAGGCTAAGGCAACAGAGACACGGCGGAAGATCCTATCTGGTTTTGATAACGGGTGGTAGAAGAATTACTATCAGTGAATAAAAGCAACAAAAAAAGAAATAAAAGAAAAAAAGAAACATAAAAGAAATTCATTCTCTTCTGAGGTCAGCTCAACAAGGATTCTGGGGTGGGTCAACTATTTCTTGATGATAATCCATTTTCAAGTAGCTCTAAGCTTACAAGATCACTAATATCTTCAACTAAAAATATTTTTAATCAAGTTAAGAAGAAAATTAAGCAAAATTGAAACATTAACCTCTAAGCTAAACAACGTTGTGCTGTTAAAAAAAGGATTTTGCCATTTAAAAAGAGTTTTAAAAGCTAAGGAATCTCGTTAGACCAGCAAATAAAATTTGTCAATGCTGACTGTGGAACTTTTAAATTATAATTTGCAATTTCCATCCCAATCCCCATCAAAAGCAAAAATGTTTGTCTTTCGTGGTGAAGAACCATACGTGTTCAAGATTCATTATTAAGTTTTCCATTGAACAAGCCATCTGAACCGGTAAACAATGAGTCTCTGCAATAAGCTCAACTTTACGTTATCGACAGTACACAGGCTACGGAAATTCGAATGCAACATCCTTTCAACAAGCATTGTTCTTCGTGGATCCTCTATTAAATCGACCATTTTTCAGTAACCACAGTCGGCTCCACAATACTAACTGGTTGCTTCGGGAAGGGAAAGCTGAAGCTATGCAAGAAACTCATGACCCAGTGCCAATGAAATCACCATGGTATTCACAAACAATGATGGTCAGCCTCCCTTTCAAGAGACATTCGTGTTTATTGCAAACATCCTGGCAACTCGCAAAAACCATTTATTGATATAAATATCCTCAGCCCAAATTTGGAGCCAATTCCATATCCACTATTGAATTCATAAGATGAAGCTGGTTGGCATGTAAATTGACAGTATGCAGGTTAACCAAGAGCTCAAGTCAATCGAGCAAAGCTGAATGTTACCAAACTACTTTACGTTGCCTTACAAACTGCGATCAACGAAAAATGCAACTCGTGAATTAGTCAAGGAAGACTTTTGCAACATGGGATTCTCTTGGCAATTTTATCAAAACATGGCACTCATAAGGATAACTTTGCTACCGGACGAATACACATCTGATACACCAAATTTGTGAGTTTTTAAATTAAAGCCGAAATCATTTATGTAGGATCTCATTGTGCACGACATCTTAAGACAATCGATGGCTTTCCAAAAGCACGGATTACACCACGCGCACATTTTAAAACCGTTACAACTTACGGAATAAAATTATAAGGTTAACATGATGTATGAACTTGTGGAATGGCAAATCCCTGCGCACCCTGCATGAAGGATTGAAAATGCAATAAGACTTTTCTAAAGCAGTTTCAAGAGACAAAGACTCTCTATTCTTACTGTGTCGACGGCGACTAGGAATAATCGCTTATGTTCACAGTACAATGTTGTTAAATAGTTAAGTGGTGCGATAAAATTCTCATTCGCTGCTAAAATACAATGCTCACATCAACATCGAAGCTTGTTCTTTCAGCACGAATAGAAAAGAGGATATTATAGAGTCTTGGTTCTAAGTGAACGAAAATGATGCGAGGACAATAATTTTCAATTACTCCGGAATATGCAATTTCAGTAAACAAGTTGGTGCTCAATAAATTCCCGGACCTAATCTGTCTTCTGAGTGACGAGATTTCCCTAATACCTTATAGAATTAAAAAAATGGGATATTAAATTTTATTTATTTTATTCGTGTTTTTTAGAGCCAAAACCTAGAATAAATCGATTCCCTTAATAAAAAAAAAAAAAAAAATGGCAAATAAATTTGTATGAGATCGATAGTATAGTCTATGCTTATTCGTCTTTTAACGCAAAGTGAGTGACACCCAGCAATTTTTTTTAAACTACGGCAAAAGTGGTTATTTGCAGTTATAGCAGTTATTTGCTAATTTAAGTTACGTTACGCTAGTTTTGACTCCCTTTAGCTTTTGCAGATCGTAGCGCCGCCCGCGGAACTTTAAAGGTGGATAAGTAAGAGTCTCACGCAATCATTACCTAATAAACTATTGCTATATAGGCAAATTCTAAAACCGATATGTATAGTTAAGCAAACTTTTTCTTTTTTTTAAATCGATTGATCTACAATTATCTATAACTTTGATCCCCTTGAACCCTGTAGGCTCAATTAAGTGTGATTAAGTGTTGATTGAAAGTTTCAAACTAACACGCACAAATAGATATCTGTCAAAACGGGATGTGTTATATTGAAGCATATTTTATTTTTATTTTTTTCAAATCATTTTGAAAGTTGCTTGGTTTGGGTTCGGTAAAATTTCAAAGGTTCAGTAGTTTTGGTTTGGTTAAAACGAACCAGGTTGCATCCCTGGCGACCAGAAATATCACTGAACAAGCGGTATAGGCACAAATTAAATACGTTGTTGTTGTGCTGTAATATAAAAATCGTTTGTATATTTATTTGACATGTGACGAAGTAGATCAAAATTACCAACGAATTGTTCATTTTTTTTGGGTATGTGGCAATGCCTTAATTCAGTTATATTAAATTTAATAAAAAAATAAAATCTTTAACTGTCACTAAATATTGAAGCATGATTTTATTTCGGACTATAAAGACGATTTCAATGTTAAGGGAAATCGTTATCATAAGAACAAAGCATTGGGAATATAAGTAAAAGTTTTAAGTTGCTAAATGTCCTGCCCTTCGGTTTTCTTGTACCATCTACGGTGTTTATATGCGCTTTCAATATAATTTTTATTTTTAGAAATTATAGAATGGAGAGGTTAGAAATTTTTGTTAAATATATGTAAGATGGTGCTATGAACTGTCTATGAATAATTTAAAGTGCCGCCAAAAAAATTAACATAATCGAAGCCTCAGGTTACATTGAGTATGGTAGTATTATGCTTTACGTTTTCAGGTAGAATCCGATCTTTATTCGTTTTTTTTAGGTTGAGGTTTTATGCTATTTATTTCTTTTCTATAGTTCCTACTAAACTGAACTAACTATACCATGATTTAACCAATTCATAATAACGACAATTTAACAAATTCTAATTATTCTCAACCGAGAAAAAAGTAAATTGAGATAAAATTGAGCAAAAAAAAATTTACAAAAAAAAAAAAATTAAGTTTGAAATGATGTTCATCAAAAATGAACTTTGATTTGTAAATTTTGCTAAAGAGAAATTAAAAATTATTATAAAAAGATTTGAATCAAAGTCAAATCAATTCTTTACAGAACTCATACTTTAATTCAATTTTAGAAATTTTTAGACACTCTAGTCATATCATGATTTGAATTTGACAAGTAATTTTTGAAAGTGCAAAGTATATAGTTTGATAAGAATTGAGAAAAATAGTAGAAAAATTATATAGAAAAATTAGAACACTAGAAATCTCTTTAGAATTAGACATATCGAATATATTTAATTAGCAACCTTTGAAAAACATCAAATTTAATTTGAAGACTCAATTCAAAACGACTTGCCTTCAACTCTACTGAATTTTAAAGCCACTGTAATTTCAAAAATCAAGCGACAGTCCAATTATAAATCCAATTTCAAAGTTGAATTACAATTCTTAATTTAAAATTATTTAAACTATATAGAATTTAAAAAATTTGAAAAAAATATAATAAGAGTTTATTATTTTCAATCTTCATAAAAATAAATGTTTAAGCAATCAAATAAAGTTTGATTAGATTTGAAAATAAAATTGACAACAGAAATTGAAAACTTGTTTATTAAAAACCACTGTTAAATTAAGAAGGTTTAGTGCACTAACCTGGTTTATAAGCCCTAATTTGTTTAAAACTTAACTCTATTTTTCATTTGAACTAAGTTTGAATATTTTTAATCATTTGGGTACGAACTTTTTAAATGTCATTTTAGTTTTTTAGGTTTAATAATACAAATTTTACAAAAATTTGAATATTTTGATTCAAAACTGTTATTAAAATGTTTTAAAATTTAAAGAAAACCCATTGATAAAAATTGTATGTATTAATCATTCATTTCTATCTACATAGATCAAACTAATTTAAATCAAGTCAAACTTTTATTATTTATTTAACAATTATTCAAATATGATTTATTTTTTATTTATTTATTTATTTCACCATACAGCATGTTTATGCAAATTTGGCTACATCAGCATTACATTTGGTAACAAAAAATCATAAATAAGTTACATTTACAATCAATTTAAAAAATATATAACTTAAAATAGTACAGATTAAAAAACCATTACATAAACTAAAACAAAATAAAAAGAAACAATGATTTAAAACATTAGCTTAGCTATCGCTTTTTTAAAAGATTCGCGAGAAATATGGAAATCAAAACAATTAGCTACGGCGTTGAGATCACGTTGAATGCGCGTTATAGGACCATAGGTCCATAGTTACTATTTGCAGTCGGAATATGCAGAAAAGCACGAGGGCGTAAAATGCATTGAGGAGCATACAAATCTAAATGTAAAAGAAGGCAGCACAATCTACTTTACCACAAATAATATTACGCGCAAATTTAGCACTTGTGCATTTACGCCTAGAGGCCAAAGTTTGGAGACCAAGAAACTTACACCGGTCCAAGTACGGCGAAAGTCTATAGGCTTCGTTTTCAAGAGATGGCAATTTTTTAAGTACAAATAATAAAAATTGTTTCTGCACGTTTTCAATTCTGTTAGAATGACAGTCGTAGAACGGAGACCATATGATATTAGCGTATTCAAGCTGCGAACACACGAGAGAAGTATGACTTAAAAGTTAAAGTGAAAATCTTTAGAGTTTCTTTTAAAAAACCCTAACATAGAATAAAATTTATTGACTATTGCATCGATATGGGAGTTAAAAGATAAATCCGAACTAAAGATAACCCCCAAATCGTTAACCATATTAACTCTCCTCAATAATTGGTCGTTAAGAAAATAATCAAAAAATATTGGATTCTTAGCTTTAGAATATGTGATTACATGGCATTTCAAAAACATAGAATTAATAACACACCAGTCGCGTTGAAATAAATCACGATATAGTTCACATGAAATATCTACAAATATTTTCATGCCATCTGCAAATAAAACACAATCTGCATATTCAAAACAGTCAAAAACGTCGTTACTAAATAATAAAGGCCCTAAATGGCTTCCTTGGGGCATTCCAGACGATGCAAAAGAACATTCTGATGTAGTATCGTTAATCTTGACATACATTTTTCGATTCGATAAATAAGACCCTATCCAATTTAGCGGAATAAAGTCGCAATTCAGTTTATTGAGTTTTTCCAATAATATCCTATGATTGAGTGTGTCAAATGTCTTTGCAAAATCAGTATAAACCACATCGACCTGAGTACCCGCGATAACTGAATTGACTAAATTATTTTGATAAACAGATAAATTAGTGTCCGTTGAACGACCTGGAAAAAATCCATGCTGTCGTCCGCTAATCAATTTCTTAGAGTGGAAATATAGTACGTTATTGACCATTGATTTGAACAGTTTTGGGATAGAAGACAGTATTGTAATACCGCGATAATTAGCTACATAGCTCTGGGACCCATTTTTATAGATCGGTATGACTTTTGATACTTTCCAAGCATCAGGAAATCTGCCTTGTTTCATCATCCAACATAACTCAGGAAAATTAAAATCACCTAAAATAATGAAGTCAATGCTTTCGTTAATAAAAGGCAATAACTTATTTGAAATACTTCAAGAAAAACATGACAAAAAAAAGATGTAGATGGATTTAGGGGAAAATAAACTGTGCTAACTATTATAAAAGATTTATCGACTTTAATTTTAACTGCAATAAACTCCACGACAGGATCAGAAAATAACAATTCACTGAAGTAGTTTTTTCAAAATGCAATTAAAACACCACCACCTCTAAGATTATTTCTTTAACTAAAGCGACGGAAAACGCAAAAATCAGGAGGAAAAAATTGCTTAGTATTAAAATTGAATGTCAGCCATGTTTCAACCAGAACTATTATACCGTAGTTTGACTCCAAAATTCCAAGATAAAATGCTTTGGAACGCATGCCACTGCAATTAAAATAAAAAATCGAAAGCTATTTATCAACTTTTTAAACCATTGATGTTGTTTAGAGAATTTAATTTTTCAGATATTAAAACATTAATTAAAAATAACGGATTTACAGCTGATAAAGATGATGGCGTCCCCCCGAAAATTTCTATTGCTTTGTTTGTAATCGAATTTTTTGATGAGTATATTTTCAGGCCATGCATCAGCTTTCATAACATGTTTAAAATATTCATGCGGAACGCTTATTTTGTATGAGATATAGGATATATTATCTCCGTTTTTTGGCTGTTTATTTATCCGAATCCAATGAGCATCCGCAATGCCGAGGTCCATTTTGACAAAAACATTAAAATCATCATCGGTAATGGTGGGTTTTAGCCTTGACACAAAAATCCATTTCCGAGGTTGAACGCAGCTTTAATCGATGACACATTATCACCAGTACCAACTACAACCTCACATCTATTCATTTATTTCGAACTGCACTTTTTAAGCTACGTAAACGAATATTTTGTTTTAATCATCAACGCATAGTGTTTGAATAAAGAAAGTTTTTTAAATTAAATTATCAAAGACTTTACTTGGCATAGTAAAATTTAATAAAATAATTTACTTGATGTCAATCCAATCAAATTTCAAATAATATTTCCGTTTAAAATACAATTTAGGATAAATGGACAAAAATTTCCTAAATTCGATCCATATTAGATAATTCAAACTACAAGCAAATTTTCATAGTAAATAAGTTTTAATAAAGTTTGACTCAATTTTAATAATTAAAATTTTAATTGTAATTTTTCATTTGCTTTATTACAATATTTCAAGTTTTATTTCGAAAGATAAAAAGTACTTGTAGTACATAATTGTTTTGTTTCAAACTTAAGTCAAATTTATGCAAATAAATTTAATTGAAGTTTGTTTACCAAAGAAAAAATAATTTTAATAAAATTATTTAATTCTGACTTGGACTTGAATCAATTTTGTTTCAAGCATAAAAATAAATGTAAGTGATCTCAAAATTATCTTGATACTAATCAAATAAAGTCGAAAAGATAGTTCCACAAAGTATCTTCTGCGAATATCAAGAGCTTGAAGTTAATGCAGTCAACCCCAGTGAAACGCTTTATGTTAAGTCTCTGCATGGTCAGTGTGAATTACCCGTAGAATGAGTCTTCTAAGCACATTTCCGCAGTATAAATTTAACAACTTTCATAAAACTATGACTTACACAACTATCAGAGCAATTGGCACTTGTTGTCACTTAAGCTACAATATAATGTTATATAAGACAAAATTACACAAACAAAATAAGTCCAGGTACTGGAATAATTTAAAAATGTCACATCGATTTTCATCACTGTCGCAAATATTTCATCACACATCGTCTCATGCACATATTTAAAAAAGTAATGTGAGCAAGTTCACATAAAATAAAAACCATAAAACCAAATCTAAAAAAAAAACGGTTTACATTTACATTTTCCTATATACTTAGGAAAAACTTGTGAACGACATTAAAACATCAGAAAAGTTGAAAGAGATGAAAATAAACAAAAACCGCAAAAAAAAAACTTTTAAAATTAATTATAAAATGTAAGTGTATTTCAGATTCCTGGTTTTATTGTCTTTGACAAAAAACGAATTGCTTGTAGTCTCATCAAACTTGTGACGCGTCAAGGCCGTTTATAGGTCAAACATATAATTAGTTTGATTGCATTTATATATACGGGCAATGAATATAAAATATTCTCATATTTTAATGACGCAGTGATTTTACCCAAAAAAAAAAAAAAAAACTAAAAGCAAAACTATCATGAAAATTGTATTTTCCTCATAGATTCATCAATCATGCTCATAGATATTATACGGGTATATGGATGGGTTTGGGTGGTAAGCGCAAATAAAATTACGTTCTGCGCGATAAAATACATTTTTTTTTATTTATAAGTATATACGGGGATATGTTGGTGCGATGAAGCGAGGCGGTTATGAATTAATTTCGAATGATTGATTATAACTTTCCCCGTTGTCATTTCATTGTTTAAATTGATTTATATGTTTTTCAAATCGAAACAAAAAAAATGTAAATTATGTTAATCGTTTTTCCTTGCAGTAAAATATTTACTAAATAGTGCTAGTGTGTTCGTCGCTAGAAGCATTAAATCCACACATAATTTTATATCTGTTAATAGCACGATAATTGTGTCCGATTACAAATTAAATTGGGATATTATATCGTTCGTCCCTTCTGCGATACCAAACCAACGCATAATTTTAGAATATTTACCTTTTGTAACATTCTACATAAATTTCATATCTTGAAACCATTTTAATCTTTTCCGTTTACATTTTTTTATTTTTTTTACCAAAAAGGTATTAAAACGGAAAATTCTGCTCCTTGCTAAGTGCCACAAAAAAAAAAAAACATTACACATAAATATATTTTTTTTTTGAAGTGAAACGGAAAAATTAAATTTTCATCACGTTTCACAGATAAAATAGGTGAAAAGAACAAAAGAAAATACGTTTTTCACTTTCTCTACATACATTTCAATTCCAAATTGTGGATCAGATGATTTTCCTTATTTCTATGTTAAAATATCAATCTGGCAAATAAATGGCGTTTTTATTCTTTTTTCCTTAACAGTGTGACGTATCAATAAAAATCGTGTATACAAAGAATTTTCGATTTCCTTTTTATTTATGAATAACTTCTAACCCCTACCCATTTTCACGCCCTTCATGCCAAATCCAATTGTTGTTATATAAATGGAAATTAAAGTGTGAAAATAACGATATAATATTTTTTTTTAGTAAATTCGACAAATTGTAATCAACAAGTCAATAAGTAATAGAAAAGTAAAAAAATAAAAAAATTAGAATGTTTCGTGCTCATAAATTTATTTGGTTTTGGCGCGGGAACGGTTCGTGTAACTTAACATTAAATTTGAAAGTTTATCATGCAGAAAGTAATTATGAAAAAGTTTTTATGTTAAAAATCGTAATTTTTTAAATTTTTTATTTCATTCAAATACACAAATAATTAGTAAAGTGTTCGAAATTAGGACGAAATTATAGCTCAGTAAGGTGCAATCGTTAAGATTTTCAAGTGGCTCAGTTATTAAAGAGTATTAAAAGTCACTTCAGGTCCTTATCGTATACAATTAAACAGTGTTCTTCAGCATGTTTTTCGTGAAACCCTTGTACAATGGTTGATTGCGGCCATTTTCTCCATTTACAAAAAAAAAAAAAAAAAGCAACCTGCACAATTGTGTAATAGCTTCAAAGACACTAACTGTGTGATATATCATATACCATTCACACATTTGAGTATTTATTTAATGTATTATTGTAAACATGAATGTCTGTCGGGTCTGTATGTTCAGTTCAGTGAAATATAAATTAGAAAAAGAACAAACACAATTGTGTCAACTATAAGGAGTACTAATATTTGCAGTTAAAAATAATTTGTTTGAGATCGATAACTGACGGCTAGAGTTCAAATTACTATGGGCGCAAAAAAACCAGATCAACCCAGAATTAAAGTGGTGACGGTTCTGTATTTTAAAAGATCTGCTAAATATAACTTGAAATTTTCTTGAATATAATGAGCACAAATGTGTATGTGAGGTTTTACTATAAAAATTATGTTTTTAGGGCAAAACTTGTTGATTAGAAAAAGATATGAAATGCATAAATTAGTTTGCACAAATGTGTAGGCTTATTTGAATCATGTGTTAACTGAGTCTCTTTTTATATAATTTCGGGAATTACACTTTGTACTGTAATTTATCAGTATGTAAGTTTAGATGTGGTAATCTTTATGTCATTGCTTTATAATGTATAACTTTGAAATCACGAAAATGTAATTTTATTACTTAAAACGTGGAAGTCAGTCAATTTGTGTTTTCAAGCCATTGAAAGAGGTGTTACCTTAGCCCATTTTAAGCTAACGCTAAGGGGGCATAATATTGATATTTTAAAGATTGACTAATGGTGATTGCCTTTTTACAGGCGAGTATGAGAACATTATAGAACATTCTTAATGATAATGTTTGACATTCTATATGTGGGGATAACTTCAATACTTATGGCACTTCTTACAGTGACCTATATTTTGGTTTTTACATTTGGTGAGAAAATTAACAAATTTTTTAGCATTCTCACTCTAGAGCAAGCAGCATATAGTTGACAAAGCGAAAATCATGGTATTCCCAAATTCACACCAGCTATTTTCAATGATTGCTCCTGGGCTTTATAGTCGCTTAAATCCAAAAGACAAATCGTTGGGAATCATAAGAATACGCGGAATCAACACATTTTCGCTTTTACTTTTACCAGTAATAATCGTTGCTTCAATAACATTTAGCATTAGTTTCTTCACACAAAGCCGTCATTGCACAACTGAAATTGGTGGATCCAAATTACGGAGCTGTATTATTGGTGAACCCTGTTTTAAAAATAGTATATGTGGGTGGAATTCCAGACGGCTCCAAAGAGTTAAGAAACTCTATTGGATAATTGATAGCTAGATCCTCAACAATAACTGTGTCAATAGATTTGTATTTCATTATTGAACCGGGGAGTTGCAATTGAATTTCATTATAAAATTTATAAACGCCGTTATTCTTGGGAGCTAAGATGGCAAGTTTGCAAAGTCAATCGTGATTTTTGTTGTTTTTTATCGACATGCTTGGAAAAACTTTCATTACCACGTCGTGAATTGATGGCTGCATTTGACAAAAATCAGGTGAGAACGATATTTTACATGTTATGGGGTCAATTGGAAATTTCCCGTTACCTAAATTCAAAAACTGCCTGGCAAATATTTTGGCTGTAACATCGTGATACAAAGATGATATGCTTTCAGGGAGGCATTAAGTTAATCAGGGGGTTTTAACCGTGTAAATACTGGCAAGATGGGATGAATGGTGTGAAAACTTATAAGAAGCTTATAAGTTTATAAGCTTCCCTTTGTTTCAGACGACGAACCCTTCGGATTCGAGAATGTCACTCATTTTATTTAACCGCTTTCCTAAGTCCATTCACGTGAAAAAATTAAAAAAAAATCGAGATTTTAGAACAAAATTGTACAGGGGCCCCTAGATCGCGGAGTCCGGCCAGTTCAAAAATATCGTAAGGTCTAGACATGCAAATTATACGTAGTTTCATAGCGATCGATTGAGCGGCTGAGACGCCCATTACAGCTAATTGTTTCTATGTAAAAATTATTTCTTGATCCAGGTGCTGACCCCCCAATTTTAAAAAGGTCACTAATTTTACTTTCCTAAACTCATTCCCATAAAAAAATTGAAAAAAAATTGAAAAAAAAATTGAAATCTAAGAAACAATTTGTACCGGAGCTCTTAGACCCGGGGCCCAGCCCCTTCATAAATATCGTAAGGTTTGTTCCCGTTTCCACTGCTCAGACAATTGTATAAAATTAATGGCGCCTATTATGGAGTTACATCCACCTAATCCTCACCTAACCTACGTCCATTGCTAAAATTAAAATACCTTGCAAATGCCAACAAGCTGAAGTTGTACAAGGTGTTGATCAGACCCGTTGTCATGTATGGGTGTCACAGTTGGACCCTAACGGATCAGTATGAGGTTATTAACATTCGAGATTTATTTGTCCACGAGATCAGGAATTTAATTAAAATTCATCCTTTTATTTCATGATCTCGTTCATGAAATAAAGAGACACCCGATCCTAAACGAATGGTCCAGTGATGTCTGAGAGGAGAGCCGCCATTTGGCAGGCGCACAGGTCGCTTGTAGGCGACGATGGCTCTTTGGGGTAGAGAACAACTTGCCTTCTTCGGGTTGTCTAGAACAATACAAAGAAAAGGCTCGGGATCGAATCCGATTGAGCCAGAATGTTGATGGGGTACGGGCCAGCAATACCGTGTAAAAAGTTTATTATTTAAATGCAGTTCACAACCCAAAACTTCTGTTTTAGAAAGGAATATAATAATGATGGACCGGGATGAAGGTGTTTAATGTGGTAATAGGTAGCTATCATTTTGCTTAGGATGTGGTTTTTTGCGAATTTTTTATGAGCCGAAAGCAGTAGCCAAATATATAACTAACCTTCTTCCAGGAAGATATATTCTATCATTTGTTGGCTGGAAGCGTCAGCATAACATCCATTTTTTGCGCACATTTCTCAGAATCGCTTGTGCGTATTTTTGTGCTGTTAAGGTTGTATTCCATGATGATTCAAGGTTCTTCAATCAGTTTAGTCCATGCCACCATAAATCGAACTATTTCAGTTCTTCTGATAGTATTCCTTTATAAGCACAATTTGCGGGATTATAACTCGATTTCACGTGTTTCAATTTGCCTCGTACCAGAGAGCATATAATTACTGCTGTTCTATCATAAAAGTTTGCCATCGACGAGTTACAGCTGACAACCAAGCCAATACGATCGTACTATCCGTCCATCAGATTTCTTTAACTGTCACTTATGAGAACTCCTTCTTCACAATCAGATAAGAAATACTGCTAAGCATAGTTCTAATCGGAGGAATAGCATTGTTTCAACGGAGTGATTTTTGTTTTTGATGTCAATAAGTTTACTTGTCAATAAAAGACCACTGCACACGCTGTCTCACTGGCATCACATTAAATAGATTTACGTTCATTGTTCCATACGAAGTATACCTGAGTATTTGAATTTGTTGAAGATTCCCCAAATTGTTCATAGACTTACGAAGAAGACATAAGCTAGTGAAAGTTTGGTATGTCATTCTACGTATGACAGTCACTTTCGATTTAATGAGTTTTGACTAAACCACATTCATTAATCACACACCTGGACTGTATCACCTTTCTTTCTCATCAGCATGTTTTTATACATTTTACGGTAACTTAATTGAATTTAGTTATTTAGAATATAAGAACGTCATCATATAAGTGCGTATCGTTTTCTTGATTATACCCATAGTTTTTTTTTTCATTTACTATATTGCATATCACACCGTATATTGATCTAGATGTCCTTTAGAGCATAAAATTAAATAAAAATGTATCCAAACTCAAGATTCTTTTCCAATTATTTTCTTATTCTTCCTTTAATATTGAATTTCTTTTGAAGAGAAATTTAATTTTTTATGTATTAAAAAAAAAAAAACATAAAAAATCTTACATTGGTAATTGTTAAATTTTTTTTTAGTTTATGTTCGCGATTCAACCACATCAGATACAGAAATCTTCATATACATTGTAAAACGATGAGAAACCAATTAAAAAAGTGTTAAAATTCAAATTTCTTAAAAAACGGTTTTTAATGTTGACATTTAGTTCAGTGATAAGCACGTGTGTCGTCTAGACTGATTCGTTAATTTTAATATCTATATATTTTGTGAGTGTTCAATTTGTTGAGAATTCCATCGAGACAAAAGCAAAAATTAAATTAGCGAAAAAGAGAAATTAAATTTCGGATGATTTTCACTCAAAAAAAAAAGTAAAATAATAACGGCCATCCGGTTAAATTTAATATTTCAAAGTTTTAAACCCAAACGCATATAATTACCATACACACAGTGTGTGATTGTGTGAAATGATTATTTAAACAAAAAATAAAAAATTAAAACGTGATAGTTTATTTATTTTGGGAAAATAGTACAGAGTGCATAGTGGAACTGTTAATTTTAAAAACTCAGTGAACAGTTTAATAATCGTTAAATTTCTTAATTTATTTTATTATTTTACTTATTTGAAGAATAACACATTTATATAAACATAAAAACATCAGAGATACAAACAATAAACGAAGAGAAATATAAAAAGTGAAATTCAACATAATTAAATTTTGGATAATCACTTTAATTCTAATTGTTCTAATCATCATCGTCTATCGTCTAATCATAACAATTTTGGATATATTCTTTGAAAACATCAATATAGGGTCGGGACAAAGTATTGGTTTATGTCATGGTGGTACAAGCATTGGACGGTTACAAAATTCACAATCAAAAAAACGTCGAAGGTAAAATTTACAGATACTACCACTATTATATATATGCGTGTACTTTGTTTAATTATTTACACACACACACAATTTAATTACATGCATATTTCTAATCTAATAATTTTTTATCCAATTTTATATCGAATGCAATTTTAATTAAAACAATTAAAACACACGATTAATTAAAATTTATGAGAGCATTTCAATTTTACTTTATACTAGCACAAAACAATGTAACAATATTCGAATAAATGTAAGAATATAAAACATGTCGATACAAGATGACACACAAAAAAAAAATCAAATAAACTTGATGGTGGCCATCATTTTACCGTTATTAACTTTTCAAATATTCGGTTTTATTCGTTGTGTTTACGGCGTTGAATAAAAACTTAAAACTCTAATTTGGTTGATTGGTTAAATTCAAAACTGAATGCAGCCAAAATTATGGTTTTACCGAAATTTTATTTTTTGTGTACATAAAGAGTGGTTTCCAAGATGGTGAGGTGAAAAAATTAGATAACACCATCTTTTTTTCGGATTAGCCGTCCAATTTCGGAGTTGAAATATTATAATTTGACGTCCCAATTTTTTTGTCGATAACGTAATTTGCCTCTATTGCACTATTGATAAATTTTTGCTTTCTCCGTTTAATTTGTCTAATTTTTTCGCCTCGTCATCGTGGAAATCATACTCAATGCAAATGGGATGTTGTCAATTTTTGACAGTTTTGTATTTAATGAAAAAAAAAATTTAATTTATGTTGAAATTAAATAAGGCTTTATTTATTGTTTACATTTCCTTTAAAATGGTTACATTTTTTATAAAATTTCAAAATGAAGCTTTTTTGAAGCGAGATATTTTTTGTTTGTTTTTCTGGTTTTATTGTAGGAGAAGCCTAGTTCAGGATATCTGATAGAAACACTGCTAAAGTTTCAATGTTTTTTTTTAAGACAGATTTTGCCACATCCATATCTGATCTATATGTGTATTCTTCGTGCATTGTTAAGCACCTGTTAATCGTTTTTTTAACATACAATCGCGTTGAAAAGGTCAACTTGAAAAAATACCCAGGTGCTTTAAAAGTTTTCGCGATTGCTTGCTTCCAATTTATTATTCATTTGATGAATGTTTGATCAGGGTTCAATGGTCTTTGTACATTTCAAAGAACTCGTCTTTGAGGTAAAATGTTTTCTTTAACATCACTTTTTTGTCAAGCTGGGCGAACACATGATCTGGAGGAATATAAGAATGACCTGACACGGAACTCGTAAATGTTAGGATTGTGCAGGCAAAAGGTAATTATTTTCATCATGGCCTGATTTTTATTTGAACCTTCGCATCCGTCACATATTAATCGAGTTTTGCTTATCATTCTTTAAATTAGTATTAACTAATCTATGCTGCACTGCTGAAGCAATTTTATTTCATGCATTCGGCCAAATATTTGTAGTTCACAAATAAAGGAATAAATTATCATGGTTTAGGAGAGTCCAAAACGAGACAATAGGAAAGCTAAAGAGTTACAACTTATGGCTTGGTACGGAATTGAGTAGTATTTCAGTTGAACGATATAGCAGCACTTGGGGATTCTTCCCGTACTAATTTTTAGAAACTCGTAATTTATGTACCCGTGACTGAGCCAAAGGTTTTTTCTATAATTTTATTTGCTCCTTTAGCATTATGGAAGCAAAAGACAGGTTACTTAATGACATTTTAAAAATAATAGCTTAGGTAGCTAAATAGCTGAGTGATAGACAACCCGCTAGGTAAGTACTACCGCGCAGATGACTTTGACCTGCGGTAGTGAATGTCTATAGTTTTTCATAACGCCTTTCTTTTTCAACAAGAACTTGGCAGCAATTCTAGTACCTCCTCGGTTATTTTTTGGTGAACTTCCGAAATGGAAATATTGTTCGCCGTCGCAGATTTTGCTTTAAAAACCTAGTTTACTATTACTTTTTCGAACGTAATGTTCTGCCTGAAATGTCTTTAGTTCTGCCGATCAGTTCGTTTTGGGACATAAATTATTGTGTTTGCCAGTATAAGTGAGTCCTGTTCAGTTTTACTATTTAAATCGTTATAACTTTACTATAAAAGGACAATTCAACCCCGCAACGATCTTTACACATAAAAATTGTATGCTTCGGAAGACATTTAGTTAAGAGTAAATTAATAAGCGGTCAATATCTACTGTGACGGGTTTAAATATTTCAAAATATTTCTTTCATTTTCTTTTCCATTTTTATTTAATAATCGCTTCTTATCTTTCATACTTCAAGAAAAATGTTTTCTTTATTATTATAGTATATTACACTAAATTAGCTGAATTCTGAATATGTTCTACCTCAAAAAAACCTAAAACCAATGAAAATAAAAAAATTCATACGAGTAATATATATTTTTCTTTGCTGAAATGGGGAGTACCCGAAATATATCATAATTGCACTGAATTTTTACCGTTATTAATGCTACAAATTTATTTATACACAATTTTAAATTTACAACAATTGCATAAAAATAAATTGAAAACAAATTTAGCTAAATTGAAAAAAATATTTAAATTAACGTAAATTAAATTGAATTTTTAGTTAACGGAATTACCATTTGAGGTCGATTTATATATTAATAAAATCTAAATTTTGAGCTGTTCCTTTGGTAAATTATTTGATAAATTCACTAAATTTTTTTTTCCAAAGCAATACACTTACAATCGGCATCGACCTAAAGTGGAAAAGTACACTGTGACTTTTGATATTCGTTTCAGATGGAAGAGGCATTTTTGATATTATCAAGTTTTTAAATAGGCCTTTAAAATCATGAAAAGGGGGTTTTTTGTTAACCGTTTCTACTAAAAATCTATGCAGAAGTAAAAAAGGAACGCAATAGTGTTATTTCTTTGTCATTTAAAAGATGACTTTTTGCTGTTGAACGACGAATTCGTAAAATAACAAATTGTTGTCCACATGATTTATATTTGTTTTCTCAAAATATGGAAATGCTTATCCATAACATAAGATATCAGTGAATAAATATCCTAGGATTTCCATCCATGCTTTTTTCTCTTTATTTTTATTGTTTTATTTTACGTCTTCGGATAACTAGCTTAAAAATAAAATAACCTCAATTCGAGATTGAGGCATGGTTTGATTTGGATGATTTGATTGGGTATATAGAATAGATGGAAATCCTACGATATTCATCCGATTTTATGTACGCAGCTGAAAACTTCAAACACATTGGTGTAATATTCAATACATCTATACAAATTAAATTATTTGACGACGCTTTGCTTCTATTTGCTTTTCTGTTTACTGGAGGGCTGGACCATTCCAAGTAATAAAGCAATTTAAATTTATTCGTTATTGTAATACGAAGTTATTGCAGAATCAGTCAGGTGTGGTCAACAATTTTAAAACGCAGTGTCAGAGAGAATTAATAAAAGAATAAATGAAGACCTAACGGGATTGCCAAATTACTTCGAAAATCATACTAGCTATCCAATATCTTGCTCTCAAACTAGGTTCAGTTTTCAATACCCACAAAAAAAATGAATGTCAATTGATTTTGACAATCTAATCAAATCTGATATAGAAATAGAAAGTTTTGAACACGACTCTGTTGAATGTCAAAAGAAAATGAAACATTCTACAGTAGTTATTCAGACTACCGAGTCCTGTGCGAAAACGAAAAATTTAGTATCTATAAAGAGGGGAATGATGGTGTTGGAGCACAGAAAAGTGTAAACTAATATTTTGGGAAATACACCATGTATTGTTAAGCGATTTCGGTTGAGGCCGAACGTAGTTTTAGCGCGGTTTATTTTTGATTAATTTAAGAACGTCGATAAATGATGAATCAATTGATAAACTATGCATATTAATTAATAATTTTACGACCGTAATATGATAACCTCTTTTTTTATATAACCGGTTAATCGACTAATCGACATAAAAAATTAACAATTAATCGTTAATCGTTTTTTCTAGAAACTATTAATTAGGCATGCTCTAATTTAAACCAGTGGTATGCTTAATTTTATTTGATCTAGAATTGTTTTTAAGAAAATATTTAGTTTCTATGCCAAACTTTGTCGAATGCTTGTGCAATAAAATATGACAACTCTATGGACTTCCTCTACACTACAATGCTGATTTCGACCATGCCATTCTTCTAGTACTAGTTTTTAAGTTTTCCTAATTATATTTTTTTTTAATATATAGCTTTAAGATATCGTGGAACGTGCTTATTGACTGACATGACGAGATTCGTATCTCATGGCTAATGTATCACTGTGGTTTGCGATACCTTCCACTTCTGAGGAAAGTACACAGTATATTTGTTCAGTATTTTTTTTTATAATTTTACCGGGAGCCTGGTTCTTGTGATTTTAACAGCCTTATTTAGTTTTTTATTGCATTTTTAACTCCTATCTACATGAATTTTATAGGCTGGTAGCGTATTCTTATCGATTTGTTCATGTGGTGAGAATATACGCCCTTTAGATGAGTAATAAAATCATTGGTTTATCTTTATCACATTTCGTCTAATTTCCGCTTGGCAATTTAATGGGCAAACAAGAGTTTGCCCTGTCTCTTCAAGTCAAGTTGTCCAATTGCTTTCCACAAAGAGTATTTTGTTCTATCTATTACCGGGAGTATATTTAAATAATTTTAAACATCTTAATTTTTTCTTCCTTTAGAGTTAAGTCGTCTACCCACAATGAAACATTTACTGTCAGTATTTTTTTTTACTGTGAAACCAGAAGGAGAAAAAAAAACTAAATTACTTTAGAGTGACAAAGACAATCGTTTTTGATTTTTTTCTATTTTTTTTTGTTAAACAGAAAAAACAAAAACAATTGTCTTTGTCAATCTAAAGTAATTTAGTATTTTTTTCTCCTTCTGGTTTTATTTGCATTCCATATGGCTATTTTGAGGACAGCCATCTTTGTTTTTTTACAAATAACTTGATTACTTGATAAGAATATAATGCTTGATTAGGATATATTTAAAATTCAAAATGTAAAGTTGTTAATTGCAATTAGTTAAATGGGATTTTAACATTATTATTATTAATATCTTTATTTCAAATAAAATACATAAAAAATTGAAAAGAAGTTAATAATACAATATAAATTTGAAATAAAGTACAGCGCCTATAGACATTATGTCTGTAGTGGAGCAATTGGAAAACAGAATTATAATAAAATATAATATTCTTTGGTTACATTAAAAACAGAAAAAAAATAATCTTCAACAAAAATACAAGCTCAGTTATATTTTAATAGATAACTTAAATTACAAGAAGGCACATTAGCACATAATGTAAATATCATACTAGAAATATTGCTCAATATCATCGATGTCAAGCAGCCAAGTCCGAATTTCCCTGTTAAATTTGTGTTTTCGCACAGATGGAAGCATTTTCAAATGTTTAGGTAATTGATGGAACCAATAAGGAGCCATATGTAAATAAAATCACCTAAATTTTTCATTATTAACACAAGGACCGACAAAATTGTTTGGATTTCTCATATTTTACACATGATATAGTCGAGTATGATAACTATTACCCCCCGAAAAAGCGGAATTGTGGATGTAGTTCTTGGGCGGGCATAAATTAATTTAATAATTCTCTTTTGCGCTATAAACAGATCGCCGATGTTAGCAAAGTAAATTCCACCCAACTTGTTATACCATACATTATAATTGATTCAAGAAGAGCATGATATAGAAGAGCTTAATATATAAGAAGGGCACAAAGGCCGAAGAACTCTTGATTTTTCACTCGCAACAAGTCGGTGATAAAAAAAAACATTTACTTAGAGTGCACAAATCCAAATTAATAAACTGTTGCATTTCAACGAAATCATTAGATGCTTAAGTTAAAGCCAGATCATCAGCGAACGTTGTAGCACATCCTCTGAAATTAATTTCAAAGAAAGAATTGAAATAAACTAAAAACAATAAGGGTCCCAAAACTGAGCCCTGAGAAACACCACATTTTAGAAGACCTGGGAGACTATTTGCGTTATTAATTTTTACAATTTGACTACGGCCACGAAGGTAACTATAAACCAATCTAATATTTTGCCTCTAACACCAATATTTGACAATTTTTTGATTAGTATGTCGTGGTTAACAGTATCGAATGCTTTTTTTAGAGCAATTCTGAGAGTTATTAGTGGCAAAATAAATATTACTCAAAAAATTTAAGAGAGCTTCTTCTGTAGATTTTCTAGCTATAAATCCAAATTGGTGGTCACTAAAAAATTTAATTTTATCAAGGTATGAGATCAATCGACGTTTTATTATTTTCTCAAAAATTTTAGAAAAAGTACTCAATAGAGAGATAGGTCGGTAATTATTCATTAGCAGAGCATCACCCTTTTTAAAAACTGGAATAACCACAGCTACTTTTAAAGCATTTGGAAATATATCACTCTTTAGACGAATCTCCAAAGAATCAATTTCATCGAAATAACAAGAGTTACAGTAATTATCTCGGTTTCCAAAAATAAATTGTTTGTACTCTCTACTGGTATAGGAACTATTATGAGTAATGTTGGAAGTTATATCAGATGATACATTTATAAAAAATTTATTAAATTCATTACATATACTCAGATCATCAATGATAACAAGAGCATTAGATTGATATTCCTAAATCTGTGTTATTAGATTTTTGTTTTGGTACGTACTCCTACCCAAAATATCATCAATTTCCTTCCACACAAGCTTAGGATTTTTGCCTATACTAAATCAAATTTATCTTTGTAGTATAATCTTTTAACCCGTTTAACATTCAAATTTACATGCTTAGAGAGTATTCCTACATAATTCTCTAACCGAGTGTTATACGGATACTTTCTTAATTTTTTAGACAATTTTTTAAGTTTATTAATTTTACACAAAGATAATAATTCATCCAAGGCTTTAACTTTTTGTGATTGCGATAAGTAATTTTCTCTCTGGACAATTCAATATGGGTAATAAATGTTTTTAAGAAAAAATTGAATGCTGTATTACAATTTTTTTCCTGATGAACAAGGGTCCATTGTTCAACTAAAAGGCGATCTTTAAGTTTATCATAATTAACTTTAGCACTATTTACACTATAAGATGACACAGTTCTAATTGAATTTGACCAAATATTGAGTGAAATTAAATTATTATCATAAATATATAATGGTAAATTATCTACACTAAAAGTATAGGCACTACTGGATTTAACAAATACGTGATCTAAACATGATAGTTTTCTAGTTGGATTATTAGATACAATGAAAAACCCATATGATGCAAGCAAGGTTGCGTTGTTTAACAGATTTATATTTAGATCACCTAAGATAACTATGTTGTCATTGTTCCCAGCATCATTAACATCTCTATTACAAAAACGGTAAAAACATAGAAAAATCCAAACACTTCTGCCTAGTTGTATGTCCAAACGAAGAACATCAGCTGAACTCCAATTATAAGTATATGCCACGAAGAACATGATAAATTTTTATGTAAAAAAAACTCCAACTCCACCAGCGCGGTAATTATCACTACAGCATGCTTTAAAATTGTAATTAGGCAAATTAAATTCTGAACTTTCATTCGAATAAACCCAAATTTCAGAAACAAAAATCAAATCAGGTTGAGATTTCAGACTGGCTGTATCCAGTCAAAAATATCGCACCAAAAATATCAAAATTTGCTCTTAAACTTCGAATATTTTGGCGTAATATACTATACTTACTACTTTTACAAAATGCGAAACAAAAATAATTTGCAAAAATTGAAAATAATTAAATGAGCAAAAATATATACGATAAGAGCAATAATCGTAAGATATCGAGTTAAATATAGAATAAAAATATA
Organism: Tipula confusa; assembly: GCA_963556175.1. Taxonomy (NCBI): domain Eukaryota; kingdom Metazoa; phylum Arthropoda; class Insecta; order Diptera; family Tipulidae; genus Tipula; species Tipula confusa. The sequence continues at coordinate 66,169,956 of OY744477.1, read as the reverse complement.
TATATAAACGAAAAAATTCAAAATATTAAAAAATCAAAAAATAAGCAAACCACTAAAAAATAACTAGTATAATGCTTTATATACATAGCGATAATATACAATAATGCCAACGATAGAAAAATTAAGTACAGTAAAATAATAATAAATAGAACTGTCAAAATAATGTGAATAAACAATCCAATTAAAAGTGGTGCTGATGATAGAATCAACACAAAAAGTAAAAACTGAGCTAGTACAGGTAAATATTACACATTAACCACGATTTTTCATTCATTGCTTGTTCCAAAAACGAATTAAAGGGAGGCATTACGACTATAGAACATGTTCATACAAAATGATACAAACAACCAACCAACAAATAAACTTGAACACGATTATTTTATAGGATCGCTCAGATTGATCGCTAAATAAGCACTTTTAGAGCAGTAAACCTAGACAATATCATGAGCATAAAAAATACTATTCAATTTAACCAAACTACCATCCGTCATTAATTACATTGTAATCTGGACGCGAAGATCTTTTAATGCTCGGTTCATATACGATCGGATAAAATTTGAGATTATTGCATCTCAGATTTTTTTACGAAATAATTAAATTATTTTTACTGTTCTTGTCTATTTAAATTATTTGTTTGGCTAATAAGTCGGATTTTCAAATCTCGGATTTTATCCGACCGTTGAATTCTCGACTCGTTGATTCTTTGTTTACAAATTCATGTCAAAATGAACTTAAAATGAAATTCATGCCGAACCATCGTCCTTGTCAGAGCAGGCTGGCTTCCTTTTCAACCTTTCCTCGTTGGGATCTTTTATAAGCTTACAGATAGCAATTTTTGAAGCCGAATCGATTTCATTAAGTTAAATTTGTTAATACAACGACAAAACTTAACCAGCTTACTAATATTAGAAACTCAAAGCATATAGCTATTTGGAAAACAGTAAGCCTAATTTTATACCTGTTATCCAATATATAAAAATTACCAAAGTTTAAAAACAAATTAGTCTTTAGTTATATAATAAGTTTTGATTAGATGCGACAATTTATCGACTCGTTATACATTTCATCCTAAATATTCGTATAAACGGATTAAAAACCGAATCATAAATCGAATCAATTTCCCATTAATTTAGTAGACAGCAAACTCAAATCGAATTTGTATTTCATTAATTAAGTTACGATTTTTTTTTATCCTTACATAATTATTAGATCCTAGTAGCTAAAAATAGTAAAAGCCGTAAAAAAAACTTGTTTAGTAAACCCAAAAATAGATTCATTTTTTTTGGTTAATTTTATGCTATATATATCGTTCATTCGTTTGGTTGCCCGCAATGAACATTTATATTTCGTTGACGGTACAAATTTTTTTGATTGAAAATTTTTAATGAATGAAATAAAATGTGGAAACCAAAGAATGAGGAAAAGAATTTTTCTTTTTGGTTAACTTCTTGAATAATAAATTGTTTCAAGGTTAAATGGGCTATCAAGATAATTATATCGTAGGTATATATTTATAGTGGTAGAGTGAATATTTTTATAAGGATATATAAACGTTTTTTTACTGAGGGGGGATTTATATTTCATGCGGTTTCTAAAATGCTGAGTGTAAAGTTTCCCGAAAATGTATTTTATGAATAGTATAATGCTTAAATTTACCATCATTTGACGTTTGAACAAACGTGCGCAGGGGTCGTCCTATTAATTGGCTATTACACATATATTTAAGTGTCATTTTACTTGCGGCTTTAATTTAGCAGGTGAAATTTTATTTTGATTTTAAATTGAAGTACATTAATCACGTCGAAAATGGATTTTTTTCGCTAAATATTTTTGAAGAAAATAAATAAGTCGAATGTCATAATATTTTTTTTAATTTACGTGCCAGCCAGATGTTCATCTGGTATAGTTATCTGTGACATAAATATAAAAGTTTAAACGACGTTAAGTTTACTTGTTTAAGTTCAGTTAACAGAAACCGAATGTAAATTGGACAAAACTTGTTAAAAGATAACAATTCAACTATATATTGAATATTATATTCAACAGCATTTGTTAACGTATTTGTATCAAACTTCCAATCGTAAGTTCAGATTTAAGATGCTAGAAAACATAATTAAATTGACTATTATTTTAAAAATTTGATTTAGAAAGTATCGGTTTTGATATAGGTACATACTTATTATAATATCGGGTTGACTTGAAACGAATTGAGTGAGATTTTATAAATAAAGGTATAGATCAAACGATAAGAAAATAAAACAAAGGAATAGGATTTGAAATAAACTAAAAAGTTGCTTAATTTTATTGCTATATACTTATGGTATCAACATTTGAACGATAATCTTAAAAATTAAAAAATCTTCATATTACATTTTAAACAATTAATTGAATTGATACGTGCTAATTATTATTTAAGTTAACTGAACCTAAAGAAACTTGAAAGCAAAAGGATTGAAACAAAACATTTATACAGTTTTACTTTTATCCCATAAAACTAAACCAGTCTAAGCATGGGAGATGTGTTTTGTCGGTTGAACGGTTATTTCATTTAATTTTCGTGTTAAATAAATTTACTGAATGTTATTAATAGCGGGTGATTTTGTTGAATTTTGGATTTTTCGTGTGTATGTTTTTGACACATCCCGCGTGATTAGTGGCATCTATCAAAGTCAATTGTGCTCATTTAGCATTTCCATTTCATCATGACTTCCACCCTACCAACGTTTTCAAATTATTGAATTTTGTTATCATAATTCGTTTTCAATGAAAAATTCACTTTGCGCACCCATTTCGTGGTCGTCATAATCGACCTACTCAATAAGCAATTCAAGCCATTGTGAAAAAATCACTCAACAATTTCACGTTATTTTACATCAAAAACCGCTGTTTGGTATGTATTTACGGGCCGGTGTAGGTATTTATTATCGTTCGATGATATCGGATTTTTTTCTGCCTAAATTACATGAACTTAATCTGGTCGATATGTGGTTAAAGCAAGACGGCGCCACATACCACACAAGACACAAAACTATGAACTTACTGAGAAATGGCTTGACGCTTTTTGACTATTTTTTAAGAACCACGTGAAGTCTCAAACAGTAAATCGTATAACAGTGCTTTGTTATTTGCTTCAATGTGTGCAAAGTTGGATAACTTACGAAGAACTGAAGCATACGTCCCATTTGCTTTCGGTAAACGATCAACCTTCACAGTAAGTTCAATTATACGTACTGGACATTACTCAAGCTATAGACGTTATAGGCAAGAACAGGCGGCTGACGTTCAATGCCAGCAAGACATTTTGGATAAAATTGATCGCTTATTTCGCATGAACAATAGAATTGCATAAGCGAGGTGGCTCAATGTGCACATTGAGCAAGAGAAAAACTCCGATGGTAAATATGGTGTTAAGGCGTGATCATCGACGAAACAACACGCCTTCAACGAAATGGCGATGGTGGCGATGATGACGAACCACTGTTCGAATCTGACATTTGCATTTATTCAAAAAACCCACAAGATCCAACCGACCCAAATCAATCCGATCTTCAGTGTAGGCTTATTGACACAGCAATGGTTGGTTCATTCCTATGTTCAAGTTGTGGAGAACAATCTAAACTTTATTCGACATAACCAACAACGAATTAGAATGAAACTATACCAATATCTTACTGATCATGTTACAAGTATAGCAGAACATCAAAACATTGCAGGTTTGCCGTTATCCTGCACTACCAGCTTCGAAGGAGTACCAAGAAATATGGTTGTTGTGATGCTATGCCAATTTCCCAGAAGAGAGAAATTTAAGATCGGAACGTAGTACTGGTAATTCAATATGGAATAGAATATCAGATATTTGGACAACCGAAACTAACACACCATGAACACATACTGGTAACATACGAGCATAGAGGCCAAATTTGCATCAGTATACAGCGAATTGATCACTTTGTTTCAACAGAAATTCCTCCTGTAATCAAACCACGATTAGGTGAAATAATAATAAGATGCATGATGCACGGACCCTGTGTTGCCGATAGTGCTAGCTCTCCGCATGCATGAATGATGAAGAATGCTCAAAAAAAATTCCTAACGCCTTTTGTAACGATAAACTTGCAAACGTTGACGGATACCTTGTTTACCGGCGTCATGTATCGCCGGATAACAGATTAGAGTGAGAGGCGGACATATAATCTATATCTATAAGCTTGACATATACATACATATAAATATATTTATAAAGGGTTTGATTGCGCAAATGTCGCCATCATAACAAACGATCAACCTAAACAATAAAGTTTCCAATTTGTTTGATTGTCGTAACGCTAGTACCCTGGAGTCAATGTGGCGGTTGAGAAAGTCGCCTTTGCACAATCGCTCTAATTGCAGTAGTAAGACTTCCATTACATGTTCCGAACTAACAGACTGTAATCTTTGAGGAAGGTAACGAGTAAGAAGCACTTTTGTAGCACAAACCGGTACTAAGCTTGAAGTATGGTTCGAATTCTACAATAGTAATCGGATGTGCGAGGAAGTGACAAGATTATAGCTCGAATATACACCGTTAGTATTAAAGACGTAAAGCGTTTTATAATACTGTTACTACAAGTATACGTGGCGCTACAAATTTCTAGTTGATTCAAGCTGTGGACAGCATCGTATGTGAAACCTTCAAAGGATGCTCGCATACATATATATGCTCCTTTTGTCAGCACACTTGATCATTGAAATTTTGGAAAGACCAAAATTTAATACTGGATTTTTATAATGATAGAAATGTAGCAAAGATGTAAGCCGTTCATGATATCAACGCAATTCTGAAGCGGCGCCTTCATGGGCATTGAGCTTCAGGAAAGAATTTTTTTTATATAAGGCTTATTTCATTCATTCGAGGTCGGGCCATGGCGCATTGCCGCATTTGCAATAACCGGCATCGTTGCAACGCTACTAAAGGGAAGTCGCACAGTCCATAGTGAATTTAAGCTTTCAGTGCCTTTGCTTGACAGATCGGTATCTTTTATGACCTCAACAGAAACTCAACTCTTGCATCAAGCGTGTATTATTACGATCGACAAAATAACAATGCTCGAAAAAAATTACTTTTTTCTTCGCCCCATAGCATTGTTTTAGTAAACGATCACTTAACTAAAATACCAACAAGTACATAACTAAAATTATTTTTCCGATAGAGCCTTTGTCCCTTTTAATGATCGCAAGCCCAATACAACTGTGAAATTTATGCTAAAAATTGAAAATTTTCGAAAATTCAGAAACTAGAAAATAACTCCACAAACCGAAAATATAATGGTAGATTTAGGTTGGACCTTTATGGTGGTTAGCTTAATAAAAATTAGTAAGCCCATTAAAACCGTTACGCCATAATGTTTGCCATTTAAACTGTGGTAATGCTATAAATCGCAAATTTCTATGATCTAGAAAATATATGGAGGGTAACCCGTTGTAACAGTGATATTTACGCCTTAAATTGAACATTTCTAAAATCTACAAAAAAAAATGATGGTTGGCTTATGTAAGGTTTAACTGTAGGGTTTACGTCACAAATCGATAATTTTTAAAATTCAGCAAATAAAACGTATAAAATCTGTGATTTTTATGAGTTAGCCCAATAAAACTGTGATATTTATGCTTAAAATCGAGAATTTCTGAAAATTCTGAAAACATGATATGGTTAGCGTAAGAAATATCTCACCAAATCGAAAATTTGCAAAAACAGAAAAAATATGAACATGAAACTGTTAGATTCAGCTAAATCTACAAAACTTATGGTTTGAAAATTATCAGAATTATGCATTAAATGAAAAAGTTCCAAAAACAAGTATAAAATTAGAGATAAAAAATAATCGGTTCGAGCATTCTTTAAAAAATGAGGGCAGGGTGATTTTGACAGCAGTAAATCGGCACCAATCCATCATTCATTATAGGTGAAGGAAGCCTTTGCTACTCATGATGAAGATTTTGTGTTCCTCAAAATTTGTAATTTTGCTTGTTAACAAATGATACCACTATACCAAAAGCTCCAATAATCTGTAAAAATTGTGTGTAAGATTTCTAATCAACAGAACGTTTTCTTCAGGTTTAGGGCTGTGCTTTACTTTACGAACTAAAAAATGACATTAACGCAAGTGCGGTGAATGAATGACTCTACTATTAAAATTGATCTAAGCGAATTTCGGATCAGCTTTACATCACAAAATAAAATAACCGCCAAATATTACTTTGCAAAAGCCAACAAATGGGAGTGGGACAACTTGAATAAGCTTTGTCATAAGACGTGCCTCCGTTTAGAATAAATATGTAATATTATTTAAAGGTTTTGGCGTTTTGTTCTTCCGAAGTTGGCCTTTTAAAAATTATATTTACCGAAGTTTAATTCAATTTTAAGATTTTTATTTTTTCATTTTTTATTGGTTTTCATGATTCGTACTCATTAAAAGTTGTTTTTCTTTTTTCCGTCCGTTCTCACTTGGAATACAAAACCTGGGTCGTTTGGAATCCGTACTATAAAATTTCAAATTAAATTTATTCAGAAACGATATTTAATTGTCGCTATAAGTTGCCTCCATCAAGATGATGAAATTCCTTTGGTTGTTATGTGTTGCTAAATATTGAGCCATTGTCCATTCGCAGACAAATTAGCTGTTTTTACGCGATGCATTTAATTGCATTAAATTGATTGTTCACTACTATTGTCTTTATATATTAAATAAACTTAGGATTCCATGAGTTAAGTTTATGGTAAGTCAGACCCAATTTATAGTAAAGATTTAACATAATAGAATTAAGTCATCTGTATTATAGCCAGATGTTAAATATTTTAATGGCCAGTAAATAAAAGGATAAAATTGGTGCGAAGTCCGAATTAAATTTAATATTGACCCGATTAGGACTATCAAAAATTCCCAAAACCCACAAAGTAGCGTGCAATATGCAATTTTTGTTATTAAAATTTCGGATTTGTATCCCATTAAAACTGGTAAATTTATGTCCACATCGAGAATTTCTAAAACCCACCTCTTATAAATTATGACTATTAAACTGTGAGATCTTTGCCTCATTTCGAAAATTTCCAAAAAATATAAAATACATGATGGTTGGTCCATTAAATCTGAGAGATTTACTCCATAAATTCGAAAAATTCCAAAATCCAGAATAAACAAGATAAATATTACTGTCCATAAAATTGCAATCTATTACATAAGATACAATATTTAAGACAAATATTTCCGTCAGCGTTTAGAATCATTTCCCATAATATCATGGTCACTGACTGATGCCGGACAATTGTGATGAGTCTATCACACAATTTTCTACATGAGTTCACACACGACCGTTAATTATATAGCCGCCTCTAAGTAACCATATTAATTTGGATTTGAAGGTTAGAGGAAATTCATTTAATAAATTTTTTTTTTTTTTTTATATTCAAAGTTGTATTTCTTCTTTTGTGATGAATGACTTGTAAATTAAGAAGAAGAATCAAAATAAAACGAAGACGATTACAATCACGGAATATCATTGCTTATATACATTGTATAAGCTCATATGATTGAAATGTAATTTTTTTTTTTGGCAAGTTCATAGCAATAAAACCTTCATACGATATATACAAACTTTGGCTATAGTATGAATATGATTGATGTACGAAAACTAACATTATAAATAAATAGGAAATGTTTATATGTATGGATATCGTTTGAAGATGTTTCATCGCTTATTCAAAACTGAAATTGTTACTCTTGTAAATTTATATTTACACAACCTGTTCTATTTACATTGTCGTATGTACCTGGCTTGTGTATAAAGCACTATCAAAATACAAATATTTAATTTTTCTAATTTTCCAGCATTTAATACATTTTTTGTTGACATACACACATACATACACACAAAAAAAAACGAAATTAAAAAAAAATGTATTACGTTAATTTATTACATTAAAGTTAAAGATAAGTCAGATAAGAAAATTTCGTTTTTGGTATATATGTACATAATATGATAATATGTAGTTGGATTCTGGTGTAATTAGATTTACCTACCTGTACACTATACACAATATCATCTATCGTTCTTACCTGAAATAAAAAAAAAATATAAAAAAATTAACGATAAGCTATACACGTGACTAAAAACTACAAAAATAATAATTAATAATTAATTTTTTTATTTTATTAACACTAAAGACACACGTGAGTCACGTTTCTTCTCTTTAACATTAAAAATTCTTTAACATTTTGTCCCAACACAAAACTAAAATTATATTATATATTATATATGTTCATTGATGCCACTCTGTCACACGGAAAGTTCAAATTGCATGTCAATGACACAATCATATGGTGTATGTATAGAACAATGGCGACAATCTTTCAAATTATTTTGAGATTATATTTTAAAGAAATAAAACCGCATGAAGGTAACAAAAGTTATGATACGCATGTTACATTTTTATAAATGTTTTGTATATAAAAAAAAAAAAAAAAATAAAGTCCTTGCCCAAGACTGTAACAATATTATATTTAAACCCAGTTAAAGTAGTATTAAATTAAGTAGATTTTCTTTTCATTTTAAGCAATTTTCCTTAAATGTTTTTTATCGCCGTATTACAAAAAATAAAATAAAAGGAAACAACACATTTTATTGCCGAAATAATAAAATTAATAGGATTTTTATTCCAGCAATAACAACAATCCAACATATTCATACACACACATATATATACACTGTTTTGGAAAAAATCATAGGAAAATTTATTTCATGTAATTAAATTTTCTAAGAACATAAGACTAAAATATATTTTCAACTTTTCTAATTTAGTCTTTCCATAAAAACATAAAAAAATAGTATGGCCATACATAAAATGTCTTTTTCTTTTTTTTTGATAAACAAAATGGCTGAAACACATATTTTATATGGCAAAAAGGCGCATAAAATCGTCTCCATATTATTATCGTTGAAATGTGTTAATTTTATATTTTTACCAAAATGTCATAAATCAAGACGTCTACTATCTACGTATACCGTATATATACGTACAAATATTTAAAGAGTTTGCTAATTGGAGTATCAAATTTTTAATATTCTACTCTGGCAATAATTTTTATGTGGAGTGTTTGTAAGTCATTTTATTGTTATTTTTTTTAATTAATGTTTAACGTATTTTTTTCTGTTTAACAGTTATTTCATTTAATTTTCGTGCTAAATAGTTTTTTTTTCAAATTTTTCATTCATAAAAATGAAATTGAAAAGTTTAACTGGAAAACTGGTTCTAAATATGATTTTTTCTTAAACATAATTAAATAAGATATTTAATCATTGATTTCCTTTTAGGTTACATTAGAATTTTAAATTTTCTAGACGTCTAATTATGCCGAGAGGTGAGCGTTTTTTACTGAATTCATCCACAAATAATCGGGAATAAGGTTATTATCTTCTATTACGGGCTTCAACCTCTTCAGAAGTAGTTACTCAAATATCTTTGATATAGTTGGAAGTATTGGTATAAATGTGTATATGTAGAAGTTTGCGTATCTCTTTGTTTGGAAGTTTTTCTAATAATTTGACTCTGGCAATACTGAATTAAAATGTAATATTCAAAGTTTGAATGCAGTTGTCCTGGGGTTATTACGGTCTTTTAATAAGACAAACTAAAAGATGTAGTGAATTATTCTTCTTTTCTCCGAAACGAAATTCAAGAATTTATTGCAGTTTCAACGATTGCAGTTTCATAAATTCATGAAAAGACGCATATATATGATGCAATCCTATGATGTATACGCGCGAATACAGTTAAAACATCGACAGGAATAACTTGTCCAATTATATCCAATAACTTTCCTTCAATATGGAAACTTGCTAAAGTTATTCCAATCCATAAACCTAATAAACCATCTTCAGATGTGTCCAGCTAGAGACCGATTAGTCTCCTTCCAATTCTAGCAAAAATCCTTGAACGAAACATTCTCACTATAGAATAGTTTTACACGTAGACAGTTTTAAAATTTTCGGTTTCGGATCGGGTTAATTTGCTCAACACCAACTCGTTTGACTTGCTGAGAATGTTGATTACGCATGTTGCATAAGCGCTCCTTCCATATTCAATTATAACGCCCGATATTCTATCGGGTATTTCCGTAGGGCTCAATTCTCAGACAAATATTTTTTAATCTCTTCAACAATGACCTACCGACACATCTTGCCAATGGAGCAAATTTAGATTAACCCTGCTAATCAATAGCAACATCGAGTGGATTGGTCCTTGAAAACTCCGCCATTGAATGGCAGAGCAACGGCAAATGTCTAGGTTGTATTTTGGATTTCTGTCTGACATGAAGTTGGTGAGGGAACAACTAGGAGTTCTACCAATCGTGCTTCTAAGAGTTGATATTTTTACCAAGCGGCTTAACAGTTGCGATTCGAACAATTTTTGGGTGGATAGTTGCTGGAAGAATCGCGGAGAGTAACCAAAGTCAACATTTCAACGACCTGCTAGATATCAACAAATCTCTGCGGTAATTTTAGGAAGTAGATGAGCTACCAAAAACCTCTCTAGAAGAGCAGTTGCCTAAGGATTTCTTCCAAAAAACGTTGAAAAGAGCCAAGGATAAAAAAATTGTAGTAAAATTATGTAGTGAAATATTGTATACTATATATACGCACTAAATCACCTAAAATAAATGAATCGAAAATTTGAGCTTAACCCGGAGTCTGGAAGGTTATACAATGCATTCAGGAGATCGGCCACATGACACGACTAAGTGGGTGCAATAAAGTAACTAAATGTTTTTTTCCACACCTCAAAGTAATGAAGGCGAGCAGCACAACAACAAAATTACGGGTACCGGTCGAAACAGAATATTTTACAACTGGATTTGTCGAAACAGGATAATTCAAAACTGGATATTTTAAAACGAGATAAGGTTCAAAACGAGGTATGGTACAAAACAGGAATATTTCAAAATTGGATAATCCAAAACGAGATAACGTACAAAATGAGATATGGTACAAAACTGGATATTTCAAAACAGGATATTTCGACATGTGATTTAAACTTAAAATGATTTTTTGGGAAAGTTCTGGAATATGGCCAGTAAGGGAGGACCTCGGCGAGTTCTTAACCAATTATGATGAAATTCGATATGTATGATGAAAATGTGATTTTAAAACGATTTTTTCAAGTCATTGATTATTTTAATAAGATGAGAATAGCAGCAATTAAAAAAAAACCATTAAGTGAAGGAAAATTCTATTTCTCTCCTTAGAAATATTCAAGTATGGAACCTGACTGGCCTTATTCCCGATAAGGAAGATTTCTTTCCCAACAAATCATTTTAAAATCCCACTTTCATCCAACATATCGAATTTCATCATAATCGGTTAAGAACTCGCCGAGTTCCTTCCTAACTGGTCATATTCCAGAACTTTCCCAAAAAATCATTTTTAATCTCATTTTCATCCTACATATCGAATTTTATCATAATCGGTTAAGAACTCGCCGAGTTCCTTCCTAACTGGCCATATTTCAGAACTTTCCCAAAAAAGCATTTTAAAATCACATTTTCATCTTACATATCGAATTTGATCAAAATCGGTTAAGAACTCGCCGAGTTCCTTCCTAACTGGCCATATTCCAGAACTTTCCTAAAAAATCATTTTAAGTTTAAATCGCATGTCGAAATATCCTGTTTTGAAATATCCAGTGTTGTACTGAAATATTCAGTGTTGTATGTCTCGTTTTGTACCTTATCTCGTATTGAAATATCCAATTTTGAAATATCCAATTTTAACATGTCCAGTTCTGAGCGGTTTCCCAAAATTACGAGTTGTGCTTGATGGATCCAGCAAGTTATTTAATGGGTTATAATCAAATGATATTTTAATGGTTCGGAGACATAGGAAAGGTGTGCCGGAAAGTTTGCGTTACAATACTACAACATTATATGGAGAACTAGCAGGCAACATAAACCAACCATATTCCTACTACATTAGTATGATTTCCAAATACACATTGACCTAAATACCCAATGTATTGACCAATCACGGCTTCAAGCTGCGTAAATTCCTAACAAACAGTGAAGAACTTCAATCGTCCCCAATACTTAAAACCAAGCTAAGGAGATCAGAGAGCCGGTCGCTATATCAAGCGTATTGAGTGTACAATCGGACCCACATGACGACTTCTTTAAATTCACCGTCGAGCTATTGGAACGAAATAAACACACAAAGCGCACGTTATTGTCGGGTGGTTGGTTGCCCCCTAAAATAATCCGGGTAAAAATGCTATTCCAAAATCTTTGGATAGATAATATCGGCTGGGATAATGAACTGATTTACGTGAAATAACGTCAAGACTGTGAATTCCAAGATGGCTGCACTCCAGCAACCTTATAGTCAATCATCATGTAGTCAAATGTTTAGTTTGGAATGCACATCTACTATTTAACTACACTGAAGTAAGCCTGCTCTGAAAACACTGAATAGTCCGAAATAATTGTGGTAAGCAAAGTCCAAAGACTACGAGCCAGATTATGGGTAACCTAATCATCAAACCGAGTTCGAATGTATACACATTTCATCAAGTGTGGATTATTGTAGACCTTTTAATAAATGGTCAAATAGTTGCTCAACATGAAGCGCATGTAAAAATTAAAATTTAGTAATACCACGGACAATAGATGTCAGTAGTTGATATTTGCGGCTTGTGATACAAGCATATTATATCTTTAGAGTTTCATTACTATTGTAGTTCATTACTATTGGGAGGCTGGTCTTATTTGCAAGAATAAACAAATCACGCTCTTTTATAATTCAACTTGTGCAGTTCCAAGAACATTTTCGGTTATAAAACTTTTTACCTTCAACTTAGTAATCCGTTAGCTTTGAACAAACAACAATCCATTAAAAATACAATCAGTTTTTTAATTTAATTGCAAATACTCAATCTTTGCTCATAATGTTAAACTCTTTAAAAATATATCTCTATCATTCAAAAAGATTAAGTAAGACTTTACACAGTCAAAATATAGATTGCAGACTTTTATTAAAAAAATACTGCATTTTCAAAGTCATATATATAAATAACAAAAGCAACAAAAATATTTATCTGACTTTGATATTATGACATGCATTTAGCTCATAAAGACAGTGTCTCCATCAAACAATTTCATATTAGAATGCTCGAGCACGTTCGCGTAAATATCAAAATTTTACTTTCGCTTATGTACGAGTGAAATTACACCATAGTGCAGCGAACGAAGAGAACTCATTGAATATTTAATTGACCTTGACTTTTTTCTCTCATCATCGCGGATGATAAACGAATTGGGTGAGTATTTTTTTTTTGTTTCTAAGTGGTGAAAACATGTAGCGTGATTAAGACAATTATATGTTCGATTCAGTTAATTTGCGCAAATATAAGAAAATCGCGAATAGCTATAAATTAATTAATTGGTTGGAATACTATGCAAGAAAGTTATACGAAGTGTGCATATGTGTATGTACCACCGATATATTAAAATTAATCATAATTAATTATTACAGATGTTACATAAGTGTTGTTTATATATTGTATATAGTAAAGCAGCCATGAATCGATGGTCATGAATCACAAATTGAATAACCGGACGGCAGGCAGGTATACAATGCCTTGAGTTATAATAATAAGTGTGTGAAGAAATTGTTATAAGATACGTATATAATATTGAGTTATTGACACTTATAAATTATGGTTCTCATATTTATATAGAATGCCATCGGTATTATTAATGCAATAAATTTGATCATCTAATTTCATCATTTATTTCGACTTATAATTTGTCTATGGCTGAATATATTTTCAGGTTGGACTGGCACTCAAGCAAATAAATTTGGATTTAAACTTGATTGAGCGGAATTTATTGTATAATTGACTCAGCATATTAAGTTAATTTGTTGTTGATTGTTTGATAATGAGTGTCATTTAAAGAATTCAAACTCGAATCTTTATGTAATTTCCGGTTGTAATTTTTAACTCAAGTTTATTTTTAGTCATACATATTTTGTTCTAAATTAAAAGTGAAGTTTCTATTAGAATTCAAACACGCTAGCTATTAATTACTGGAAATTTTACTCTGTGATCTTTATTTTCAATATTCGTCTGTAAAATTGATAGAATTAATTAAAAAAATATATTAGAAAATTTGGTAGGTTAAGAAATTTATATTAAAGTTTTAGATATTTTGAAACAGAAAATTTAAAAATTTAGGCCGCCCAAATTAAAAAACGATTTAAGAAAAATACAAATTTTCATTTTGAAAACTTCAGAATATTGTCAAATATTAAAAAGTAGAAATGGTATAGAAAACACATTAAAATTTTAGAATAAATTAACTTAGCCGTAACTATGGACTTGAGTCGGTAGGTAAAGGCATTGCAAGCTGCACAAATGTAAGCAATCGGAATGTGCTGCCATTCCCAACGAATAGTTGCCTTGATCGACACTTTGGTAATTTTTAGTGCTAACTTTGCTCTTTAAAATGCCCCGCAGAGAAGTCCATCGGATTTGCATCCTGAAAATGTGTCAGCTATTGTGTTAAACAAATAAAGTAAGTACGGAGACGATGTAGAATCCTGTTTGAATGTACAAGGTCTGCAGCTGAAATGTTTGCGTGCCCGCACTGCATAAGTACAGCTTTCAAAATATTTTTGCGATAAACAGTTCTAGTTACCCTAGCGCCACAGTTAAAAAACAATTGGAGAGAATCCATCTTCAGCCTAAATCATCACCATTGGTAGTACCTGCTTCCTAGGACCACCCGCAGGTGCAAATTTTTGTATGACCTTTCTGGCAAATAAACTTGATCATTTTGTTTGTTTACATGCTGCGCTCAATGAGCGCAGTTTAATGAAGGCTCACCAGAGAAGACGATATTCGACAACAGGCCACATGAATGCAAACGAAGCAAATCCTTTGCTCTACCCAGTGGTCGTTTGGAACTTTAAAGGCTTCAATCCAAACAAATTTCTCAGATTGTGTTGCATCTCTTTGCTGGATATTCAGCTCAGATTAATTTTCGAATAATTTCTTTTGATATTGCTGTTTGTTTACGACCGATTTCTTTGCGTCTGGCAATGCTGTCAGTATCGTTGTAACGAAAAATGGTGTGCGATACAGAACATAGCTTTCGAACAATTTGAAATTGTGGCTTTCCAGCCAAATATGCTAGGAATTTATTTATTTTATTTAAATAATTTTAATTTTTGTTTTATTTTTAGTTTATAAAACTCACGTTAGGGGTTTTAAAAAATTACTCATTGTTAAGTATAGCTGTTGACAAATTCACTACAACCAAGTAAGTTCTATTAGATTCATTTTGTTCCATTTGTTAGTATTATAGAAAGGAAGAACGAAGTACTTTTCTAAGGAAAAAGGAACACTAGCTCACCAATCTTTGCCGTAAAAGCACCCCTCTTTAAATTGTACATAAGATCATGTTAAATTAGTCGTTATCATTAGGTGGCTTAACTTTAGTGAACAAAGGGTCAAATAATATTCTTCAGGTATCATTTTTTGCATTCGAGTTTCCAATTTGATTGATACGGGTTAACAAATCAATCAGTTTTAAGTATTTAACTTAATCAATGAAAGTTTTAGTTAAACAATTAATGTAGGCTCACTTAACATATAATAGAATTTTTAAGAATGCCCCAGTTTTTGCAACATGTCAGCCACAGTTTATTAAAATCAATCGAGGCCAAATAACTCATACGCTTTTTATAAATAATTCTTTGATTTATTCGTATACTTTGATTGTTCGTGGATCTATAATATCTACTAATATCTTCATACGGCAGCAGTAATTTTGCAAATGAGTGAGATTCTGGTATTAATACTTGATGTTGGTATCATTAACAATATTTATATTGATATTCTGCTATATTGAGTCGTCCACCAACACGATGGAATTTCTGGTCAACCACGAACAGACTAAACGGCTAAAGTTAACTTTTTATTGAAACTATTTTACCTTTCGTGGGTTTTGTAGGTTTTCGATGAACTCCTGTTTTTGTGATTAATTTCAACGTCTTGTAATGTGATTAAATTGATCTTTAATATTCAGCTTGTAATTGTTACTGAAACGCAAACACTTTGCAATTACCCTTAGATATTTTTTGGAAGTCTGAGAATTTGTCAAAAACATCCAAGTTCCATAAAATCAGGATTTATGGCCAGAGACAATATCAGCTGGATTCATAGTTGATGGAACATAGCGCCACGTAGAACTTAATGCTAATTTTTTAACTTGTGAGACCCCGATTGGCACAATCGAAATGGAAGTGATTGTTGTCTGAGAAATGTGATTTCTGAATTGGACCACAAATAATTTAAATTAAATGGTACATAGATTGCGCCTACAACCAATTGGGTCACATAGTTTTAGCAATCAAGAACAGCTCGGAGCGCTTCATGCAATCATTCCCAAATTTATATTTTACGAATGGAATATAAAATCTATCCTCATTGGTATCACAAAGCCCAGAACCGAAATGGGTTTATCTATATTTCCGTCATTTAAGACTAATAAGTTAGACACAAATTTACTTAATGTGAAACGTAATTTACTTATTGCTTCAATGCTCCTGAAAACACATTATCTAAATAAAAATCTCGTTCCAATATACACGAGATGATGCAGGATAAGTTACTGATACATCAGTTGCTAGCTGTTTTCATCATTCAGACGATTTAAACGAAACTGGCGGTACGTTTTAGCTGTTTTACCCGTTAATACCACCTGGTGTTTTCTAAACCTAATCGCCTAGGCATTGAAGATCATCCTAAGGTTAGTAGTGCTGCTATTTATTTAAGGCCCTGCATGGTGCGGTAAATAATATACTTTATTATTTTGATTTTCCGACTGAACGGTGTACTTTCTCCTAAATTTTCAGTATTCGACATGTATTGTTGGTTTCTTCATTACTTGGCATTACAGGTCAAAGTTGACCCTTATATTTTTACAATTGGTGATCGTTGTAGGTGGTCAACCCAACTAACGATTTTTACACGATTGGTCTCGGCGTTGTAGTCACCGATGGGAATGGAACTTAAGACCTCAGTGTGTGCAAGCCAACACCTTAACCATCACTATACGAGCACCTAATACGACTTCATAATATATTTCTGCACCTTTAGTACTAGATCAATACTCTTTCCGTTACGAAGTTAGAATTAGAATTTTTTGAACCGCTATCATTTTTGCGATCTGTTCGGTTTGTGTACAAAATTAACATTTTCATTTGCAGTTTGTCTGGGTATAGTGACTGAAACGTTCCTTCGAGGAGTCTCGCAAACAAATCAGCTTCTGAGGGAGCGCTGCATCTACTTGTTACCAAGGTTGAAGCGGCTTACCGCTCGAAAGAAATTGCACTGTACTTTTTTGGATATTGAGGGAGCTTTCGACAATACTGGATACGACTCAATTGCTAGGCCAATAACGCGTAGAGGTATTGATGATCCAGCTAACCACTGGATTAGCTCCATGTTGGCTAGTAGGAAGATCACATCGAAATTAGGTAATAAACCAGTCACGGTTACGGCAGTAAAGGAATGCCCACAAGGTGGTGTCCTGTCACCTTTGCTGTGGTCATTCGTGATCGACGAATCACTTGATGAGCTACATCTACTCGGTTATGACGCCATTGGTTATGCGGATTTGGTTATCATAATCTCTGGTGGGCATGAATGTACGATGTCTGACAGCATGCAACAGGCCTTGATTGTTATTTCGAATTGGTGCACTAAAGAGGGCCTTTCGATAAACCCTAACAAGACAGTCCTGGTATCATTTACCAAAAGACGTAAATTGAACTTTGGTTCAATTAGTCTAAATGATATAACTATCAGATACTCTAATGAAGTCAAATATCTAGGTGTTGTCCTATAGATAAAAAACTGAATTGGAACTCTCATATTAAATCAACTACTGAACGCGCGGTCGGAGCCATGTGGGTCTGTAGGCGTATGTTCGGCAGGACTTGGGGCCTCAGCTCAAAAATGATTTACTGGATGTACATTATAATGGTGAGGCCAATTGTAACCTATGGGTCCATAGTTTGGTGGCTGAAGATACAGCAGAAAGTTATTACGAACAAGCTTACCTCATTGCAGAGGCTAGCTAGTCTCGGAATCACAGGTGCTATGAGCACTTGTCCTATGGCGGCAATGGAAGCGCTAATCGGACACACTCCACTTCATATTTTCGTCAAAAAATTAGCTGCTACTTGTGAATCAATATAGTCATGATGATCTTATGGGTCATCTGAACATTTTGAATGAACTCTCTGACTTGGATATGTTCTTTAGAGTCCCGGACGTAATGCCCAAGGAACTCTGCTTTGGTAGGAATTTCGGGGTAACAGTCCTTGATAGAGCCGTCTGGGATACTGGTGGACCTCTTATGGAACCCAGCAGCTTAGTCTGGTTCACGAATGGCTCAAAAATGGATAGTGGAGTAGGCATTGCGGTGTCTTTGGGCCCAACAACAAAATCTAAATCTCTGGAAACTTATCCCAGTGTTTTTCTAGCCGAAATTCACGCCATCGTAGCCTGCGTCTCAACTAGTATGACTAAAGGTCTTAAAAGCACCTCCATCCACATTTTCTTCGACAGCCAAGCAGCATTGAAAGCATTCAAATCGGTCAAAAGCTGTTATACACTGCTACAATCTCTCTCTTGTCATAACAAAGTTAGGTTGTGGTGGGTACCTGGTCACAGGGGTATCACTGGAAATGAGATAGCCGACGAACTTGCGAGGGCAGGCTCATCAGCTACACCAATTGGCCCTGAGCCTTTCTGTGGCATCCCGTGGGCCTCAGTAGTCTACAATATTAGTAAATGGGAAAAAATGCAGTGCCTGACCTATTGGAACTGTATTCCCGGGCTTAGACAGGTCAAATCTTTGATCAGACCATTTCATCACAAGGACTTGGTGGTCAATTCAAGTAAAGAAAATATTAGGAAGCTACTGAGTTTTCTTTCAAATCACTGCAACCTGAGATATCATTTGAACAAAATGAACCTGACCACAGAGACGCAGCCGACTCTGTTTAGAAGAGATAGAAACTGCAGAACACATGTGTTGTTCTGTGCACACTAAGCTTCATTTTGAAGAGAGGTATTTGACCCCGGAAAAATGTAAATGGGCCTCTACAGGCAGCATTATCACCTTTATTACGAAGGTAGAGAAGCCCCTGGACTAACAAATCCCAATAGCACAAAAGATCTTTCAGGTCGCAGTGCTAGCCATTTTAGGCAGGGAAAAAGAGAAAATACAATTTTTGAAGCATTCTTCCTCATTGGATCAATTCTGATTCTCATGTTTTGAATTGCCCGAATATTATATATCTCTTAGATGTTTCCTTTATTACCAAACGTAAGTCTTAAAAGTGGTAGTCCAAGTCGCGGCTGTCTTTATCGTTTTCAGTTCTGGCTTTTTTGATAATTTTGACAGCTTCCTGAATATCTAAATCTTTATGCTGTCACTTTGCTATTAAGTCATTGATTTTACAGGTATGGTGTAGCCC
Source organism: Tipula confusa (assembly GCA_963556175.1). Lineage (NCBI taxonomy): Eukaryota > Metazoa > Arthropoda > Insecta > Diptera > Tipulidae > Tipula > Tipula confusa. Next base: position 66,150,378 of record OY744477.1, on the reverse strand, counting down.
TCTAGCCATAACCTTAATTGGTCTAGCGATGTATGGTGCTACTACCTTGTAATCCTTATCCGTGGTAATTTTTTAACAAGGTATTGATAGTAGTTTGGATAAAGATGTCCAAATTACTTACTCAATATATTCTGGTTGCTTTAGTTTTAATTACGCTGTTTTATCATTATTCGTGTTGAGTTCTGCTTGTCCAAGATTCTAGTGATGGTTCTGCCTTTCAATTCTTAGCGGGTTTACTTTTTTCAATACACAAGCAGTTTCACTTGGTGGTTCGTCTTTGCCAGTAACTTCCATGCTTAATTGTTACACTTTTTCTAGGTTTATAAAAGTGAATCTTGTCGCCGGCAAACGTGCTTTGTATGCTCTTAAAAGAAAATAGTCAAATTAATCGAACCCGATTCTTCACAAATTTCGAAAAAAATTTCTTTGGAAATAGTGAAAATTGATCGAGCATTAAAATTGTATACGCAATTTAACAAAACCAGAGGAAAACTAACCGACGTTACTTTGATTGAGGTTGAAAGGTCACGATATGCTTTTAGCACCAATTTTCAAAGCGAAGTAAGGTAGAAAATTTAATTTCACATTAAAAGAAAAATAAAATAAAAAATATGCCGAAAGAACCATAAATAATAGCTACACTTTCCGATAAATACTTGTCGTAAATTAAACTGAATAATCTATACCACATTAGTAATTAAATTCTGCCACTATTTTGAACACACTTACATAGCTTTAGGTGTAAAGTCAATTAAAACTTAAACAGAAAAATTGTTTTTTTTTTTTTAAATATTTTCTTTGGGGTTCACCCTTATAATGTAAGTATGATTTTCCAACCTCATTACACAAGTCGGTACGGTACAAACATAAAATCTTAATACATCAGCATATATTATATAAAAACATATACATACATCTATAAATATATCATATATATATAAATAAAATCATATAGGTAAAATACATTGATTAAATTAAGTTTTTTTTATCATAAAATTAAATTAAATAAAGCTTTCATGTTTTATCAATTGAAAGCTTTATTTTAACAAATTTCATTAAGAGTGTGTAAAAAATCGGAAAACTTATTGATTTTTTAGATATTACTTCTAACGCTATTCGACGATTATAGAGATGGGTAATCTAGGTTAACATGTAAAAAAAATTTTATATACCGATTAAGTTAATTCTGTTTGTGTGTAACGGATTATACATTAATCGTTAAATAGATTTAGTCAATGATGACTTATGTTAAATTTCTGACAAGTGATTCTCTCTCATAATATATATACCCACAGCTAAAAAAAAAAAATTTTTTTTTTACAATCCTATATGTTATAACACATTTAAGAAGTTTATTAACCTCGATATACCCGCGCTTATCACATAGCTCGCATGTAAATATACACAAAAAGTGAAATGAATGAAAGGTGAATAATTTAATATGCGCCTAACAAAAATTAAAAATTCAAGCAAAAAAAAAAATTTATGTTAATGAAACATGGTCAACTGGATATTATGTATTCTAAAACATTAATTTTCTAATATCTTTAAAATCAAGTAAAATTGTCTACCGGTTATTTTGATTAGAATGCGATACCGATATTGAATACGGGGCAAACGAATTATCGTAATTGCTTGGAGCCCTTTATGTTCTTTATCTGTACTTTACTTATTAGGCGCCTTAAACTTTTAAATTTTGTTTCGCAGTTAACAACAACAATTGGCTAATGGTTTTTGATTGTGTTGGATAATGAGCTAAAAAAATAATAAATAATGAGCTATTATTTCCCTCTTATTGGTCGCTAGTTCGTGTCGGGAATACTGGACCTATATTTTCACAAAAGTCAGTCTTATTTTGGCTATAGCTCTAGCATTAAAGTCACCAATCAATATTATGGCGTCGTGCTCCGATATAGACCCCATCAGATCATCGAAATTGTTGTAAAATGAGCCTTTTTATTTGAGTTGGATTACTATTTGTTATCATTGAAGCAGTGGGTGCATGAAAACAAATGATTGACAGCTTGGATAGTCGTATAAGTAAATGTATCATACGCATACGATTATGTACTGCTTTGTAATCCAAAACAGGGGGTTTTCACCTGGGCTTAAGAAAAAAACAATACCAAGATTGCTGAGGTCATCTCTAGTGTCAGCTGCTGGCCTGTACGCCAGGACCAATTGTGAGTAAAATCGTTTATTGGGTGTGCATGCTGTGCATGTTGTTGTAAATTAATTTGTTGCTGTTGTTGAACCTGTTGTTGGTTTAAGAGCTTCTGTTGCTTTTGTTGCTGTATCAACTGATAGTTTAACTGCTGTTGCATAGCTTGCTGCTGATTCATTTGTGGATGTTGATGAATTATTTGTTGTTGTTACTGTACATCTTGCTGCTGCTGCTGCTTTTAGTGCTGTGAGATTTGACCTTGCTGCAAATTTTGCTGCATTTGTTGAATTACCTGAGGATTATTTTGAATTTGTTGCATAACTTGTTGTTGGCTTCTACCACCACGTTGCATTTGCTGAGAAAGTTGTGATTGTTGTTGTATCACTTGCTGACTAATTATTTGTTGCGTATTTTGTTTCAGCATTTGCTGTTGCATTTGATTTGGCTGTTGTTGTTGTTGTTGTTGAATTTGCTGTTGCACCAATTGCAATTGATTCATCTGTTGAGGTGATTGTTGTTGCTGCTGCTGTATATTATGAATGTACTGATATTGTCTCTGTTTTTGGTTTTGTTGTTGTTGTTGTTGCAAAACTTTTTGATTTTGTTGTATCAGCTGTTGATTCGGATGCTGTTGCAATATAATTTTCTGATTTCTTTGGATTTGCTGTTGTGGAATCTGTTGCTGATTACCACCACCCTGTTGCCCTTGCGATATTATTTGAGAACCTTGGTGCTGCATCATTTGTTGTGGGACACCTTGATTGATTTGTGACTGTGGCATTACCTGAGTTTCCTACTGTTGCTGTTGTTGCAACTGGTGCTGAATCGATTGTTGATTCGACAAATTTGAGTTGACCACAACAATTTGTTGCTGATTTAAATTCTGTCCTTGTTGTTGCATTTGGTTCAGTGAATGTGAATTAAGTATGATTTGCTTATGAATTTGTTGTGTCTGTTGCGGTGATCGTTGCGTCTGTTGTTGATTTTGTTCTGATTCATATGATTTTGAATTATTTGTTGTTGCTGTCCAGATGTACCACTGTTATCTGGCGGCCCAGATGTACACACAATAAATTTTTGCGTGATGACTTGTTGTTGTGGCTGACTCAACTGATTAATTTGATGTTGTTGTGATTGTTACAGCTGTTGAGGTTGTTGCTGCAACTGTTTCGGTGGTTGCTGCAACTGTATAGGAGGTTGCTACAATTGTTGTGGTTGTTGTTGTTGCGGCTGTTGAAGACCAGCTTGACCCGAAATTGAATTACTTTGTATTACGATTTGTGAATTTTGCTGCACACTAGGTACTTTAGATTATTGCTGTTGCGACACAACAATCACCAATGGTAAAAAAAATGCTGTTGGATTTTTAACGTGCTTATGTTTCATTGCCGTTGTTTTCCACGCGTCAGTCCACGCGTAAGTCGATGTTTTAGCAATTCGAAGACTTTTAGTTGCTTTTGCCATTCGTTTATATCGGTTCGACTTTTCTTTTTTGATAATATCAGTAAATAAGGTCGTTTTGCACCTCTGGTGCCGTAAAATTTATAAATTTTTATGAGTGAGTTGAAAAGAAATGGATCAAATAATTGTAAAACATCGATAATAAATGCCTTTTGCTGACGATTTCAGACTGCCTCCTTTATGTTTATTTTGAAACCGGAAGTAGCAGTGCCAGGGATTCAATATATACCCGCAGCTTCTTTTAGTTTCATCCAGTTTAATGTACTAATGTACCGATTGCATCCGAGTGGTATTTGTTTTATTAGATCTAGGATATTACTCGCCCGTTTCCGTAGCTGAAATCCCCTTTCACTTTGCAATGATATTATTTAATCTTGCTGTAGTTGTGAATTTCCTAAAGAATAACTGCCTCTTAGTAAGTTATCTTTATAGAAATCTTGTAATGTTATATCGGCTGCTATTGGAAACTTTTTCTTTTCATCGTATGGCTAGGTGCGGAGCACTAGCATCTTTCTTAAGATACCGCCGTTTACCTTACTCACGAATTGGTTCTTTCTCGTTTCCTCTTCTAAGTATTTTTTGATATCTTTGGTCATCACTGTGTATTGACCACACTGTGCTTCCTCCATCTTAATAGGATGGATACAAATTCCTCCTGTAGCGTTATTGGATTAATATCAATCTCTCCTATTGTGGGTTTGTGATCGTATTGCTTTCTTTTACTACCGCATAATGTGCGGTATGAAGTATTCTTTTGATGGTCTCATGTCTTTTTCACATAGTTGCCAAGTGACCAAGTTTAATGTATTCTTTGATACAATTCTTGTAGTCATTGGAACACGTTAGTGAAAGTGCAAGTTTATTCTTTAACTGCAAGAATCTGACTAATGCTTTTGTTTTTGAAGCCCTAAGCAATTATGGATTTGTTTTAAATTGTATCCCATTTTCAACTGTTCCATCTGTTTATCTTCGCATCACGGCAAAGGTTTGCTTCATAATGTTCCTGACAGTTTTGTTTTCCTCTGTTAATAAACTGTCTTGTTGTACCTCTTCTAATTTCTAGAATTTTTTTAATCTGTTGTCGAGTTCTTTTTTTGTTGCCTTGCACTGAACTCTTGATGGCTCATTGCAGTTTACTGGCCCATATATTATCCATCTTAAGTCCGTTTTTTGTGCTACTGGATCACCTTACATCATTCAATATTAGTGCAGGGTGGCAATCTGCACTCAATAGTATATCGATTTTATAGATATATTGTACTCTGAATCTTTCCATAACAAATTACTGATGTGTGCCCTTCCATAAGCATTAAAGCTGCTTTTTGTCAGATCCCCCACTAGTTGATGTACTATAATTGCGCTTACTTGTATCTTGCATTTTGATGAATATATGACTTTATTTATCAAATTTGATCTGTTGTTCTGAAACTCTTGCATTAACTCCTCCTACTCCTTTAAATCCTATTTGTGTTTTTCTTCTCTGTCTATTTTGTTTCTTCGCTGCTAGAATCTCGTGCATATAACCACTTGAGCTGCTTTTATTGTACCGTCTACCATGCGTGCCTCCACAACTGGTCTATCACGTTGTGTTGTGGGGTATCGCCCAGGTGAATTGGTTTAACGTTCATTTGCATTAAATTTCCCATCATCAGTTAGTAGGAAATTGATGTGTATGAATAGCTTCACTTATGGTATAGTGCATTCTTCCGATTCTTGCAGCGGTTTTTGTCATAATTGATAGATAATTCAGTTGGTTGAAATATACCGCTACCACAGAAGTGTTTCATTGTTATAGCAATAACTTAGTATATGTTCCAGGCTACAGTATAATTCTCTGCTGCTGATTCAAGATAACTTATTATTCTAGTTGCAGGACCTCCTACATAGCCTTTTAAGTAGTTGATCCTATGAGAGCCCAAAAGTACTTTATTTTTATTTACTAGTTTCTTGAATGTGTCCTTGAAACTTTTCCATTAAACCCTAGAAATGTGGCATTTTCATATTCGGCAGTCGGATGTCAATTGAGGAGATGTTTGTTTGTTCATGATTCTTAACCTCTATTGTAATTTTTACTACAATATCGTCATGCAACTGCTTGATGTTGTCATAATGCTTCTCCAAGAAATATTTAAAAGTGACTTGATTGTTTTCTTAAGCCTCCATATTTATTTTTTCGAGGTCCAGGATGATGGAATAGTCCTCTTGATATGTTTCAAAACAAGTTTTAGCGCTTGTTTAATTTTTTTATGCGTATCTTTAGCTGTATCTACTTCCCTGCACAGTGTCTGCTGATGAGGTTTGGAACAATCATCGAACCTCTGTAGATACAATTGTTTCCGTAAGCCCCATGAATCATTTTCAATTTTATTGTATAGTTTCATTACTTTAAGTCGACATCTTAACTCGGACCATTCTCCGACACTTTTAACATTAAGTGAAAAATTTATTCAAAAAGAAAGAAAGCCAAGCCTAATAAATAAACACACCATAGTTAGAAATACTTTATGAAGTCCTTAGAAGCAAAAATGTACCTAAAGGTTCCATTAAAAACGAGGTGCAAACAGAAATTGAAGTTCAACAATTTGCAAGAAAAGTATGGCAGCAAACAAGAGGCCCTCAATATAAAACTAAGTTAAATAATGTTACTCCACAATCAAGAGACGAATCCCAAAAAGTCAAAGTTGAGTCAATCAGTAACGGTCTAAAAATATTAACTAATGAAGGTAGTACTGATTATTTACTTTGGACAGCAACCAAAAAAATTAAAAGACTAACAATGCAGATCCCTCGAAATAAAGATTAAGTTTAAAGTTTTGCGGAACATTTCGATAAAATATTCTAACTGAGTTTCTAGTTCTGAACTGTGCCAATCAACCACTCTACTGATATAAACCCCATTTTTGATACGTATTTTTTTCCAACACAAAAAGTTTGATCCTAAATATATTTTTGATGTCAACTTAAACTCGCGCAGATCTTCCTAACAAACAACTTTGTTTAAAACTATCGTCGACAAACTTTTTATTTCGCGAGACATACGGTTAACAGACTTAAAACACGAGATCTATGATTGTATATAATATGATATGTAAGTAAATTTATAAAAAAAAAAATCTCCGGTTGAACAGTTTAATGATTCACTCCACAAACATACAGTACATAATGTTGTAGCATACGAGTAAATAAAAATATTACCGGAAGTTTAAAACATGGCACAAACAAAAAAAGGAAGTTCAAAACAAAAAAAATGTATACATACATAATATTTTTTTGATACACTTGTGTAGCGCGTCTCTGTAATATCTACATATATGTGACGTCGAGAGAACACATAATGAGTTTTCTATAGAATTTTTCTCATTTTTGTTTTGGTTGTATGAACTTTCATTTTAATTGACAACAACAATAAAATAATGTGCGTTATTGTTTTATGACACGCTTCGCATAATATGGGTGATGTACGAGTATCTCGATATTTCCGGCCGATGCAATTCTAAATATTATGTACGTGATGTTAATCTATTGCTCAATAATGAGCTACTTTAATTTATATCTATATATTATACTGGTCTTGTTGGAGGTTTTCTGGTTTGTATGCTATTTAAGAAACAATTGCTACTGTATTACAGTGTAAGACACCATTGAATAACCAATCACCGTGTAATTTAAACTTTACTACTTGTACACATATATTCACATTATTCGCCTTGTTTAGTAAATTTTTTTATTTTTTATTTTTTTTTCATTTTTATTTTGTGTTAAGTTGGGAAAGACATAATACAAAATAACAGCCGCGATTTGAAACTTAAGCGATTAATTCATGCGTTTAGTTATGTTTTAGTTGCGATAGAAAACGGTCGTAGTTCGATCTTAAAACAAAAAAAAAATCTTAAAATCTTAAAATCTTGTCGACAAAAGAAAAAACGAAAGTTTTGTTGTGATAACAACTATAATTGTGATTACATGTTTGTACATTGTGTTTTGTGTGTGTGTAAGTGATAATAAATAAAAGTGTAATTTTATGCGCCAACAACTAAATTAATTTTATTTAGCAATTCATGTAAGTGCGCCTGCAATTTACTATATAAGCTTGAGAAAGTAAATTGGTCTAATGCCAATATGAATGGCAGCCGACAATTTATGAGTGTATTTATGATGCAATTTAAATGTAATTAACAGGCGAAAATGTAATTTAATTTTGCGGTTCTAATGTATTTATAGTTGCGTAAATAATCCAAGTGTAGTGTATGGTTGGATATGTAATTGCACATGAGTGTTGAAATTAAATTATTATTATTATTTATGTGGTTATATCTAGTGAGGGTTATAGAGAATTTTGTGTGTTGTGGATTCATTAAAGCAGGTCAAGTGCGAAAATGCTGTTTATGTGATCGATATGAAAAAATTGCCAAAGTATAGTTTTTGGTTTATTTAGTTTGGCTGAGATTAAGGCTAAGTTATTATCATGGTATCAAGTGAAAGTCACAAGTTTTAATCGTCAAATCAGTTGACTGTTTGTTGATTGAAATTTAGGTGGAGTTGCTCAAATTTTTGTATTTTGAAACCTTCAAGTTACTTAGTTATAATTGACATCATGAAAATGTAATACGCCTTTAAACATACAAATTATTTTCCAGGAAAATATGGTTTTAGAAATTCAACATATTTTGGAAAGTGGCTCAATATAGAAAACTTATACAATTACCTGATTTTAGGTAATAATTTAGCAATAATATAGCTATTTTATTTGTTTTGCAAATCTAGAAATATTAGTCAAAAAGTAGAGGTAAATAAACAACCCAACTCAAATTTTGAGCAATACAATATATTTTAGACATTTGCTCTATTTATAAATTTAAAGCACATTTAAACAACTTAGTTTATTTTTATAGAGTTTTAGAAAAATATTTGGACTATCAGCTAAGTACAAATTTTAATTCAAGTTTGTTATTTTTCCATCATAATTTGCTCAATTTGTTAGTGTTAAAATACTTGTACTTTTTAAAAGTATAGCTAATGCTAAATGGATGTAAACAGACGAAGATAATTATCAAATTGCAATTAGTTGGATTAGTTGCAAGAGGTTGCTCAAATATTTTTAAATCCCACTTTGAGCAACTTTAAATTAAATATTAAATACCTTCACATAACCTTATTTTTTTAATAATTATTATCTAGAAACATTTTGCTGTAGGAATACAACATATTTTAAATAGTTGCTCAGTTTTACAAATTAAACGAAGTTTTAGTAGTACTTTTCTAGAGCTTGAGAACAGTACGAACTACATTTAAACGAAATCATATCTAACTTAATTTTCATTTGCGCAAATCCTGTAACTAGTTTGTTTTTACTTTTTGAGCAACTTTCAAATAAATCTATTTTTAAGTGGTTTACAAACAATTAAAACTATTTTTCATAGCAGTTAGCTCTAGAAGTTCAACTAACAACATATTTTAGTCAGTTGCTCATTTTTATTGCAAAATTCAAACCTTCCTTGTCTGTTTTAAACATAATTTAAATACCACAAGATTGATCTTGATTTCGATTGAAAATTCATTTTAAATAAATATTAGGAACCGCAACTAATTAAATTTGAAGGAACCCAAACGCGAATATGAATGACATACAAAAATTAAATTTTGCTTTATTAATTCCCTCATTCACGGTCATTGCTTTTTTTATTTTTAACAGAAAAACAAATCAGATATTATTGACCATAAAATGAGCTCAATTCCATTTCTAAAATTCTATATTCGTATTTTTAGAAATATCAAATTTGGTGTATTTGTATTTGTGCCATAAAGCAAACATCATCCAAAAAAAAATTAACGGATATTTGATAATTATTGTGGTTGATCTATGTCTCTTCACACTGGCATATGTATGAGATGCTTCTAAACACAATTTGCATACATTAAGCGGTAAACAACTTGCCATTATATATCGTTGTTTGTTTTGTTTTTATACTGTGTCCTTCAACTTTAACACATTTTACAATGATCTCATTTTCGTTGTGATCTTCAAAAATAAATTTTTTTATTGTTTTGTGATCATTCAATTATGCAGACTGTTGTAGTTTTTTTGTTTATATCCCATAAATATTATAATTTAATTACCAGTGCAAACCAAATTAAATCACCACTTGTTGAATTAAATAATTAGCTAAATGTGTTAATTTAATGAGCAAATGTCACGTTTTATTTAGAACGAAAACGTCATTGGCGAACGATCGCATAAATATGTCATTTTAACGTACGATACATGTGTGTACTTTGTCAAAGTACAATGTATGAGTATATACAACAATGATGTTAATTGGTACTTTGAGTTCGGTTAATTTCGCATTAACCGTTTAATGACATTGCACAAAACGATATTGTCGAATAAAATCCACCGGTCATATTTAGTTTAGTGATCTTAAATTTATTTAAGAATATAAATCACGGTGATGGGTTATAAATAAAATATTTCTTATATATCTAGAAATTGTGGTCGGTGATTACTCTTCAGCCGGTTTGATTAACGGATCGTGCTATTAGCAAATTTTTCTATATTGTTTTGGTATTAATTTTTAGGTCGATTAGAAAGAGAGAATCTTATATTTAGGCCACATAGAAAACTGTATTCTTCGACTTGATGATGATAAATGATCATCGATCGAGAACTATACACTTGATCTATAATATACATAGTATAGGGAAATCGGACAATTGCGTAATCAAATCAATGGAAGAACCTTGATTTGAATATATATTTTGTAATTATATGAAAGATTTTTTGAAGGTGAAGTAAAATAATTGAAATAAGAAAAATACACAGCTATAAAAAAATAAAATCTTATATAAGATCGAACATGATTCATTATAATAAAAATATATTATCTTGTGCATGTGATCTTGTTTTTGATTTTAGCACGTTTAAAAATGCGCTTGGGATCGTGAAGCTTTCTTACAAACGTATACGACCGAGATCGTTAAATGGTGTATTTGATTAGGCTTGATCATGAGAATTTAAACTTATATAATCGTTAATTTTAAAAGTTTAATTATATTGACCGATCGTAACCTTCATTTAATAAAATACGAGAGATGATCATACATTTAAACAAAAAAAAAAAAAAAAAAAGGTAAACGTAACTTAAATGTTGTTATCTTATTTACCGCGCACATATTATGATAACAACACACATTACACACACATCCTAATCTTAATCACCATCTTAATTAAACAATATGTAGACTCATTTGTTTATTTAACTTGTTTGTACATTTCTAGAAATTCTGATACAACTCATAATTACGTTGATCGTGTACGACTCAAAGAAACCACACCACCAACAGGGTCAGCACAAATATTTGATTGGCCTAATATTGGATCCGGGTGGCGACAACGATCCCTATCCAGTATTGATATATCATTAAATAAAAAAACTCATGTAATTCACCCCCGGGAACAATACACAGGGCTATACGATTTATATTCCCGCATCGAACAAAAAAAAGATTCTGAAAATTTATACGCTGTAAATTTAAATCGTGATTTACAACAACCGGCGACCGTAGCACAACATACAGCAAACGATCATCAAATATACGATCATCCGTGTATTATTAATTTTGGTGGACCAAATTCAGAGGCGTGCAGTTTACGGCGAACCCGAAGTTTAGCTGTTATACGAGAGGAAACTTTTAATGATCTTCAGATTACGGGAATACGTAATCGAAGATCTCAATTAATTCCGCGAGCAAAATTAGTTGATCGCACATTTTTTAAAGATCGGTATGTACAAAATGTCATCGTATTATGAGAATTGCTAATTTTTTTTTTTTATCATCAGATTTTCATATAAGTTCGAGGACGGTGAGGATCCTAAAATTTATGACTCGTCACATGAGATAGAACTTGCAGCACATACTTCGGAACAGGACGACGAGAAAAGTGGTGAGAAAAGTGATTTGGACAGTTTAGATTCGAATTATTTTAAAAATTCATTGCATCAAACAATCACAAACGAAACCGAAGGAACGAATACTAGCAGCACAAGTAGTACGAGTGAAGAAATTCAACCTAACATAACCATACTAGCGGATTCAACAACATCTGATTCATCAGATAATTATTCGACGAAGCGCGAGGATAGTGATTCCGTTACCGAAATTAAAGTTCTTGATGAAATATTGCTAACGCAACAATATTGTCACGAAAATAGTTTAGGAACGACAGACACTAGTCTTACAACGATCACAACTGATTCATCGAAAACGAATACATTTTCACAAACTGGCACGTGTGAATCGGGCGTATCGCAAAAATTAGTGATTGAGCTGAAACCGAGTGAAATCGAAAAAAAACCAAAAGACGATTTACGAAGTGTTATTTCGTACGATTCTATATATTTATCGTCGGAGGCAGGTAGTGATCACGAAATTGGAGGCGATTTAAAATTTGACGAAAATATAACCGAAATTGTAATCGATTGCGAACAAAAAAAACTTGACGACGACGAAGCAAATAAATTGAGCATAGATTCGTTGTACTCTGAGGTCTCTAAACCTAAAGTTGTAAAACTTGAGCCAAAAGTTCAGCAGTTAACATCATTTTCGGACTACAGTGTTTGTGGCACACTCGAACGATTAACATTTGTTTCGACGGGCCATTATCGAGAAATATTAAATAACTCAGCTAATCACCATCAATTCTATAGTTTGCCCGATACAAAGATTGGAAAAAGTTTGATTGCAAGCGAACGTATCGACGCTAAACTACGAGAAATTTGCGAGTTCGATCATATCGATCGAAGGGACGACGACAACGAAAAAGTCGACGAAAGTACGATATATGATTCGATATCAAGATTTGGACGAGCACATAAACGATTACGTCAGCGCGAAAATTGTGAAATCGTTGTACTAAACTCGATTTCAATAGACGAACAGCCGAAGGAGGCCCCATCGATTGAGATCGAAGCAACCATAAAGAAGATAAATTCGAATAAGAATAAAGAATATTTAAACGAATTAGGATTAGATAGCGATTGTGGAAATTCGTTTGACACATTTAATTCAAGCGATCAGGACTCGTTAAACAATACAGTCGACCCACTAAGTAGTGTAACTGTTAAATTAGGTGGACGGAAAATAATTGTCGACGAAATCGATGCCAAAGATTTGAATAAAATCAATAAGCATATCCAGCGTGATATCGATAAAGAGGAAATTCTAGCCAATATAAACGAAGTGAGACACGTTATACCCGAAATTAAAATAACCGGACCATCAACTGACGAGGACGACGACGCGTGTCCCATCGATACGAAATCAGAAAGATCAAACCAAATTAACTTTAATGCAATCGCAAAATTAAATTTGAAAAAAATGTCACGACCACAAATATTACGCGTTTTCGATTCGAAACGAGCAGATTATGTTGATACGGCACCGCCACAAGTTGGGTCGGTGAACTGCGACGGCGACGATAAAGAAAATCTACCACAAGAAACCGAACTAGAATTTCACGAAAAAGTTGATTCGGTACGATGCTATTGGTCAAAATTAGCGGATAACGAAAAACAAATTGAAAATAACGAAACCAAATCAATTCCTAATCTGGTGAAAAATTATGTCACAGTCGATGATATAGTAAAAAATATGGCGGGTAAAAATGATGAACCGTCAAGCAATGATTTTCAAAGCTTTTGCCCATCGGTCGAAATAATTGAGCTAAATAGTCAGAAACAAGCCGCCGTTATGTCGTCGGCTCTAACTAATGGCAACGATCAGGACGAAGATAACGAAGAATTTGATCATATTCGGTACAAAGTTATGAAGTCGGAGATGTTTCAAAAAAATATGGTAACGCGAAATAAAAAGGAGGCTCAATTCGATGGCTTGATACAATATTTGCAAGACTACAGTTTTCAAGAATTACTAGCCCATAATAATGTTGTAATTATAGAACCAGTGCGCACGAAGATCGAAAAGTCGTCCTCTGATAAACCCCTAAAGTCGCATAAACAAACTTGTAAAATAACGGGTGGTGCTGGAGATGCAAAACCGAGCGATGGTAATAAAGCAAATTTAAAGCGTCACTTTTTTTACCATCCCGTCCGAGTCAATAAAGAGTTACTCGACGAGGAGTTACCAAATCCGGATACTGTAAAAAATGTTCGACAACTTTTCGAGAATGCACTTAAAGGAAATTTGTCGTTGAGTGGCGAGCATAAATCGCAACCAAAGTGTGGTAACGACAATTTGCGCAAAAAAGCCTTACGATATTTAACCATAGACACAAGTTTTGGAAATGCAAGTCTAAAAAAATGGGATTCATCAAGTTTATCGTCTGGAATTTCATCCGGCGATCTAAGTTCACCGTGTGAATGTGGCGAACTAGATCGAAATCATTTTTCAAGTGAAGAACATTTATGCGATGATTTTAGTGATTCAAATTATGTGAGCCAAGATATATTAGAAAAAATCCGTGAATGTGGATCTTCGGTGACCTATTATGGTGGTCGGGTCGTCGATAAAAAATCATCGAGTATGAGCCCCGTTACAAAAGCGATCATACAAGAAATTCGTGGGGATGGTACAATTCCACAAGATGATGCAAATGGTGATCCAGATAATTATTCAGGTATGTTTTAGTATTAAAAAAAAATAGAATCGTTTTAATTTGATTCTAACGGGATTTCTCATCTTTTTTTAGGAGTTAAATTTAAATTAGTCAAATCAAATAGTTGTTCGAGTCGATTAGAATTGGTTGGAACCACAAATCACATAAAATATGATAAATTAGGTGAAATAATTTCAGCCAATCGTTCTCCATCGCCGGAAGAGGCAGCTGAAGAATCTGTGCGAACTCTTGTGAATCGTTTGGAAACGGGCGCAATCAATTTATCAACCACACCACGTATTATCGAATCAAAATGTATTGAAAAAATGACAGCAACACCACCCAATTCCTCCTCATCTTCAACATCGTCTTCAAATGAAAATTTTACAATCAATAATCAATTAGGTTCGGGTCATGTCGATCTAATAACACAAGTCACAGTTAATAATCATATAAATTTGTCAAATTCAATTGGTAATAGCCACACAACGAAACCAACAACAGTGACAACAGTAACAATGGGTGATATTAGTTGTAGTAGTAATAGTAAAAAAGTGTGTCGCAATAAAAATGTTGATTTAGCATTTACGATGCAGAATGCAACGCCATCTACAGCTAAATGTGAGATAAATGACAAAACACAAAGTAATGTCGATTCACCAAATCAATACCAAACGTTCGAAGAAGCTAAAGAAATTTTAACAACGGCTTTTGAAAATATAAAAAAGTCAGAGGATCGGTTGCGACAAGAACATCAACAGCAAACGCAAATAAATGAACCCGAACAACAAAAAGAGCCAAAATATGTACGATGGGAAAATCGACAGGCGGGTGTTAAATTTGATGAAAAATTTTACGTAGCAAACGACACCAAATTAAAAGTTCAGAAAAAATACGATGAAATGGAATTCGAAGAGTTTGAGGTGTTAGACCCAAAAACGGGTGAAATGTACGATAGTCTTAACGAGTCTAGTAAGTAAATAATAGATTCAAAAAAAAAAAAAAAAAAGTTTGTAGTCATGTCACCTTCTTAGACATACATAAATTAAGAGAGCCAAAGAATGTTAAAAATGAAATGAAAGGAAAATGCCTATAACTATACCGAGTATTCTTAAAATATATTATTAATAATAAATTTAGGGTTGCGGGTTAATCAAATTTTCACACATATACACAAACATTAATCATTATTTATTATTAAACTATGTAAACGAATATAAATTTTAAGAAATATACTAATAAATTTAATTATTTATCAAAAAAAAAAAATTAAAAAAAAAAAAAAAATTACCTTCACTGTTACTATCTTCGTTCGATGCTAATGAGGTGTCGATTATTTGAGTTCCTGAGCAATATCGTCTATCACATATTCTAAATGCATATTTTAACTGTAAAGATAAAAAAAATGGTTTACTATTGGTACATTACATTACTATTATTTTTTATTTTTTTAAAGAGTGTGTAGTGTGCACATTTTTCGAGAAGCACTTTTGTTTTATATAAAATGTCAGAGTGGCGTTAACATTGGTGAGAAAAAAGAAAAGTAGAGTCTACAACTAAGTTTGTTCACTTCCTTAATTTAGTTGAAAAAACGATTGTATTCAGTTAATCGGTTATTTCATTTAATTTTCGTGTTAAATAATTTTTTGAATCTGTAATTTATATAAATTTTAAAGTTTTGTTTTTATTGAAGTTATATCAGATTTTCTTGTAATTACAATTATGTATTTTGTCAGTTTAATAGTGGTCTGTACGATGTTGTTTCCTGTGGTGGTTTACTTGATTTGAGAATCATGATTAATCGTTAAGTGTCACCGGGTGCAAGGAGGGAGGAACCCAACAATCAAAACATATCTTTTTTTTAAAAAACTTAAATTTATTGTAAATTATCCACCATTGTTCGCTTCGTTACGGTATCGGTCAAGCACTCTTTAATTGTGGATCACTTATATTATTATTTTTCTCCTTGGAGGTCAGTCGTGGAAAACGACTATAATATTAAACCCGGTGAATATATTTCACCAATCAATGAAGATGTCGAAATGGCTTACGAGAGAGCAGTACAGGTGAAGCTACAATCATTCTGGACTGATAAACCACACAATTGGTTCAATATGACCGAAATAATGTTCAAACGTAAAAAGAATTAAAGGCGACGCGGAAAAATTTACCCACGTGCTAGCTGCTTTATCACTTAACTCGAGCATTTTCGCGGAACCATCCAAAAATTATTTGTACGTCACACTCAAAACCTTTTTAATAGATCGGTTGGCACCATCAGATTAGACGCGCCACGAAACCTTACTTTCAGGCGACAACATAGGTGATAGACACTTATCCAATCTATACTAAGACACATAAAATCTATGGCAGGCAAACAATTCTCGACGAGAATAGTGCGGTCACTATGGATCAGGAAATTATCAGAAATTATTAAAATTGCAATGCTCGCCCTCAGCTAGAGTCATTGACACCAACGGATAGGATTAATGAAGCAATGACGCCAGGTGCTCAAATAGCAGCGCTGACCATATCATGTAGTAAGTTAGTTCATGCGAATCCACTGCAGGTTCCGTCGAGAATCACCTAGCCCGGGGCCATAAGTAGCCATCTAGCACGTCTCGTAGCAAAAAATAGACGATTACTTTTCAGGTAGACAAAACCATTCTTACCGTTCCAAATCGCGTTCCATAAAACGAAGTCAATCACACAGCTTCAATAATAAAAACAACCGTGGGCAAAGCCGTTGTTGGTACCACGACTACAATGCCTAAAAATGCGTCAATCTATGCAATGTCAACACAACAAGACCATTAAGCGTTCACATCTAGTTTGAAATTGCAAGTCGATTCAAAAAACGACTAAGCAATCGGATCAAGTCCAACGCAACGTAGTCCATCATTTAGTAACTACAGACCATCTTTCAATTTCACATTCCACGACAACGAGATCCTGTGGAAAAAAGATCTAGATTGGATACCTTGTAGAGACTAGCGTCAACTTGATACAGTCACAACACCAGATCGTTCTATTCGATTCTTTACATTTCAAACGTTTCAGCGATTCATGAATGAAGTTGTTTGGAAATTTGATTTTGTTTTTGTCTATATTGACGACAATTTTGTTGAATCGTACACTGAGGATTAACATAAACTGAACTTGGAACAACTATTCCAAAAGTTGGTGGAGTTTGATGTTCACATCAAAACCAACTCCTACTTCAATTAAGTTCATTCAGCGAATACTTGGTATGGTGAAATACTACCACCAGTTTATTACAAAATTCACTGAAACATTGGTCCCAACTCATTTTCACTTTACCGCTTTACTGAAAAAGCCCAAGATTGCCAAGAAATTCTCTTGGCCTGACGAATTTTAAAATCGTCCATACATCGCAGAATCAGTACGTCCAATTATTTTAAATAAGTTACACAATATTTCACATTCTGGTGTTCGTGCCACTCGAACCTGTAACCAAAGGTGGTTAACTTTGGCCCAGCATAATCTTGTTTAAACTGCCAACGATCCAAAGTTCAAAGGCATACGAAATAACCTATTGAGCAATTTGTTGTTTCATCTGGTCGATTGGAGCATATCCATTAAGATACCGTCGGACCACTTCCTCTTTCTAAAGGGTACTTCTTATACATCTTAACTTGTGTCGATCGATTAACTCGCCGATATGCACCGATATGCATGCAGCCACCACCGTCACCACGTTTGTCTATAACTATACGTAACCCGATTCGGCATTCTAAACACAATCATTACATATCAAAAATCGCAATTTGAGTCCTAATTATTCACAGAGTTAACGAAAATCTGGGGCTCACAACAAATACGTTCCACAACATATTATCAAGTGACAAACGGCATGGTTGGACGCTTCCACAGACAGGTCAAAGCTGCTATAAAAAGCCAGAGGCAACACTATTAATTGGCTTTCGGAGTTGCCAATAGATTTCCTTGGAATCTGAGCCACTGAGCAACTGTGACTTTGTATATTTGTTCGATCGAATATCATATGATCTCCATATGAAGGCGATATAAAAAGACTGAGGAAACATTGCCCTATCTCAATCAAAGACAAGCCAAAGTCGATCTCAATTGACAGACTAAAACCAGCATATGTTATACTGCGAGTTCAGTTGAACGTCATTCAGCTAATCGAACACTTAGATCTTAAATTTTCAATGGCCTTATTACTAAACATTACTATCCGTTTTTGACAAATGAATTCAAGGTCACCAATTTTCTGAGCGAAAAAAATTATGGTAGGTCTAATATGGTTGATTTTACGAAGAAATTAGACGCGAATGGTGAATTCAACTACAACAAATTTGGACATCGAGCGAAAGATTGCGGTGAGCTTGACACACCCGAGGCATCTCTTGCGAGAGATCAACGCTGTTTTACGAAAGAGATAAAGAAATTTATGATTGGTAAATTCGAGCTCCATGAATTGGTCTATACTTAAATTTCATGGCAAAAAAGAAATACAAAAAGATTGGTGGGCCAGGTTTTGAAGCAGTCACTACTTAATTTTCGGGCGATGGTTCGAGGAAATTGTTAAAACTGGCGCAATATTCAACAATAGTCCTGGTGGACGATAATAAATATCATACCACGTTCCATATTGTAGAACACGACGTATTCCCAGAGTACGAGATTTTGGAAAATTAGCTCATACTTCAGTCGGTTACAACAATTTTACCGGTAGGTAGTACAATAAAGAAATTTGCCCAAGAGGCGTACGCGTTCAACGTTGAGCACGGCGTACTAAATTTAAGGGGTGATTTAGAAGTGGATATAAAAATAATAATATTGGGAAAACGAAAACGAATTGTGAGTAATAGAGGTCTTTTATTGTAACAATGGAAGAATTGCACACACGAAAATAACCAATGGTGTGCCTGCGGGTAATGGACAAACAGAAAGATGAAATTGGATAATCATACCATCACTACCTAAACTTCCGTCTGAAAAGGTTCGTTTAGTCGAATAATCCGTTTAGTAAAGTGTTTTGTTCCAATTGTCCGAATTTTTATTAGGCTCGACAATTTTCAGGAACTGAAGATTCTATAAAAAAATCATCTAAAATCCTTAAGCAAAAAAGAATGTCGGTCGCCATAGCCTGGTGAGATGACAATTAATTTTTAACTAAATTTCTCATCAGATCGAAACTGAGCTTTGCTTTGCACAACATCCAAATCTGATTAATTAAAATAACGACACGTCACCGCCGTCGTTATAAATAACGGAAGCAAATGTCATCTTGAAACCAGCAAAACTGAAAACATGTGATAGTGCCAATAGCAGAAGCAAATAATGAACAACTCCATTACCAATGGTTGCCAAATGAGTCCTCAAGTAATCAATGAAATTTACTTTACAGATAAAGAGGGAAACAGATTGGATCCTGCAATTTGTACCACCACCTATAATGGTGCATGGTGCATAGCTTTAGAGAAGTAGCTAGAGGACTTCACAATAAAAATGAAATAATTGAAGATCTAGCTGAAAACTGAAATTGATAGAAAGCTGCCGTCTTTACCACAAAACAAAAGAGGTCTATCGCTGTTTATGCTAAATTTTCAGGAAAACATTGAAAAGATTTTTACTACACCAATAATCGATATTGTTGTGAAGATTAATCCTCTCCAGAAGACGTCAAACAAGATAGTGTGTCAAATGTACAGGTCAAATGTACAGGTAATGAAAATATTGCGTACTTAGCCAAATGTAGCGAACCACAGTATCCCAATTGCAAAAGAACTACAACAAAGAAAGGACAAAGGAAGGACCTACAGACATGACTGCAGAAGAGATTAAAGTCGGTCAGATCAAGATGACAAATGGCATTTTAGCTTGTAATCCGCTAGGCTCCGATACTGCTAAGGCAGCAGCTTCAAATGCAATATTACGCTAAGTAAAGAACAAGAAACATCTGTTAAAGTATTAATGCCCAAGTTATGATATTAAAAATTCTAAATAACGGAATTATTGGGGTAAAAAAAAATTTCAACAAAACACATTCGTCTAAGTGATATAATGTGTAACCTTGAAATTAGTTACATCACAAATAAAAGACCCAACTATGGAAGACATTTAGAGAAAAACTTGAAATTTTTATTTATTTAACATCTCCATTAGAAACGAAAAATTTATTGGACGAGGAAGAAGAGCAATTTGTTTCCTATGTGTAACAGGTGTCAAAAAAATGCCAGTGTCAACAAAATAAAAGATTTAATAATAAAAAAAGAAGACCCCCAGGAAATTGCAAGTGTGAAGATGTCCGAAATATTTAACAGCCTAAACAATCAATTAACAGGAAGTATCCGTGATAAACAAATCCATTAGTAAATTTCTCGGCTAATATATTTGCAGAGCACCTGTCAAACGTCTTCAAAAGCTCAAAAGCTAAAGTGTTATCAAAATCAGAAAAGCTAAAATCAGAGGAGAAATTGTATCGAGCAACATCCCTATTCCCTGTAATATCAAAAATATTATAGAATTTTCAATTTATCTGATATGCTGTGACCAGGTTAATATATTTTAAAAATATATCCGTTAGTGTGTATCAAATTTTAAGATAAGATGCATTTTACACTGTAATCTCAACTTTAACACAACATCTAACAGCTGTCAGTTTGGTTCAAAGTCTTTAAGAGGATATCATCTTATTATATGTCTTAGCTTACATATTATAGCAAATTTATTTCGTTCATAAAATCGTCTAGAAAATTTTAATAAGACATTCATAAAAGTCGAAATAATTTTCCAGTCCAATGGTCCCTTTAATATATAAAGATGCAAAAAATCTTTGCGTTGATTTTGTTGTTGGAAAATCAAAATTAATCTTTCAAATCTAATGCATACATACACGAGCAACAAAATATTTAAACGTGAAGAAGAGGGTATATGTATGTAGGTAGTTTAGGGCCATACCATAATCTAACTGGAACGAGAATAAGATTTGATCCAGGGATAAATCCTGCAGGCGGCATGTTGACATATGATATACGTATGTATAGCAAATTTTTTATTTTTGTATTTATCATGCTACTTGCATATAAATATTAGATGTAAAAAAACGGAAAATGCTGAATAATCTTTTGTCGATTTGATTATTACATTATATATATATATATATATATATATATATATATATATATATATATATATATATATATATATATATATATATATATATTTATATATATTTATATACCATCCTCACATCACCAAAGCATTTGAATTTGTCTCTCGGGAATCTCAAGTCGTATATATACATAAAAATGATGACTATGATTTCGAGATTACTCAGAAATCGAATTATATGTGAATATGTCCCGAAGGTTTATGCCAGTTCGCACCCAAAACCCAATCAAACATTCAACAAACGAAAAGTCTTGTGTAATTTTTTTTTACAGAGTGACATCTATACAAACTAGTTTCAACTTTTTTATCGTTTTTTATGGAGCTTTTGTGCTTCCATTCTTTACTCGTTATTTTATTGTATACAAATGCTGTACATAATCTAAATTCAGGCAAATTTTTAATTTTTTGTGTTCATTTCTATGCCGCTATTTTCTGTTTTTTTTTCTCTTAAAGAATTTTGGCGTCTTAAGTTTTTATTTTATTATATTATAAGATTTTACGTATTAAATCTACTACAGTAAATAAGTTAATTGAACCATAAAAATCAAAATATAAGAAAAAAATGGTTAACCATTTATTGGACACGGTTTTTCTTAAATACTAAGCGATTTTTCATTTAACATTTTTAATGAATTATGTTATACAAGAAATGTTGTGACATATATTTGTCATATATTTTGAAATTTCTGCCAAAAACAAAATTATTTAATAAAAAAAAGCCCCAGGTCTCAATAATAAATCATTTGTGCGCTATTCAACAACAGCTGTTTCAGAAATAAATTACTTAATCTTCGCGTCAGATTGTACCGATAAACAGGTAACATTGTTACAATGGCAATATGCCAGATAATAACATAAATACAATACGATAAAATGTACATGAATATAAATAGAAAAACGAAAAGTTAAAAACTTTGAGGATCATGGATTGTTTCAAGAATTTCGTATACACGCACACCTTCTGATTAATTGCTTGATTTTGGCTGGTTTCACTAAAATTCAATAAAATATCCAAAACTTTGTTGGCATATAAAAAAATAAAAAAATTATATATTAAAAACCAAAGTTTGTGAAAATCATGAAAATTTTATTACGATTGTTTAATGTATGGCTAGGAATAACCACATGTTACACACCGTTATGTTTTAATAATAAGATACGATGGCATATGCCTATATACGTTGAGTGAAGATAAATAGGAATGAGGTTTTCCTACAACGTATTTTGGTGTAATAATAAACGGTATACCAATAATCAGTTTTATTGGGTTTGATACTGACTGGTGTCGATACCAGAGAACAATGTGTCTGCTTATAATTACGTTTGGAGCCAAATATTAAATCTTTTTAAAAGCCATCTACCTTTACTAATCCGAAACAGAATATTAAATATTTTGTTATTATTTTCTACCTGCGGCTAAAGAAAAATGGTGGAAATTATCTTTTTTAGGAAGCTAGGTACATATATTGTCCTTGTACTGACTCCAAATTCTTTGCCTTAATCGTTTGTCCGATAAAGTTTTGAATTCTTTGTGAAGTCTATGATGATATTTTTATCGATAATTTTTAAATCAATTAAAGCTTTTTTCCCATTATATCTAAGAGACTGTTCGATCTCGTTTTATCACGATTTTCCAAATTTTTTCGATAAGAGAACCTGAATCTGTGAGTTTCTTGACACAAGTTATTTATTGGTACGTCATATAATGAAGTTGTTATCATCATCAATATTTTATGAACTGCAGTCACTAACCACGACAACCCCAACTTATTTTTGTTGCATTCGAAATACTTATTATGAGTAAATGTGTACCGTGGGCAGAGTTGTTGATCTAAATTTATGTCCCAACTTACAAACAATATCCTTATTAAAGCAAATTTTATATTCCTTGAGTGGTTCCTATACAACCTCAACACGTTTTGTAGCTGGCATACTACCAAATATTCGTGTGCCCAAGATTCCAAAAAACTTTTTGTGGATGCAAATTTATTTTTATCCATCTCTGGTGTTTTACAGACGGACGTCTGTCAGCTTAAGTTAAACACTGGTATTGAAGGTAATAATATCGGTATTGAATACCGGAAAAAATTACTAGTATTCTGGTATTTTAAAATCGGCATCTCGGTATTGCAAGCCCTACTATATACAGATAGTTTCGGTAATCTCCCGATTTGTATAATTTGCTGAATTTCTGTTAATATTTAATTTTTTGAGCTTAACTATAATAAATTCAAAATTTTAAAACTAGAATTGGAATATAAATGAAAGGAATATAATTATAATATCACAATTTTTAAAATTTTAATTTTACTTTATGATTAACTTTCATTAAACTTAAAGTTATGGTATTTCCAGAATGGTTAAACTTTCTGAAATACGAAGAGGTAGAACACAATTTGAATTTCACAACCTGGATCGTTAGTAATTCAATTTATTTATTTTTTGTTTAATTTCTTTTAAAATCGGTATATTGCGTGTGCATCTACAATCATAGCTTTTTTTTATAAAAATACTTCAAATCGAATCTATCAAACTTTTATTATTAATTTTTTTTTAATAATAAAAATTAATAAAAACTGTAAAATTTCAATTTTGATGTTCCATAATTTTGATGAAATAAATTAAGAATCTAAATTTATTCGAATTTAACAGATTTTTTTTTTAAATCGTGCAAAAATTAAAATTTCATTACGTTAACATTACAAATTTTGTGGTTTGAAATATTATCAGAATAAAATGTATTAATTTCTATAATTAAATTTTAAGTGTCAAAACATGACGGTTTTTACTATGAAAATATAATCGTTATTTTATACCTTCAGGAACTTTAAAATTAAATCGATAAATTTCAAATTAAAAAAAATTAGAAATTCAAAATTGCCAATGTTTCTATTTCATTTTCAATTTGCAAAATATATAAATTTTTATAATTTTAAATTATATTTTAAAATATTTTGTAGTTTGTAATTTTAAAAAGAATACGAAAAAATTTCTAAATGTTTAAATAAAAATGAATTTTTTTAAAATATGGTAATTAATTAAAATTAAATTAACAGTTAACCAAAGCTTTAAATTTTAGAGCAAAATATAAAAATTAACAATTATAACCGATTTTATTTATCAAAATTTTGAATGTACTAAAATATTTTAAAACTGTAAAATTCTGAAAATTGTCGATATTTAAAGTTTCAGAATTCGAAATTTTTTTATTTTAAGAATTTGAATTTGGCTTAAAATGAAATATTTTTTTTTAGTAAAATTGAGAATAAAATGTTAACGATATTTGTCAAAATTATTATAAATTAAGGAAAATATAATAATTTTATATAAGTTCGATTTTTTTTATTATAATCGCTTAAAAATATATTATAAATGCCAAAATAGTATGTATTGTGATTCTGACAATTAAAAAATGGAAAAATGAAATTTAAACATCAAATCAAATATTTAAAACAATATTATATTAAAAAAAAGTTCGAACTTTCCAGTGGATTACAGGATACAATTCCAGTGGATCACAGGATTTACACTTTTAAATTTTTCTATAATTTTGAAAATAATCAATGGAAGTGCAGCTGACATATCTCCGGGTAATTTTACTTATATATATTTTTAAATTATAATATAAATTATAGTACAAATTATCGTCACGTGCTACTATATATTGTTAATAGCACTGACTAGTACTTTTGATATCTTTGCTGAATTCATCTTCCGATAACATATCAAGGAGGTTTTACAAGACAGAAATTTTTAAGCTGCCCAAATCTGGCTCACATATTTATTGTCTTGTTAGGTAACATTTTTCGGTAATTTTCACACAATATGAATGTTTGCCATCGAATGGTAGATCACTGTTGTAAATGTCTTGAAATGTTTTAATATTAATGGCAGATATTAAATATCTAGATATCATAGAAGCTGCATCTCAAATGAATTAATATCATATTCTGCTGACAATATTATCAGCGTGATATATATATATATATATATATATATATATATATATATATATATATATATATATATCCATATTCAATTATATTTGAATACGTTGCAAGAAGTTGTTATGATTCTTTGGTTTATAGTTTTGCAATAATGAACCGTCCGACCCAGCTATAAAGAAACAGGTTGTATTTCACCACTTACTGATTTTTAATTATTCAAAAATGAAGTAACTCTACTTTTTTTTTTAATTAATATAACCATTATAAAAAAAATTACAAAAATGATACATGATAACATAATCAGAGAATCATAATACGAATAATAAAATTTTCGGTAAAGTGGTTTAAATTTTATATCTATCGAGATTGTCAACGAAAATCTCGATTTCATATTTTTAAATTTTGAATTCTAAATATTTTATTAAAATATGTTAAACTTAATTGCAACTTTCAAATCGAAAGTAAAATTAAAATTTTAAATTTTTTACATTTATAAAATTTTAAATCTAAATATAATAATCAAAAAAAAACATTTAAAAAATTACGAATCCAAAACATATTTTTTAAATTTCGAAAAATTAAATTCAATCATTTTAACACTAAAATCTACGAAATCTTCAAAAACTCTTTCTTATAAAATAACTTTTACGTAAAATGAAGAATTTTTAATTTTTGATAAATTTTTATAAACAAATTTTACAATATTTGTTCGAAATTCTCTAAATTTATTTATAAAATAAAAAACAAAAAATTTAAAAATTCAATAAATTTGAATTTTAATTCTAATAAAGTTTATAAACTTAATGTCACGATACGAGAATCCAAATATTTATTTCTATTTAAATTTGATAATTTTAAGTTTCAAATGATGAAGACTTTCTTTTGTTTGTTTATTTTCTATGCAATCTGTTTTGGGGCCGAAGCTCTCCCAATTCTTTCGCGGTTAATTAACGTCATACTTTACGCCATTACTAGCCAAATCGAGGACGCGCGAATACAGGTTCGCGTTTTTTCAAATATCCATCTGCACATTGCATTGCTCCAGCCAGCCTATACTGACATGGACGATGGTTCGGCCCATGAATTCTGCACTCCAACGTGGGGTTATGAAGGCTTTCTATGTTATCGATTATGAAAGTTATCAATAGATAAAAGGTTAAATTTTATCTAAATTAATTCTGACTTCAACAAATATTTTTTTTTGAATTTGATTTTAAATGAAAAGTTTTTGGTTTTTAAAAATTAGCAAGTCAAAATACTAGATTTTTTTTTGGTTTTAATGCAAATTTCATTAAAAATAAAAAATAAAACTTTAAGGTTTAAATTTTAAATATCTATGTTAAAGTAAGATATGTAAACTAAATACTAAAATCTAAATTCATTTTAACAAAATTTGGAATTTTAAATTTGACTAGATTCTGAATTTAAAAAAATATTTTTTTGCATTTTATTTAATATCTAATTCAAAATAAGAATAATGATTCTTTAGTATTGAGAAACAAAATAAAGCCATGGATGAATGATGAGTTACTTAAATTATAATTAAGCTTAAACATAAATTACTAAGCTACTTTACCAAAAGAGTGCGAAAGAGCGGTACACATAAAAGATTTCAATATAAACGAAAACGTAAAGTTTGTCGTAAATAACCAAATTCCCAGACACGTACGATCCCGCCTCATATTGCGAATGAAAATGCCTCCCGGGTTTAAACGATGACACATCTAAGTCATTTTTATTACTTTAATATTTCCCCGCAAGAAATATTGTCATATGCCTACTCGTATTAGCGGCCTGAAATCTTGGATAAATCAAATTCCTGTGCAGTCGAAATAGAATTTCGAATTTCATTGTTTGTACATTTTAGCATATATTTAACATAATAAACTCATAGGTAAGAAAAGTCAAAATCAAAAATAGAATAATGATTTATTTAAATTTTATAAACACCTTCGAATTTCACTCAAATTCAAGAAATGGTTTCTGCTCAAAAACCATTTAAATATTTTCTAATTACACTCAAATGTTAGAATTTTAGTTTAAAACGACGCTATTCCAAAGTTTAAAAGTTAATTTAGATTAAAAAGTAACTGACATGTTGAAACTTAATTTAAAATTCACTTAAATAAAATTAAATTTCGACTCAAATTTAATTAAAGGTTACACTCAATATAAGTAAAATACAGCACTTAATAGCAGTATAGTTACATACTTTAGAATTCTTAAAAGTGAATCAACTTTCACTCATTCGTAAGAACAATTTTTAAAATTCCATTTCAATGGAGTTATGTTAAATCAAAAGTTCTACTCAACAAGGAACTTAATTATTAAAAATCTAATCAGTTACTATTTCTAGACCTTTTAGAACAAAAATGAAAATCTCTACTTCTAAACTTTCAGGATCAAAGTTTTTAAATTGTACTCAAAATAATACTCAAAACTTTATTTGATAATTTCACATGCAAGATCTTTTGAAGGATATCATTGGGTTGGGTTTAAAATAATTAATACCAAAATTCTCTTATAAGGTATATATATATATTAAGACCGTCGAATGCAAAACATTTTTCACTCAAATACTCTGTAATTTTTTTTTACAATCATTCATGTTTAGTTTATTATATAATTAGATTTAAATTTTACAGCTTGTGTTTACAAATTTTAAAATAGTGTTACTGTTTGATGTTTGAGTGAAAAAGGTTTGTACAATAATTATTTTATTAAAAAAATTAAAATTTGGTTACAAAAGTATAGTTTTGCTAAATTAATTTAGTGAAGCTTTAACTGATCTTTAAATAGCTTAAGCAGAATTTTCGACTATAATTTACACTCAGAAAATTAGACCAATTAATTCTACACAGAGCATTACCAAATAGCGTTTATCGGTTCGCAAATGAAGGATTTTCAATTTCACTCAAACTTTCAAAAATGTAAATTTAACATTGAATGAAATTACAAAGTTTTACTCAATTTTTGAATTTTACACAATAGTGATTACCCTCTATTAAATTGTATTTTATTATTTTGAGCGAAAATGTTTAATAATGTATAATTGATTTATATTTCACTCAAATGCTTAAATGAAGCAACTAGATTGAGTGGAATTTATTTAAGTTTTTATATAATTTTGAACTATAATCTACACTCAGAAAATTAAACCAATTAATTCTACACGGAGCAATACTAAAATAACGTTTATCGGTTAGCACATAAGGATTTTAAATTTCACTCAATTTTCGAAAATGTAAATTCAACATTGAGTGAAATTACCAAATTTTACTCAATTTTTGAATTTTACACAATAGTGATGACCTTCTATTAAATTGTATTTTATTATTTTGAGTGAAAATGCTTAATAATGTATAATTGATTTATATTTCGCCAAATGCTTAAATGAAGCAACTATATGTATTAGCACAAATATTGAATAAAAAAAATAGTTTGAGTGGAATTTATTTAAGTTTTTATATAATTTTGAATGTATGCATAATTTATATATATGGTCAATGTCAGTTTAGTTAAAGGTGTAATTTCTATAAAACGGTATATTCGATCGAATTTAAATGTTTAATTATTTTAATAAAATTCTAATTGTAATATTTGCGGTGTTAAAGTGAATATAGATAGGATTTTCAATTAAAAACTTTCCATGCGTTAGAACTTCGAAATTGTCCACGCCATTGGCGATTGGACATAGTCCCAATATCTCTATATATAAAGAACATATGCTTCAAATTTCAGTAGGTTAATTATCTGAAGAAAAGTTGTTGCCAAGTTCAAAATGTAAATTTTATTAAATTTTATTTATTTGGAGTTATAATATGGTTATAATTTATAAAAAATTTAAAGAGTGACATAAAAGTTTTACAGTAAAACTAGATTATTATAGAAATTTAAATAAATTATTTAATTGGAGTTTGATAATTCAGTTTGTAAATTTCGACACTAAATTAAAAAAAATATAAAACTTTTAAATTTCTTAATTGCACATATTACTGTATAATTTTTATGAAAGTAAAATTTTTAAATTATATTTATGATAATTAAATTTACTTAGTTAAAAGTTATGAAAATAATAAAATTCACTTAAACTAGTGTGAACGAAACGAAATAAATTTTTTTAATTTAAGTAATTAAAATTTAATATAAATTACAAAAAGGATCATTTTAACCAGTTTTCCATTTTCAAGTGCCCTTAACATTTTTTCAAAAATTCAGTTATATAACAATGATGGTACTCAAGTTGAAAAAAGAAAATTTGTATAGTTTAATAATTTTCATTCATTAAAATTAAAACTTTTTAAATTCTCTATCGTTATCAAATTTAGAAAAAAAAAATTGAATGAATAAACGTTGGAAAATATATAAACTCAACAAGATAATGGTAAAGTTTATTTATTGAAGAAACGAATAAATTTTTTAGACTTTTGGAAGCAAAACAAAAAATAAATATTGTGGCTTATTATGTGCAGATATGAAAATGTAATCGATAAGGCGCCACAGTACATAAAACCACTACTACTTCACATCATAAATCAATCTGTCTAACTAAATTATATATATATATATATATATATATATATATATATATATATATATATATATATATATATATATATATATATATATATATATATATATATATATATATATATATATATATATATCATGAAAACTCAAAATAAAATCTTTTCACGAAGAAAGTAAATAAAATTTTTGATTTATCACAAAATTATTTTTATTTACAAAGATTTCGAGAATTTTCATTAATTATTTTTTCAAGACGACCAAACTGACGATTCCAATCATTCACATGTTACGAAATATCTACGCAATAAAAACTCTAGTACTCCAGTAGTTGCGGTAACGAGCAATACAAATAAATTTATATTTGGTCCACGAGTTAATTTTTCAATGTCGTTTGCGCGATGAAAATTAATTTATTAAAGCAAAAAATGAAAATAACACACACACACACACACACACACACACACAAAATAAAATATACACCTACATCGGAAAATCGAGAAAAATAGCATTTCGAATCGAAGAATTTGTGTGATGAGGTTTTTAGCTGTCTATTTTAATGAAATTGGGGTGAAAATTGTTTTATGATTGTTTTAGGAATTTTCTTTAGACAAGTGAACTGATTTGGCATATGTACTAATTTATTATATCTTATAAGTAGGATGGTTTTACCGTATGTGTCATCGACGATTTTGTTAATCGAATTTGTTTTGTTTTATCAGTTTACGGTTGTCATTAAAGTTAATAATGATTGGAAATGATTATTATCGACGACAATCGTTGTTCGCAAGATAATATAGTCTTAATAAAAATACCAAACAATCCATTAATCTTTATTAAGATGTCGTCGTAAGATAATTGTCGTAATAAAAATATTTTTGACATTTATAGAATATAATAAAACGGAACAAAAATATTTTGGATATCAGTCTAACATTTGTCATTCCGATCGTACTTCTAAAAGAAAACTGAAAAAAAAGACAGACACATCACATTACGGGTGGCATATCGATAAAACGATTAAACCTAAATAACCTCAAGTCTTGTTGCTTTTTACGTTTACCTATATACTATTGCCATGACATTCCGTTATATAGTTAGCTAATTTGTTGATTTTAATGTTTGTATATTATATAAAATATAAGTACAGTGGAAATATCATTTATACAAAACTTCATACCACCCTCAACTCCCATCCTCATTTTGTACACTCGTTTGTTTTATGTGGATGCTATGTTATCGTTGAAAAAGGAAAATGACGAAAAATAAAAATAAAAACACAGACGAAATGAAAATTAATCGGAGAGGAAATTATTTGATTTTTCCGTTTCACAACGTTGTTTCACACACACATATACACAAAGAAAAAGTCATGAAAAATTATCACGCAATTGAGAAACTAAATAGTAAAACAATAGCTAACACTTTCCTATTTTTTTTTTTTTTTTTTAATTACTTGCCGACTTTGTGAAAGCAAATTTTAAAATGAAAATTATATTATGGTTGGTATCCGATTTTAAATTTCGCGGAAATTACTGAAAATGATTTGTAAGCTAAACCAAAGAACCATTTTGTTTAAGCTTTTCTCCATTAAATTTAGTCATGAAAATAAATTTTCGCACCAAATCCCTACACAAATATATTTACATAAATGAAAAACACAATCAGTACAACAAATGTATAATTTACTAAGTAAAAGAAAAAAAAATCAATGGGAAAATTATTATAATAAATTTTCATTTTATTTTTGCTCATTTTGTTGTTGTTTTTAAATAAATATAAATAATTTAAAAATATGTAAAACAAAAAAAAAAACATTCAATGTTATGTTGGAAAAACAAAATTTTCAAACTAAGCAGTGAAATGAAAATATGTAATTATTTTTTTGTTAATTTTTCGGTGGCATAAAAATACCAAAAAAAAATTAATTTAATTTTCTTGTCTATTTTTTTGTTGTTTTGTTTTCAATTTATTTTAAATAAAAAGGTAAATATTTAATTGAATTTTCTTTTTAGTGACTGCGTTGAAAAATGATAAAAATGGCGAATGTGATATGACATAAAGTGTCTATGTATGTTAATATTTAAATGTATGTTGTTTTAGGGAAATTGCTATTTGCATATTTCATTATGCAAATTATAACATTTGTACGCTAATTTTTGTCAATTTTATATTTTTGATCTTTCTATTTGTGCTCATTTAAAGTCCTACCTTACCTCGTTGCCAGATAAATTGGGACCCGAGGTGACAGGTTCAAAAGGTGTACGTGGAAATGTGGTTATATGTGTAGCTAAAAAATCAAACTAAAACAATACAAATACAGAGCCACACTTCCCACATAATTATTTTATGAAATCAACTGTCGCAAAGGTAAGTTACCATTGCATAGAGCAATTATGTATTAAGGTTAAGTAACTTGGTTTAATAAAATGGCCGTGTCGATTGTTACAAAGTGTCTGCAAAACATAAGATTGACGCTTTCTATTTTTGCTTTTTGGGTTAAAAAAGGATTCACTAAAAGTTTTATCTTGAAATTATGGTAATTTACGAGTGAAATTTGAGCTATACTTTTTTTTATCAAAATAGATACACGATATCCAAGTTGGATTTCGGCTTTAAAAAGGCTTTTTAAGGCTGGGTTCCGCTCAAAACTATTACTTTCAAGAGCGAATTTCTGTGGGCCCCTTACAACTACTGACAAAAGGCTGCTGTCATTAAATGTTGTCAAACAATGGTTCCTTTTTTAGCAGTTCTCTTTAAATTAGGTTTTAGCTGGTCATCTTTAATTGAGGTAAGGAATCACCTATACGAATCGAAATTTCTATTTTGCAGATGTACCTTGTATATTTGCAGGTTAGGGTTCTGTTCGTAATTCAATTCAAAATTCCTAAATACTCTTGCGTCACTAATTTCACTTGAGTACTTGATATTCGAAAGAGATACTTGGTAGAATTATCTTTTCGACCTCATTCGATTAGTTTGACAAAGCAATATTTTGTCTGAAGGTTTTCGCAAGTGCGTATTTTTCTTTTGAATGATCGGAATAACCAGTTGCAGTAACATATTGAAATTACTATATGACATATATATACGTAGAAAATTATCATAGGCGTTTGTACGTTTTACATAATTTCATTCGTCGGACCACGATAAAATCCGGCATTTTGCTTCTTTTTCGCGATATACTCGGGCTCGCAACACTTTCTTTTTTTCTTGTTTTCTTCATCAAGTATCAGCTTGTTTTTGGCGAAAACTCATTTTAATTTGATTTTTTTTTATGTGATTTGTGTAGTGTGTACTCATGAACGAAAACTGAAAATAAAATGTCTGAAAATAAAATATTATTAATCGAAAATAAAATATAGTAGAAACCGAGCGCTCTGCCGTAGGGAAAAATAGGTCTACAGTGTATACAGTCAGTAGAGCGCATGGTAGAGCTCTACTTAAAATGTTTCTACGGCTACTCTATGGAAAGCGGTAGAGTCGTAGAGAGTACACACTGCTTGTAGAGACTCTACACTTTACGCTCTACCGAAAAAACTCTATAGTGGACACTTGGCTTAAAAGGAGAAGCCGAAAATTTGATAAAGCAACGAAGAATGTTACGCTGAAGCACTTGGTAAACTTAAATACAGATATGATACGAAGATACGCAGATACTAAGATACGGAGATACGAAAATACAAAGATACGAAGAATCGAAGATACAAAGATACGAAGATACCAGAAACAAACAGTTAAACCACAATAATTAGCTACAATTTAGATGGAATATCGATTTCCGATTAATGAAAATTTTAAAGCAATGTATAATGCATTTATAGATGAATATCTGTTACTTGGTAACATGATACTAATGGATGATGCTTATCTAAATTCATACACTCTTCCTCATTACGGAGCAATGAAGCGAAGCTCCACTACTAAGCTGAAGTTGGGGTTTGATCCCAATGAACAAATAATAGTTCACTAAAAAATATAATGAAAGTTGGTGCTTGCAATCAATTACAGCAAGTATACGAGTTTTTGAGTAAAAATAATAATTAAATGGATTATCTTCTCTTAAATAAACAAATTAGCTGTCAGTTTATACATACAGATTCGCCACATACGAGAAGTCTTTGGGACGAGGCATCCATTTAACTTCTTAAAACAAATTTAATAAAGGTGGTAGGCACACATATATTAACTTTAGAAGAATTTCAAACATTAAGTACTAGCTTAGAAGTCGTTATCAACTTCATTTGCATAGACGAACTAGAAGAAGTCGAAGCATTAACTCCAGCGCATTATACCATTAGTAGATCATTGGTTCACCTTTCTGAACCAATACAAATTGGAAACTCATCACGATATATATATATATATATATATATATATATATATATAAACATATATATATATATATATATATATATATATATATATATATATATATATATATATATATAAAAGTCATTTATAAAAGTCTTACGTATAACTCACCGAAGATTCTAAAGAAATTGTACTGAAGTATCTTGTAATCCGGATAATATTAAACCACGCCTAGCCACAGGCATCCAGGTTTAGGTTCCCATACGTCCGCTGTTATTGTTTAAGTACGTGAAAAAGTATTAAAGATTAACTCGCACAAAGTGATGATCAGGTATGTTGCCTAGTTTAGTTGTGATAGCAGGGAGATATCATTTTGATGAGAGATTTGATCTTTGATATCGTGATGCATATTTTTTTAGGTGTTTTAGGTTATGTTCGGTCTAATAAAATTAAAGACTGTGTTAGGACCACTTGTTGTGGTTTTTCTTAATTCAGTACGAACATTATCGCTCGTTTTAATTTTGTTAAGTTGACATCTAAAACTTAACGAAGAATTTTGTTATTTTTAATATAGTCGCATGCATGCAAATCGTCTTTCTCGCTCTCTTACGTTACTTTTGTTAATTTTTTCAATTCAAGCACAGTCAGCCCTCTTGAACCAAATAGGATCCTGTATTTATGTATGCATAAATATGTACATCTAAGCCGTATTCAATCTCTTAAAAGAGATTCGAAACGGCTTCGATGTACATGCACACAACGATAATTTCATGATCCACCAGTAGAGAATCAAAACCAACACGAGTGTGTTACAAGCCTGATTGTTGAATCGAGTACGCAGATACACTCTTACATTTGATTATTTTTACTTAATTGTGTTGGTGCCAAAATTCTCATTATCTTTGAAGTTTCTATATAGCCTTATGTTTACCTTCTTTTGTCATATCCGACATTTCAATAGATATATTGCCTTTACTAGCGAGGTGTGAGTCTTCAAACTTATCAAAGTCTTCTGGTTTATAGACATATTGAAAAAAATCAGCGATGTTTGGTATGACTTCGGGTCGGATAATTTCTTACAGAGTAGAACCGTTTATTTCACGTTTTGACTGAAAGAAGTTCCAAAAGTGTTTTGATACAGCTTTCAACATTTCAGAATGACTGATTCAAATTTTCGCTGGTTTGAATTTAAGCCGATTTGGATAAATAAGTGAAAATGATCACCTTCAATAGGTACAAAATACTGGAACATTTGAGTGTGTCTGGTTAAAGCCACTAACACACGAGTTAAATTTTCAAAGAATTTAATGTTTCAGCTTATTAGTTAATTGGCATTTGTCAAACTTGGTAAATGTTAAGTACAATGTATTTGAAAGTACTATGGTAGATCAGGAAAAAGTCGAAGATTCTTGAAATTAACGCTATTTGTTGTAGTGAATTTAGGATATATACCTTTTAAAGCGTAAACTACATCTGCTGGGTACCTGTAATTTGTAGTTAGGTGTTTAGTGCTAGTTATGATTTTACTGGCATCACTTAAACGAATATTAACGTAGTTCAGTATGTCAATGTATAGGGTGTTTGATTCTGATCACCCAAAACGAACATTTTACGACAATTACTGATCGTGGCTACAAGACCAAGTAATCCCGCATGTACCATAATGTACTCATCAACATACACTGTATCATATTTTTTAAGGTCATTTACGAGATAAGAGGCAATCGTTTGATAGTTGGTTACGATGAGATGCGCCATAGTTATTAGCCAATTTTACTTAACCCTTTGACGACAAAATTTGAAACCAGCCATCCTGTACCATCACATTGGCAAATCCAATGTAAGGTAAGGGCTAATTATCTAAATAGCCGCTATTATTAAAACTGTTATTAAAACTGTAAATGATGTACTTCAAGAAATATATGTAGTTCGAGAATTGAGAACTCCATTTATGGAGGATTATAAAATCAATACACAAATGTTACAAACAATTGAACAAATTAGATTAAATCATTAACATTGCAAGGAGTGAATAAAGATAACATCTATAAAGTATGTGTTTGTGTGAAGATAATTAATTTAAATTATAAAAATAAAATAAATTAAAAATGATATATAAAGGCCATAATAAGCGCGCTGTTCGTTTGTGGTCAATTAAAAATATTAAGCTACTGATTTAACGACATAGTAATTTGGATGGAGTTGATATAGTTCAGCTAATTGTTTATTAGCATCGAATTTAATTTTAATTAATTCAATTTTTAATTAAATAAAAATTAAAGTTCGCCAAGATGAAAGACGATAGTTTAATTGAATATCCAATCAAAAAAAGTTTTTAAGTGAAAATTCTACAGATGCAGAACCCAATGTAAATATTTATATCTGAAATGTTGTTTATGTTTATTTATCTTTATGTATTTCAACATTGTATACATATTTTGTATAAATTATATTTAATTTTTAAAAAATACTGTCTTTTATTACAAAATCGTCAACATGGACGAAAGCTTAAAAAATTAATTTTATTGAAGCATAACATCAATATACAGATAGCTTTACTCATGTAAAGCAGAGAAAACCTGCATGAAAATTATAGCGAACCATTTACAGGCGATCACTATAATAGTATAGGCACAATTTAAAGTCTAATTCACCGTTTTGTAAAAGCCGAACTTTTTCAAAAATCATGAGTCATGGATCCAGGCTCACCGCAATACATATATTAAATCTCGGCTTCCAGTATAGTTTTGTCGTAGAACGACCTAGAATTTACCACCTCTTAGCAAGCTCTGCTTAAAATTTGTTTGATACGGCCCAAAGATATATTTCAATAATACTAATGTACCCAGAGTTATATTCGAGCAATAATTATGACAGTACAAAGTACGCGACTCACTTAAGTGACCCAGCAAATAATCTCGATTCTTTAAACCTTGCAACACTGTTTTAGTCAGAACATAAAACTTGGCAACATTGTAAAATTATGAAGGAAATAAAACTCAATTAATTTCGTGCAACCGTAATTTTCCAATATTTTGCCTAATTTTGAATTTATATTTTTGTCTCGTAAACATTTCATCCACCCTGCATTCTTTTACCTATACAGCAATAAAAATTCTTTCTTTCAAATAAAAACATAAGAATATTAAATTCCCAAGGAAAATAACGTTACGTTCCTGACATGCAATGAAAGATCAACAAGGAATAATACAATAACCTATCCACGAATGAAGGCAATACAATTAAATCGGGTTTTAGTGGGGTAATTAAGGATAAAGTTTTAGAAACCAAATTAACAATATAAAATTTAGTGGGAACTTCATTACACGATTTATTTTCTTAATAACCTTAGGACCTTTTATAATCTCAAAGTTGAAAAATTGTGTAACAAATAAAGAATTTTGTTTAAACAAGTGAACTAATTAAACCGTTAAAACCAAATGATTTAACTTCTTGAACCATTTTTCTTGAAGTTGTTTGTCTTGCTTGAAATTGATATACATTTGAAAATCAACCGACGATTTAAGAAATAACCTTGCATTCTAAACGCATGAGATTAGGTATAATTATAATGGACCAAAGATGACACAAGAAAGATATACAATAAAAAAACACAAACCATAATTTCTGAAGATATTGAAACTAAAGTTACTTTACATTGATACCTTAATATAGAATTACTAGTAAGCAATGTTCGTCCAAATTTAAACGACTCTTGGGCATTTAATGTTTTTGTGATACCTAAATGCCATAAAACTGAATATTGGAAACAAAATTTTCGGGGCATTTCTCGTTAAGTTTTAATAAAGATGGGCGTTTTAAACATTTTTGGACATAATCGAAACGGTAACTAATTCTTATGAACTACTATAGTCGTCTGAATTTTTACCAAATTGAATAATAATTTATTAATTCTATCTTAATCAACCTCTTCAGTAAATTTGATTAATGTCTATGAATAAGGTATATAAATTAACTAAAACGTCAAAAACTGTCAAAAGCGCTTATAAACACGACGAGCGCAAATATTTAAAATCCATTATCACTCAAACATTAACACCTCTTCTAATATTTTATTATGATTTTAAACTATTTAAATGACATATATATGTCATACATTTTGATTAAGTATCGCGACTTATCATTCTACAGTTATGTATAATAAATCAGATTTTTATATCAAACTACCTTATATAATATAAGTACATAAAGATTTAATACAAAAATAATAATTACATTATATATCGTTGTGAACCGAGTGTCCAAAAAGTATCGGGATAGTAAAATAATAAAGAGTTTAGTTTGTAAAACGGTATATAAAGAAACTGGGGACCGACCGAAACTGGATATTTTACAACTGGATTTGACGAAACAGGATAATTCAAAACTGGATATTTAAAAAAGAGATAAGGTAAAAAACGAGATATGGTACAAAACCGGATATATTAAAATTGGATAATTCTCGCCGAGTTCTTTCCTTATTGGCTATATTCCAGAACTTTTCCAAAAAAACATTTTAAACTCCCATTCTCATCCTACATATAGAATTTCATCATAATCGGTTAAGAACTCAACGAGTTCCTTCCTAATTCCTAATAATTGGCCATATTCCAGAACTTACCCAAAAATCATTTTAAAATTCCATTTTCATCCTACGTCTTGAATTTCTTCATAATCCGTTAAGAACTCGCCGAGTTCCTTCCTAATTGGCCATATTCCAAAACTTTTCTAAAACATCATTTTAAGTTTAAATCACATGTCGAAATATCCTGTTTTGAAATATCCAGTTTTGTACCTTATCTCGTATTAAAATATCCAGTTTTGTACCATAACTCGTTTTGTACCTTATCTCGTTTTGTCAAATTCTATTTTGAAATATCCAGTTTTAAAATATCCAGTTCTGAGCGGTTCCCAAAGAAACTGTAGGGTTCAATTTAAATTCACCCTTGCAATAGAAACGTTGCTTGGATCAACTGTTTATTTATGTATCCTTGGATGACCTTGAAAACATTCATAGCTCGTGTAGTAAATGTAGCTTCACCTCGACTAGCTGAAGAATGCACGCTGAAGGTGATTTGCAAAGAAGCAATAAATTTTGTAGAAGCTCGCGGAGTTGAACTTAGTTGTGGATTCTTGTACCATATTTCTGCAAATTTTGTGATTTAAAACATTTCAAAGAAGAGCGTATACCTGTTGGCGGTTTCACATGATGTTGCCGAAAATTAAACTGCCAAAAGCAATGAGCGTTGACGAATTAAAATTTTCATTATTTCAATAAGAAAAGATGGAGTGAGCGGTAATGCATAAGCCAAACAAACCTCTTTTTTAATGGCCAAATTTTTATAATACCGACTTTTTTATATTGGGGCAGTTAAATTTGCGATGCCGCAGTCAGAAGGAGATCCGAAATGCCCCAACTACGGGAAGAATAGAAATATAATTGTCTAACTGTAAAATAGAACTACTTAAGTGCAGAAGGTAATTTTTTTGGGGAACCGCTCAGAACTGGACATTTTAAAACTGGATACTTCAAAATAGGGTTTGACAAAACGAGATATGGTACAAAACTGGATATTTCAAAATTGGATAATTCAAAACGAGATATGGTACAAAACGAGATATGGTACAAAGCTGGATAATTCAAAACTGGATATTTCATAACGAGATAAGGTGCAAAACGAGATATGGTACAAAACTGGATATTTCAAAACCGGATATTTTGACATGTGATTTAAACTTAAAATGATTTTTTAGGAAAGTTCTGGAATAGGGCCAATTAGGGAGAAAATCGGCGAATTCTTAACCGATTTTGATGAAATTCGATTTGTAGGATTAAAATGGGATTTTAAAATAATTTGTTGGGAAAATTCTGGAATATGGCCAGTAAGGAACGAACTCGGCGAGTTCTTAACCGATTATGATAAAATTCGATATGTAGGATGAAAATGTGATTTTAAAATGATTTTTTGGGTAAGTTCTGGAATATGGCTAATTAGGAACGAGCTCGGTGAGTTCTTAACCGATTATGCTGAAATTCGATATGTAGGATGAAAATGGAATTTTAAAATGATTTTCAATGTTTTTTTAGTATCCTTTTAATTTCGTATCGTACTCAGAAATAGGTTTTCTGAAATGTCGAGCCGACATATCTTTCACGTAGAAGAGTGTTGCACACATACCTACAACCAAAAAGCTTTAAAGTGATTCAACGAATATCGATCGAGCAATCGACAGATTACTTAAACTTAGAGTCTGACATAACTCCATCCTAACCTAATTATTGATATTCTTGGATGCAAATCGTAACAAACTCAGATGATCGATATTATAGACCTAGATGTTAGTACTGCAACGGATCCTAAAAAATGTTTTTAATTATTATTTTGTCCACATTGCCTCAAATCCAATGTTATTAGCACTTCTGTTGGTTATAATACTATAATACTATTGTTAGGGTTCCTGGTTCATTTTTTTACCTCAATTTATCCCTTAGATTTATTGACATATCATTAAAAGAATTAGTCATAATATTGCTCACTTATTATAGCCAATCTCTTTAACGGTAGCATTGAACTTAGGATCTTCCCCGAATATTAGAAAACCCCAATCGTACTACCGCTTCACAAAAAGGGCAGTTTTAGTGACCTTTAACTATCGCTGCATCTCAATACCATCTAACTTTGCAAAAATCTTCGAGGAGTGGGTTTTGGAAGAACCATAACGCTGAAAGTACACTTGAGGCCTCTTTGTCTGATATTCTTTTCGAATAAGGCTGCGAGTGCAAGTTTTATTGACTTAACTAAGGCCTTTAATATAGTTAATCATAATTTGCAGTTATTCAAATTGAAATGTGCGGCGGTGTACGTCGCATTGCGAATGATTGTCAAGTCTTGTTTAAAAGAGAGAAGTCAAATGGTATGGTAAGGGGAGTATTAAGCTCAATGTGTCTGCTCGTAGCATGGGGTACTTATTAAAAAATGTACTACGATTCAAGCCCTACAAAACAAAAAGAGCAAAAATTAACACTTCCACAAAAGAGAGTTCGCCTATCAAGAGCAAACGTGTTAAAATACTTGCTAAAAGCAAAACGATCGTATTTTTGAGTGCAAATCAAAAGACAATTTAAACCAGCGTATTGCTCTGCGAAAGCAAGCGTCTGCATCAGTGATGGTTTGAGCCGCGGTAAATAACACAGGACGCTCACCACTCGTTATCATTGATGAGGGTAAATCAACAAATCTATTGTGAAAAGATTTTAAACGATGCAACTATTCTGCAGGCCAAGGTATTAACTAAAAAAAATGACACGGTCGACGCCTTAAAGATTGCTCTTCGCCGTCGATAATGGGGCAAAATACCATCAAACCACATTTCATATTTTTTGTTGAATTTGAAATGTTTTTACGATATATACTGAAGTTTTGAAATAAAAATTAACAAATTTACAGAATTTTAAATTGGTAACACTTCGAGTGCCGACCCCTGTAATATCGATTTCGTTTCAAGGGGTAAAAAATCAAACGAAATCGACATAAACTTCAGAACTTTATTTTGTGCAATTTGAAGCATTCTGTGATGTAATAACGGCGTATAGTAGTAAGGAACTTTCAGGCGGCGAAGGTA
This sequence comes from Tipula confusa, assembly GCA_963556175.1. Classification (NCBI taxonomy): domain Eukaryota; kingdom Metazoa; phylum Arthropoda; class Insecta; order Diptera; family Tipulidae; genus Tipula; species Tipula confusa. Next base: position 66,108,569 of record OY744477.1, on the reverse strand, counting down.
TGACTGAAATTAAAATATCGAAAAGCACCTTGTGGGACCCCGGTGTGGATGGAAGCGTACTGTTTGACAATGTATCCAATAGTTTTTTAGCGAAAGTTCTAATATTTAATCATTGACTAACTTAACGATGATGTGCCATACACCGTCAAAAGCTTTCTCTACATCAAGTAATACTACTCCTGCAGAAGATTTGAGGTGCAGGCTATTCTGAATAGTTCGAATTAAGCATTTAGCTTGATGGTTGGTAGAGTATGATTGTCGAAAGCCGAATTGCTCATTACGCAAAATGGATTGGTCTATGGTGATTTTATAACCTAACCAAATTTATTCGCTCAAAGACTTTGGGTAAGGAACAAGCAGACTAATCGGGCTATAGTTTCAGACTTTCTATTTATTATCATTATTTGGTTTAGGTAATGGAATTACCAGAGCGTCTCTCCAAGTTTTGGAAAAGTAAGTTAGACTGAAGGTTTCCGGATAGATACCTTGGTTTCTAGGCCTATTTTTTTATTAAAATGTTTTAAAGCTTGTCACATTTGGGCTTGAATACGTGGTATACTACACGTTATTAATAGAAGTTTAGCTAAGTTAATTGACGAATTGACCATGTTACTGATGCTGAAATCATTTTGGTCAGACAAATGGCTTAGCTTTTTCTTTATCAGTAGTGAGCGCTTGGTCACCAAATTTTAAAAGTGGCACGAATCTATTTCGTAACAGATTGATTTCGAAGAAATGCTTGCTTAATAACTATATTTCTGGTTCGTTGCCATTAGAGTATCCGATCATTTTAAACTCTAATAAGGTTTTTAAGAGATGCAGGTAGATCCAGGTCTATCCTTTTTGCTTATAAAAATGTTAGACACAACTCTAACTCGTGTATCATCTATATCATTAGTATTTAAGGACGTGACGGAAGTATTATCCAGTTTTATAAAATTCTGCAAAATCCTCGTATATAAGCTCTAATAGGCTATAACAAAATGTAGGAGGAATCGTGCCATGACGTGTTTTTTTTTAAAAGCTACCGGACCATGGTAGACCATTGCCCTGAACATACATAGGAAGTAGTGTAGGGTGATGAGATGTTACAGACATTGTTACAAACACATCGAGAACAGAAGGTTGTCGCTTAGGAGATTGCAAAATACATGTCGGAGTGTTATTAGTGAGGATATCATAAAAATATTTCCGGCTTAGTTGGAAGTTGAGTATCCCCACATTCGGTGTCTCAAATTTAGATCACCTTATATGAGAAAAACTTACTGATGAAGTGTAGGCTACTTTCTGTTTGCGGTTATTTTGATTCCTAAAAGAAATAACTGCGATTATATTTAGCATACCCGTTTAGATATTTTATAACTTTTTGGTTACCCGGTATATAAGTAAATATAAAAATTATATATATATATATATATATATATATATATATATATATATATATATATATATATATATATATATATATATATATATATATCGTGTTATAACTAGCTAAAACTACTATAATCAAATATCCAAACAATCTAGACAAATTATGATTTGTCCGAAGAAATGTCTGACATGTTTATATTATATAGCAACACAATATTTTGCTATATAAATATCGATTTATATATCGCTCTCACGGAATTATCTAATTTATAAATAGATATATAAATAAATGTATACTTGTTTGTTGGAAAATCTTTTGTTTGCTGTCGTCTTACGTATCTACAATTTTTTTTTATTTTCTTCTCGTGTTTCGTATACACATTTAAAGTGAGTGGGCTTAAACAAACGGAATAATAAATCACTATGCTCACCGAATGCTGTGTGGTTTATTTTTAAAACTAAAGAGTGTTTTGTGTTGAACGAATATTTTTTTTGCGCTTCTTTTATCATTTAGTAACTAAGATAATAATCCAACCGTATGGCATATATTACACGATAATATTTGACAATATTATCCTGGTTCGTATAATAATAATATTTTGTCGAACGAATCTGTTTGAACGAAAGTAAATCGATAACGGAAAACGGTGTATATATACCCAAAATCACTGATCATATAGTGGCGTCAGACGTAAAAGCCATTTCTAAATTTGTCAGACGATAATAGCTCATACAACAAGTAATAATAATCAATTAACGTGGTTTTATGTGCTAGGCATGTCTCGAATACTACTATAATATGTTAATGTTGTTTAATTTAATTAAATCATTTTTTATTGATGTTTCGTTATGTATTCAAACAATTTAATCATAATAAATTCTTAAATCAAATAAATATATAAACGACAATCGTTAATTTATGTGTGTATGTATATTGTCCCGTGTACCGATCTAAATTCATTAATAGTATTTGACCATGACTTCTAAATTACATATGGAGGTATGTGTGAAAATAATAGTGGCCGACGCCACTGAAAAACTTTTAATATACGTTTATAGAATGAGAAATGATTTCTCATTATCTTTTTGCCCGTTTAGTCGCGCATTGATGATATCATTATAAAGAATAATTTTACATACAAAATAAAATCCGCGATGTTGATGATGACATCACTGATAAACACGTATAATACAATCAACGTTATAAAAAGTTAAATATTAAAAAAATCTGCGATTTTATTTCTACATTTTGGCTGTATTCGAAGTATTTTGCACATATAAACCACAAAGACAAAAAAAATGGTTTATTATGTACATTAAAAGTTTGAAATTAGACCCAAAGTATAGGGAACATAAATGTTGGTTAAATGACTTTGTTGTGTCGTAAACCACATTTAAATGTTTAAAGGGTTTTCCATTTGTAATATTGGGATTTTTAAAGTAAAGTTGCATCGAAAGGAAAAGAAGTGAAATTTCTAAAGTAAATGTTGCCTAAAAATAGATTTATATAAACAGGAAATTGTTAAAGATAATCAAATTATGTTCATGGTAAAAAATTGAATTAAGCCAACCTGGTATTTTAAAACGAAGATATTATTGTTATTATTATATTGCCATTTAACTTTAAACAATTATGACGGTGAATAACATACGAATAATTTTTCTTGAACTTCAATAAATCTGGTCTTTCTAATTGGGAAACCCCAAAACATATATATACGATGCGTTAAATCGAATTAAATGTTAAATGTTAAATTGAAATCCAATTTTATACGAAATCTGTCCCATTTAAGATTATTACCAAATACATAAGAATTGTTAAATGATTCGCATAATATGTATAAATAAACTTTGGTTATTGCCCTTCGGAATGATGTATAAGCATTTTTTTGGTTTTAATTCTATATTTGGAACTCACACGAATTTTGAGGAAATTCAAATTATGTAATATGCGATTGTTTAGCTCCAAATTTATTATTAAATGATCCAACATACCTGAAAGACAAAGAAAAGAAAATTATTATAATAAATTTATAAATAGGTTGAACATCTTTAAACATATTTTGATGGTTTACGATCAAGGTCAGTTAAAGGCGTGGGTGCAAATATAAATATCTTGTATTTTAAAAATATTCACGGTATATATCACTGAATATAGTACTACGTAAGCAAAATTACAAGCGCATTTAAAAAAATTTGAACGGCAGATCAACTTATCGGACATACTCACATAAATTATAGTTTTAGTAATTTAATTTGTATTCACATTTCAAATTTTAAATTTACATATTTGCCTACTCATTTATTGACGGAAAATACTCAAATTGTTAATATACATATTTTTTTCTTCTATTTTTAACTGCCAATGTTTTCTTTAAAAGTCATATCGGAAAATAAGTTACAGAAATAAGTAAAATTTACAAAGAAAACCGGAAAATTCTTGGAAAAATCGGAATAAATTAGAAAAATGATTAATATTTATCTTTTTAAATAATAATTTAGTCATACACGACATTTGACAGTTGTTTTAGAGCAACAATAATTGACAATCTTCATCTGTATTCAGGCTCTATGATGATTTAAATTTTTTAAAGTATTTTTTTTTAGTAGGTTAAGATTTTTGGTATGGTTTCGATGAATTGGAAAACCAGTTTAAATGATCGAAAATATTAGGTAGGTTAATATAGCAGACAGTTCATTTCATAGACTGGAAAAGATATTTATACTTTATTCCTGCATAAAAGTTACACTAACTTTAACTTCTTTTGACTTTTTTTCAGAATAAGTCTGAAAATAGGACAAAAAACATAAAAAATCACTCAAAATTTAGCCCTTTAGTAAAAATTGTAAGTTTTAAATATTTTTCTCTGTCATCCATTTTAGAATCGAATCACATCATAAAAGTCTGGTGCCCTATTTCGGAACTCGATTCGATTCGATTAATTCGATTGAGGAGCGAAGTGGCAGAGAGGGTAGCAATAACTTTACTAAGGAAGTCAAGCAATCATATGCGACGTTTTCTAAAAATCGGTGCCCGAGTGAGAACAACAGAGGAGTAAGATAAATGTAAAAACAAATTAAAAAAACAGCAGTCTTGGAAACTGGCTAGGATTCAATGATCCAATCATTCGTTAATCTGAATTCAGAATGGTTACAGAACGAATACTAGAAGAATTTATAATATCAATCCGCAAACACAAATATCGATCATTGGCTATCGTACACGGACACGAATTGGAAACTGGAACGTAACTTTAACAGAAACATCAAGGTTAGCAAACAATAGCGATACTACGAGTGTAACTACAACTACCTGCCAGAATACAGGACGAAACACACGATCAAGTAAATACTAACAACAGCTAGAAGCAAGAGAGCACTACTCGAATTGTAACTAGTAAATAGCCGAATAATAACAGCAAGATCCCAGTCAAAAATAATAAATACTACAATTATGCAAGGCCAAGCACCTACGGAAGATACTGTTGACACAATAAAAGATGAATTAAATGACCAGTTGCAAACGATAATATCTAGTGCACACCGGAATGACATAAAAACTGCATTTTTCAAAGTAAAAATTGGAACCAATAATAAAGGTATGACGTCAATTATGGATAAAGATGAATTAGAGTCAACAAGAAACAATAAAGGAGATAGACTAATCGTTTACTGTGTCACAAATCAGTTATTCATACATGGCAGTAGGTTTCCACTAAAAAACATACTCAAGCACACTTCGATGTCGCCAAATGGCAGAACACCAAACCAAATAGATCACGTGCTGATAAACAAGAAATTTCTATCATCCCTGCACGATATCAGAGCAATGACAGGAGCACCAACTCCAACTGTAGTAAAAGCAACATTCAAAGTAAGACCCGCCGCTGTAAAGTACCCAAGGAAAAACAAGAAGAAATTTAACATAGAAAGGTTGAGAATTGTCGGCCGACACCAGCAATTCCTTTATTACAACTTAACAGCTTTAACAAGTTACCATTATCAATAACAAATTGGCACAGTTGCTAAAAAATAGTCACAAATAGAAGAAGCTTACGCCAAGACAACACTAAGAAATCGTGATAAAAAGATGATACCTGGAAGAAAATTGAGGAACGCCGTTAACTTAAGCAACAATTGTGTCATGAAAACAGCAGAAATTAGAAGGCATACGAAGATACTGCTCGACAGGTGAAGAAACTAGAAGTGATCGCAAGAAATACACTACAATGGTAGAGATAGAAAAAAGGAATAACTATAATTCCGAAGAAAGGCCAATAACAGAATCGAATAATAAGAGAGAAATCTCCCTTCTCGACAGTATAAAGAAATATTGGCTATGATCATCCTGGAGCGCATCCCACCTGTAACCAAAAATCCCACACGAAATGCGGAAGCTGTGGTTTTATACCTGGAAGGGGCTGCTCGCGGATCACAACAATACAATCCAGATCATAAATAAACAATCTAATGATGGAACTCACCGATGAACTTACTCTTCGTAGATTTTGCACGAGCGTTCGACTCGATTAAAGGAGCGCAATTTCGAAGGGCACTTAGCGAAATCAGCATTCTAAAGAAAATAGAAGAACTCTTAAAGAAATGTACCAGGGTACGGGATATAAAGTTTTATATAAAGGCAAGCAGAGTGAAACATACTACAACACACAAGGCAGTGATGTGACTATCTCCTCTTTTGTTCTCAATAGTGTAAGACAAAGTAATGCACAGATTAAACGTAGCAAGCCTAAATGGAATACATTGGGACCTTATCAGTCGGCTAAATGATCTTGATTACGCAAATGATATATGCCTGCTAACACACAATTACGCTGATATGAAGGAGCAAGCAAAGATGTTAACAAAATTAAAAATAAGTTGGTGGTAAAATTAACACAAGAAATTCGTATAGCTTGATTATACTGTGGTAAAACAGGCGGCACTGAAGAGGATACAAGTCAAAGAATTAACAAAGCCAGAAATACCTTTAACATTCTCCATCAGATTTGGAACACCGCCGCACTGAGCTAAAAGCTATGAATTTTCAATGTCTGTGTACTACTGAATGTTTTTTAATTTGTGAAAAATAGAAAAACACGCAGAAAATTGCAGGAAGACTTCAGATATTTGTTAATAAATGCTTCAGGCGAAAGATGCTTCTGGCCAAACAAAATCACATAAGTGAAGCCCTTCCTGCGAACAAGGCAAATCAATATAGAGGAAGAAATTACGAAACGAAACTGGAGATGGATAAAACACACACTTCGTAAGCCATAAAGTGACAGGATGTCATTAGAATGAAACCTGAGTTTTTTTGAAAAAAGAATATTCAGGATACTATTTCGCCATTATATATTACAATTTAGCAAGTACGCGTATCACAGCCAATTACATGACCTATATGGATTGTGTACTGTGACTTATGGGACGGCTAGTACAATGTTTTTGGCAACAGCGATCGCTCAAACAGTTGTTCGATGAATATGAACATTTTAAGGAAAGTGCCGATATTGCACTATGAAATTATTACGTCGATGATCTGCTGACAGGTATATGCCTATGATATCGAGTCAACAGTTATAATAAATTGAAATGTTGAGCAAAGGGTATTTTTCTCTTGATAAAAGGAGTGTGAATTCTCCAAAACTATTACAAAATATACCAAAGGATCAATAGGAAAACATTGACTTGTTCGGTGACATTGATTCAATCAAGGCTTTGATATCAATATTAAACCACAGAATGATATTAATACTAAAGGTATAATTTTATCAAACATATCAAAGTTATTTGATTCAATTTGGCTTTTGACTCCCGTAATAATAATTGCCATGTTGCTGATTCAACCGATTGTGGAAGGGTGGATTAAAATGGGATACACCACTTGACCTGGATGATAAAAATATTTGTTTGAAATATTACAAACAATTGGAACATATCAAAGCGTATTATATGCTTGTATGCAGCAAATCAAAAGTTTCAACAATGAAATTCGTGACAATCGCCCGTCTGATTATAAGCGGATTTAAGGACGGACAAAACGTGAATGGTGAAAGGCTGATGTTATCAGAATATATCAGGAGTCACCGGACAGCACCATAACAACAGACTTATAGATAGACTGCTATTCCAGAATGACAATCTTCGTGTTAAAATCGATGCAGTACGCGAAACTTGGAAGATGCATTTCTCTGACTTACTAAATGTTCAAAAAGTGTCAAAACCTGTAGATAAAATAGTTTAAAGTCTGCGGAGAAGTGCAAATAGAACTCATCCTGCGACATACAGAGTCTAACAAGAAATCGTTTACCTGGAGTTGATTGTATTGGTTCCGAGTTCTTAATATATAGCTTCGACCTTATTTGATAAGTATGGCATGCGAGTTACTGATGAATGAAAAGTTACCGTGTTATGCCCAATCTATAAGAAAGGGAATCGCTCAAAAAGCGATAACTACCGCGACATACCTTTTCTTTGTCAGCTTATAAATTTCTGTCTTAAATGATATTGGAGAGAATCACATCTCTAGCGGAGAAGGTTGTAGGTGACTACCAAGGAGTATGTTGCATTTTTAGAATATTGCGAAACGACATTTGTTCGCGGGTTTCCGGTTATTTGCGTTGCGATATCTAAGAATACTTGGAAAATATAAGCGTTTGTGTAAATCGACTGAAATGCAGTAATAATGTTGTGTCAAAGTTGAGAACAAGTTGTCGAGAATTTTTAATAATATGCTATGTCCACCGATACTCTATAATCTCATGTTTGAATTTATCATTCATAAAAGTGAAACACCTTAAAACAACAACCTTAAGTCCAACTAGGTTCTGGTCTTCTGAACTTTCGTTGGTCTTAAAATCAATGAGTCAGTCTATTTATTTATTTATTTATATAAAACTGTTCTAAAGGGTGATTTTTTAACTATTTTCTTTTTGGCAACACTGATTTTGACAGGTCACATATATGTATCGTGTTTTGTGTCACTGTCAAACATTTTCAGTTTGATTTAACCATGAATCGTCTTACAAACGAACAACGCTTGGAAATTATTAAATTTTATTATCAAAATGCGTGCTCTGTTAAGAAAGTTCATCGCGCGCTTCTTCCATTTTATGGTCTGTTTAATCGACCCACTGAAGCGGCTATTCGGGCTATTGTGACTAAATTTCGCACCAAATTTACATTGTTTAACATTAAATCACCAACACGCTTACGTACAGTTCGAACTGAAGAAAATATCGCAGCTGTATCGGCCAGTGTGATGACCATCAATTATCGATTCGGCGCCGTTCGCAGCAATTGGGCCTTTGTTAGTCAACAACGTAGAAAATTTTGCGGAACGATTTAGGTGTAAAGCCTTACAAAATACAGCTTTGAATTGAATTCGAACGACCTAGACTCTTGAAAAGTTGGCAGAAAATCCATTTTTTTATCGAAAAATTGTGTTCAGCGACGAAGCTCATTTTTGGCTGAATGGATTCGTAAATAAATAGAATTCTCGATTTTGGAGTAAAGATCAGCCAGGAGCATTTCCAGAGCTACCAATGCATCCAGAAAGAGTTACTGTTTGGTGCGGATTATGGGCTGGTGGCATCATTGGACCGCACTTCTTTAAAGGTGATGTGAATCGCAACGTAACTGTGAATGGTGAGCGCTACCGTGAGATGATTTCCAACTTTTTTTTGCCTAAAATGGAAGAGCTTGACTTGCATGACATGTGGTTTCAACAAGACGGTGCCACATGCCACACAGCACGCGAAACAATGAACCAATTGAAAGGAAAGTTCGGTGAACACTTTATTTCACGTTTGGGACCGGTCAATAGGCCGCCTAGATCATACGATTTAACGCCTTTAGATTATTTTTTGTGGGGCTATGTTAAGGCTCATGTCTATACTAACAAGCCCGCTTCGGTTGACGCACTGGAAGACAGCATTGAAGCTGTCAATACCCTCTTACAGATATATTGAACAACTTGATCAGCTGTAGTTGATGGATTCAAGCGGCTGACATAAAGTTGTTTCATCTCAGGAACCTCAATAGCAACAAGATCATTATCAACACAAGTACCAAAAACGGTTAATGGTCTCGATGAAATTGACGATTCAGTATTCAGGAAATCAGTTGATGGGGCATCTTCCTTAATAGACGCCGAGACGACGATACAGGTGTCAATGTAGTGGATGACAATTCATTTATTTTCGATGAAAGCGATTCAATAAGCTTTCGATTAGTCGCAATATCATCTTCAATTTTTGAAATATCTGGTGTACACAAAAATTGCTGTTTACGATCCGCTGCTTACAAAAAGTGCACCAAAAATAATGCTCCCACAAAGGCCAAAATTCAATATCGCCAAAATTCCACGAATTTCCGTATTGGAACCGGCAAATCCACAGCTTATATGACAATGCCTACTGCAACCAGCACATGAAACTGTATCTTGCGTAGGCAATACTAAATTTAAGCACTTACAGCAATTCATTTTAGAAACGAAAAACAGGTACAAATACAAAAAATAAATTTGATATTATATGAATGATGACGTCACGTGTACCATTACAGGTTTTAGAGACCAAGCAGCAAAGGATTTCAGTTAGTAGTGGTGATAACTAGGTTTAAAGGAGTGATGGATTCCGATATCTCGAGTCTAAAGTCACTAATATGTTAATGGTGTGGTAGTAAATTATTATTGTTATTATAACAGTGTCTCCAGAATATAAAAAATTACACATCAGTATTTCTTGCAAATTGAGCATACAAGTTGTCCACATACGTCATCTAACTAGTTCGGTGAAAAAATGTAAATTTACAGCACCACCCAGAAAAAAGTTCGTTCAAAACCACTAAACCAAATACGATAGCATTATATATATGCATATACCCTAAAAGCAAACCAAAATTTAAAAAAAAATGAGAAAATCAAAAATTAATTGATAACGTTATCATTCCCAAAATATTAGAATATTAAAAAAAAATAAAAAATAAAAATAATATTTATAAATTCAATTTGCATTTTTAATTTAAAAAAAAAACAAAAAAAATGTTTATTTTTAAAATCGAAACCGTAAAGAAAATTTGATTAAAATTTCCCTTAAAATATTCAATTATTTGTTGATATTACACGATATACGAGTATATATATTATGATAGCATTAACAAAATAATAATTGGAAAATGGACATATTTTGATGCAGGAAAATACAGAATTTTCGAAATTTTCCAATGAATAAATTTAAATGTGTTATCTCTCTCTTGTGTATATTATAATATGAATCTAATCTTTCAAAAAACAAAATTTTCCGCTTGTCGATTTTTTTACTTTTTTATGTCGCTTATATTTACGATGCAAACAATGAGATACATCCGCAGACCTAACACCATAAGAAAAGCAAAGAAATCGATATTGCGCGCGGAGTGGTGATAAAATTCACTTAAACTTAAGCAGAAAATTTTCATTTACAAATTTTAAACATTCAGATGTAGGTTATTATTTACTCGTATTCGAAAAAAATGTAATACTGCAATTTTTATTTCTTCTCCAACAATGAAAACCATATTTTTGTTGTTGTCCAAATAAACATTTTTTTTTGTTTATTTGCGAAAATAAGAAAATGTTTTGGGGCGAAAGATCATGTTTTTTTTATAATCGCGTGTTATACATTTAGAGAAAAAGCTTTAGATTTGTTAAAAATTTAAATTTTGTGGAAAAAATGCATGAAATAGTTGCTTTTATTTAAGTTTAAAAAGCTAACAACTGTGGGTTGCACATAATTATGTCGTTGAAGTAAAAAAAAAAACTGCCGAATTTTCAATTGACACGTATAATTGTATTTAACATTTGAAAAAGTTTAGAATTTAAAGAAAATTTAATGAAATATAAGATAAAATTAAATAATGATTCATAACCCTTTAGAAAAACTTTCAAACTAATTAAAATATGCTAATTATATTGGAATTTGAAAAGAATTTGAAATCTTGTATTATATTATATATGTTATTCCATTATATTTAAGCATTTTTCTGAGTCGACGGAACCGATTCCAACATTTTTTATGTTTTTCGTGTGTTTTGTTTAAAATGAGTGCACTCGTATTTTTTTGTAAGGCTGTGTGGCTCTCGGTTGATCGGTTATAAGACTTTTGAAATTGTAAGGTTTTTGCAATTTATTTTTGGTTTTTTAAAGTGGTCACGTAAAATTGTTTTGATTTCAGTTCTGTATAAGGATATACTTACCATAGAAAGGTATTGGTCTATTCTAAACCAAACTCTTTTTGGAGAATATATTACACAAACATTGCCAACTGTATCTTATAATCTCGAGCTGAAATCAATAAAAAGGGAACGAAAAGTTGTATTTTTGGTACCAGACGATTATAAAGCTACTCCACCATCTTCAATTAGGTGATGATAATTACACTAACTCAGATAATATTGAGAAAGACATGATTGAAATATTCAATGTTACTTGAAATACTTGAAGTTATTGCAAAACTATTAGAATACACTAAAGACGAAGATTTATACCGCCAAGAAGGGGAAAAAATGTATCATAATATTGATTCAATTGTCACTATAATGACGAGTAAGAAAGATTTAACTTTTTGATAGAATTCTTGAATTTATTTACACCAAAATGTTATAATTATTATTTCGAAATCTTTGCAATAAATAGCTCTATATGTACAATTGAGCAATATTATTTTTACCCAAGTTCTGACTGTAAAATTGGCAGGATAGTGCATTGATATCGCCAGGATTGACTTCCAACGATTGAATTGGCCCCTTCTGATATGAAGTCTTTACCTCAATCTGTTTTCTCCAACGGACATCTTTATATTGCTTTCTATAGAGCTGCGTCTAGTACAAATACAATAGAAGTAATTACCATCAGGAAGCAAGAAAACCGTATAAAGGAAGCGATAAAGACTTTACCAGGCACCAGAGTCCATGAGATATCAAAATCGGACCGAATGGATGAAAGGACATGCCAATTAAGGCATAAAAACGCGATATTTTAAACGTAGCGAGATCAAAGTGAACAAGAGGATGGTGTGAAAAGTGAAAAGCCTTTGAAAGGTTAACGATCACAAATTAACAATTTATTGCAAGCATTTTTATTGGTGGTAATTTTAAAAAACAATTAAAGACAGTTTGATCGAATTTATTTTATACTATTTTAGCTAATTTCAACTATTTTAAAATTTCAATTATAGTTTGATTGAGTTAATAGTATGACACTTAATTATTTAAACCTATCGACCATAAAAATGATGGAAGAGCAAAAAAAAAAAGTTTAGTTTGAATGAAACCAAAAATAATCAGCATCCAAATTGGACAGAATTTGAAAAATGCTTAAAACAAAATTATTTTAAATTTAAATATGAATTTAATTTAAAGTTATCAATTTAGTCATAAATTTAACAATATTTCGATTTTAAAATAAAAATCCGTTGTTACCTGATCGAGTGAAACAGTTTTCATATTTTAGTCAGATTCAATTAGAAGTTGGATGTATAAGTAAAATTATTTTAAATAAAATTAACCAAGCAAACTGATAAAAATTAAATAAATTATTTTCAAGACTGATCAAGACCTATTTTGAGAAAAAAATATATAAAGGATAACTTAAAATTTTAGAAAAAGGAATCAAATAAATTTTAATATTCGTGGGATAGATTGTTGCCACAGTTGAATATTGATAATTTTTTTTTATATAAATGTTCAGAGCACTTAGGGTATGTATATCCTTTATATGAAAGTTTTAACAACAAACACACAGCACTACTGCAAAAGGAAAAAGGAAGGATTAGGAGAAAAAAGGTAAGAGAGGAATAAAAGAAATAAAGGTGTTCAGTCTTCTAGTTGTTTACTTTTGATATTAAGTTTGAATCTCTGTAAATTGTATTCTAAGGGAAACGTCTCGTCGTTCAGTTTATTCCACATTCGCGTACTCCTAACAAAAAATGAGTTTTTAAATTTAGTGGTCTTCGCGAATTTAATTTCCAGATTGTATCGGTGTACCAGGCGTCTTAAATTACGCGCGGGCTTTGACAAACCAGGCATAAATTCATAAAGTTCTGATAATGACCATGAAAGTACTTGTAAAACCACCAAATGCCCAAATCCAGCCCAAATAGGAGAATTATACTACAACCTGGGTCTTATGTAGGTCTTATATATTGTAAGTATTTCGGATGGATTAAAGTAAAACTTACATCGTCGTAGAAATCCAAGATATTTGGCTGCACCAATCGCTGCTTTGTTTATTTGTTCAGCCCAAGATATTCTCTTTGATATAGTTAAACCGAGAATCACAAATGTGTCAGACGTAGCCAAGCTGGATTCACCAGTCAGAAAAGACGGTGAATAACCATCAGTTCGGCCAGGAAAAACACAGGATTGAAATTTGTTGGGATTAAATTCAACTCTGTTGGCTTCACCCCCGTTTCGCGATGAAGAAGAAGGTAAACTCTAACAGGTGGAAAGTGAGCTGTCATCAGCATAGGAGTATATTGGATTAAGAGTTGCTGATAGAAGATCATTGATGAAAATTAGAAAAAGGGTTGGAGAAAGGACGGATCCCTGAGGAACACCAGCGTTTATAAGATGTTGATCGGAAGTCACACCATCCACCACCACTTGGATTTTGGGACAAAGAAGAAAATTCTCAATCCATAAAATTAACGAACCGTGAAGGAATTTCATCAGCTGGAAGTTGATTATGGTCTCAAGTACTTTAGAAAGCACCGAGACGATAGCGATTGGACGATAATTTGAAGGGTCCGATTTACTGCCTTTTTTTGGGACAGGATGTATGTTAGCAGTTTCCAGATGGAAAGAAAAATGCCAGAAGACATAGATCGGTGAAACAGGCAAGATAGTGGCTTAGACAGGGATTTACAGCAATATTTAAGAACAATTGGGGGAATACAATCCGAACCGGCTGATTTGTTGGTGTTAATGTTTGCAAGGACTTTAGCGACAACTCTAGATCTAAATTTAATGCGGCGCATCGATGAACTGGCGAGAGAGATAATCGGGGGTATTAAGTTAGAATCAGGTAAATTAGAGTTTGCTGCAAATTTTCGGGCGAAGAGATTCGATTTTTTTTGAGCTGTAGAAAAAATATAGTCCCCATCTTTCAGAGGTGGTATTGATGATTTCCTACTGTTTAAGAAGTTTTCCTCTTCTTTGCGGGCAAAGAACCAAAAGGTCCGATTGCTATTGCCCTGCTTTAAGACCTGTCGCAACTCTTCTCGAACTTTTTTTTGATATTTGTTTTTAGCTTGGGGCACTGTTTGCGTTGCCAGATTTCTAGCCGCCTTAAATATAGCTAAATTTTCATTTGGCGGATTTTTAACAAATTTGCGGTGAGAGGCTTCTTTAATGGCGGTTGCCAAGGATTGCCTGATATTTTTTTATTAGGCTTAGAGAGACTGGAAGGAATGAACTGTTCCATTCCCGTGAGAATGACAGTTGAAACCAGAATGGCTGCATTGTCAATATTACCGAAGGCAAACAAGAGTACCATTCGAACTTTTGAAAGAACTTGTTCATTCCTTCCCAGTCCGCATTTTTACACTGCCATAATCGACATTTAGGCAGAACATTCATTTGGCATGACCACGACATTGGAAATTCCACTGTAATAAGCCGATGGTCAGAGTTTCCCAAAGGATAACTGACGGAGATACGGTATTTCTCCGCATGAGAAGTTAAAAACAGATCCACTAAATGACCCGTATCGTTGACTCGATCTGGTATCCTTGTAGGCTGATCTACAAGTTGTGTGAGTTGGTTTAAAGCTGCAAACATTTCCGCCGCCTCACCAGCCGGTGTTACGGATTTAGAATAAGGAAGCCACTTGTCATTGTGGACATTGAAATCACTTGCCACAACTATTTCAGCATTTGGTAATTTCTGAAGGATGCGCTCAATGGAGTCTGACAGAATATCAAACCCAAATGAGCAGCGCTGTTTGCGATATTTGGGCTTCGATAGAGACCACATAGGAAGAGAGGGTATTTCGAGACATGAATTTCAACCCAAAATGATTTAAATGATCCAAATGATTTAAAATTGAATAATTTTGAAAAAAGTTTGATGAAAACAATTTAAAAATTATTTATCCGGAATAAACTTGAATAGTGCTGTGATTTCATTTGAGTGGAAAACAATTTTATCAAACTTGAAAAAAAATTGTTAAGAGTAAACATTTATCAAGAATATGATCTCAAGTAAATTATTAAAAAAGATTTTTTTTATAAATATAGTAACCAGTATAGTTATATATATAGTTTAGGAAATCGATAAGCTCTGAAGATGCTTTATTAAAGTTTACAAATTGTTTGTTTAAAGGTCAGGATCAAAGACATTCAATTGGTGCCGTTTTTGTAGATTTAACAAAAGCTTTCGAAATGGTAAATTACGACGTGTTCCTATACAGTAGCTTTCCTATGCAGCTTTTCGTGGAATCACCATGTAGTGGTTCCGATCTTATTTGTGAGATCGGTTACAGGTTGTAAAAATAAATGATGCTTACAGTCAAAGTATAAACATTACCGATGGGTAATGATCAATCTTTCAAATATCTCGGTCTAATCAACTTTAATTCAATGCTTTGGAAAAGTCATCTGCATCATATTTTTTATTTTAGATTTTTTCGGTTAGGCATTTACTTTTGCTCAAAATTATGAAAGGTTTTTTCAATTGCACCATTGTCAAATAAAATATTACTCAGTTTGAGGAATTTTCAGTTAATTTGAAATCCAACAAACAATTTTTTTAATTATTTTTTAATTTTCACACCTAATATCTTCAATAACCTACCGGCTGAATTGAAAATTTGTAAGAAACGTTTAGCAATTCGGGTGTGAATGGTTTGATGCATTTTCAAGTGTATAGTGTAGTAAAGTATAAAAGTTAATTTACATAATATTGCTTTGTATAATTTTGCATACTATTCATACTCCGTTTTTATGTTGCTACATTATTACTGATCGGCACTGGATTACGACTATCCGCAGAATTTTTTTGTAATAGTAAATAAATAAATAAAATAATATTTAATAGTTATAACCATAGCATATAGATTCAAACTTTAAAATTAAATTACATGTTAGACGGAGAATTTGAAACTTGATAGTAAAAAAAAAATTAACAATAATCAAATAGAATCAAATTGAAATACATTTTAAAACTCTTTAAAACGAGCATATAGTCATTGACGGATAAAAATGTAAATTTATTACGCATATTAAGATAATTTCACTCGAGTTTGAAGTATTCATTTATTTCTATAAAATATACATAAAAAAAAGCTTAAAGCTTATATAACATTACATTTAGTATTTTGCAATACAGTAATATGAATAAAATATTAAGCTAGATTTTACTTAATATTTCATTCATAATACTTTTTTTCAAAATACTAAACATAAGTTATATAAGCTTTAAGCTTTTTTTATGTATTTTAAAATAAACTTAAAAAATAAAATTGAAAATCAATAATACAAATAATAACACATAAATATATAACATTGGTACATACATAGATCACATTTAAAGTTTTGAAAATACTATTCTTTAAAATTAGCACATAGCTTTTCTTAAATAAAATTGACCATAATAATTAATTTTAAATGCACAGACAGAAATATTTCTGAAATATTCAGATTGATATCCAATCAATAAAATTCGTGTTATATACGTTTAAATAACTTTTGTTACAAAGTTAACACTAATACCACAGACACACTACTGGTTTCATAACTATGGTTTCGAGTTAACCATGGTTTCGTTGTAATGTATCACCCCTAACCATGGTTTGCAACTCGATTTGAACGTAGTTTCAATGAGAAAAATTATCTCATCCCGTAGCATTTTAGTGATGACAGCGCCGAGTTGCTCAATTAGTGAGTACCTAAAACTATAAATATTGGTTTTAATACATGTAGCCATCGGCAAACATGTAATCATTTTTTATATTCCAACTGTCAAATCAAAATAAACTGACGGATATTTTTAAATAAATAGTCATAATAATACCTAAATATTTAATACTGGATACATGGAAAATAAAATTAAGAATAGAAAAATATGGTCGGAGGGGGAATCTTTTTTGATATTTGGGGCAAGAACCTTGAAAAGCTGAGAACGACGAAAAGAAACGGACACATTATGGCGGAAATGGCACAACAATTAGCCGAATACAATATAAGCGTCAGTACAATAGAAGTGCTGAATAAAATAAATAATTTGATTAAAATTATTATTAAAAAAACGGAGTATCTGGAGGTTCACCTTCTGATTGGTCCTTATATACCAAAGTTCACCAAATAATTGGATCTTTTAAATCGAACCGATACGATCTATCGGAGAAAACTTTTCTTCGGTGGTACTTTTCGGTGGTATGTACACTCAACGTATATCGATAATTTATAAAATCAACTATATAATTTATTGACAGGTTCAAACATTGGAGAGATGTCAAATGATAATTTGGTATGTATTTTATTTACATTTTTGTATTTAATTTCAAAACACATTTACTATATATTAATTTATGATTAATAAACATAATTCAATGCGCCTTTTAGATTTCATATACAAGAGATATATTAGGAGCATCTCCAACTACATCAATTTCGGTGTTTGGGTCAATAACAAGACCATCCACATCAATATCACCTCCAGCGCCATCCCCATGAGCTAAAAGACGGAAAAATAATGAAAATTACGAAGAAATTAAAAAACTAATGGAGAAATCACCTCAAACTGTTGAGGATGAATTAAAACGATTTATTGGCAGAGGCAACAAAATTGAAAATCAAAAATTAAAATTAGTAGACAGTTTTGTCAATGCCAATATAGATTTCCAAAAAACTTTATTGGAAATGTTCAAAAATGACAAAATCTAATTTAATAAGTGCAATTTAAAATAACGTTGGATGTGATTAATGGATATGGCAAATATTATTTTGTATTTTGAATTTATAATTTTAATAAATTGAAATTTTTTAAATATGATTTTTATCGAAGGTGCAAATTATATTAATAAATATACCATACCTAAGAATGTACAAATTGCATTGCGAATTCTGTTGCCATCTGATTTAACACCATCTTCTACACTTGCTCGAATTTGCGGTTGAAATCTAGCAGATTGAGTTAACAAATCCTTAAACCAGGACTACACGTATCGTTGTGGTCATTACAAACGTTGTGTAAAATACAGCAAGCATTTATAAGGATGTTGACGTTGTCGACGTGTACTTCTAACACTTTTCCGATTCATCGAAATCTCGCTTTTAATTTGCCAAATCCATTTTCAACAACTCTGCGGTATTTTGAAAGATGGTAATTAAATAATTTTTCCTCGTAAGATTGAGTTGTTGAATCAGGATATGGCTTCATCATAATATTAGAAATTCAAAATGCGGAATCTCCAATCAATAGAATTGGAACTTTGACCTCTTTGATTAATTTATATTTGCTTTGAAACAATCGGTTATACAGATGCTCTGCTTTCACCTTAGACATTTCAAAGATTCCAGAGTCGTTCATCTTTTTTGGTGATCTGACGTTGCAATAAGTGAATCTATATCGGTAGTTCACAACAGCCAACAGTATTACAGAATACCACCCCTTATAGTAATCAGTGGCCGGCTCTTTGGGTGGATGCACTTCAATATGGCAGCCATCGATAGCACCAAAACATTGCGGAAACCCGAGAATTTCATATCCGCGAACTATTTCTTCAATTTTCTCGGGCGTGGGTAGATACGTATTAAAGCATTCCGCTTTAAATTGTTTGAAAATTTCTCGAGAAATTTCAAGAACTATTTCCCCAAATGTTGTTCGACCGACTCCAAATAATGAGGCTATTATTCTGTACTCCGCTGATGAACCTAATGAATATAACGCAATTGGCAATCTTTTATCGATATCGATAGGTGATCGAAATTTGATTTCCTGTCGAGCTAGGTGTTCTATACGACTTTTAATGAAATTAAAAGTTCTTCGCGATACTCGAAACGTATTTTTAAATTTAAATTCACCAAACTTTAGTACCTCTTCCTCCCCATAGCGTGATTTCTCGACAATTAACCAAAAACGCCTTCATTTATGTTTTACAACCCGATTTTTAATCATCAACAATGAGGCATATTGTTTACATTTGTCTAAATTGTAAATAGACGTTTTTCTCGCAATAGCCGCTTCCTTCCTCAATCGCGTGGATTCTCCATCCATTGTATTAATTAGAATATTATATGCTGAAAGTTGTTGAATATAATAGATAAGCACAGTCCTTTTATTCGGCATTTGTAAATAATAGCACTCACAATACAAAGTTTTCTGACACAGTTTTATAAACAAAACCATCAACTTAATGAATTTTAATGAAATATGACAAACTATCAAATGAGATGAGAACTATAGTGTGTCATCTATTCTCATCTCGCAAACCATAGTTTCATAATCCTAGTTACGAAACCAGATATGTGTCTAAGGTATTAATAACTCTTGTTACAAAGACAACACTAATCCGTGACGCACTTAACAAGAAATTATAAACAAAAACTAAAACTCTTTTGTGTCATTAGTGACATCTACACACCAATACCGCATACTAAAATTTCTTTTAAAACAAATTATTTTCAAACTTGAAAATGTTTGAACTGTTTAGAATATTTTCAGCATAAACATAATTAAAAACGATTAAAGTTTGATCGGTAGGTCATAGTTCTTGGACCAAAATGTAGATGGAGTTGCAACATACTTTATCGTACAAAATAAAAAATTATTCTATTTGTATTTTAATAACTATTTAATTAATTAGAATTTAGTATCCGATTTCAACATATACAATTTTAATATAAAAGCTTGCAATATAAATAAGAGATGGCGTCATGGAGAACTTAAAGGGTTTGATCGGCAAATCATACACGTCATTGATATATAATTTTACAAATTATTTAAAAAATGAAATAAATGGCAAACATAATTGATTAATTTTTACATATAATATATTTAAAAATTTTGATTAAATATCTATATAAAAATAAAAAAAAGTTATGAATGGCGTTCATTCATAAAATTTGATTCGAATAAACTTTATGTTGCATCTGTTCTTATGCAATATCACCTCTATATTGAGCTTAGTTGAAAATGTTACACAGAGATAGACAAGTACGAAATGTGTAAAATTCCTTCAAGCTTACGTCAAAATATAATGATTCCTGTTTGTTCATATTATATTCTTGCATGCCATAAAGTGCTTTATCATCATCATTATTATAGTGTATAACGCACGCAGTTCGGGATAAAAAAAAATATTTATGATTATTTGTAATTACGAAACCAATAGCAATTCACCATTGTAATCAGTATTAAAAAAAAAGGATTTAATAATTTATGCAATTATTTGGTTACACCAGTAATGTTCAACATAATATTACATACAATTAACATCGCCCCATTAAACCAAAGCACCATACCTTGTTGAGAAGTAGTTTGAAAATCGATTAAATTTAATTTTGACGCGATTCCCATAGTCGTTTCACTTCATATGTTGTGACTAGAGTCACATCACATGACGTGACATCACAAGAAAAGTGCGATTTTTAATATCGTACTACGCGGTGACGACTCTAACTAAAAATACATCACTAAAATTGCTCAAATTTTTGCTTTAATTTAACAGCATATTTGGAGTTGAAAATCGTAATTATATTTTTAAAAAAATATATTATAAACCAAAAAGGTCAACTTTTAACAAACAATTTAATGTTGTTGTGTCCAAAAGCGAGAACAGCTGAAACTCACTTAAGCGATTATATTATTTTGGCTTCGTTATACAATTTACGAGGATGTTTTTACAGTACCACATTTTTGTTCTATTTAGTCAAACCAAAAAGAATGTAGTAAAGATAGTATAGTATGTAGTATAATCGCTTAAGTATTTTTATTCTCAATATTATTTTGGAAGAATAAAAATGTATCCTATAGGTCGGTACGCAGCTCGACCTAAGATAAATTTTCCATACTAATTTGACATAAGATTTAGCTAGATAAGAGCGTGATAAAAAAGTTTCGCTCACCGCTTGACGTGAAAAAATAATTGAAAATATAGTTTGTCGGATTGTATAATAGATGACACTACTATAAAGTCTCCAATATTTTCGCGCCAATTTACCTGCAAGGAATGTGAAATTTTGACATTTTACGCGTTCGGTTTTTATTTTACGCGTTTATGGTTTGCTATATTTTTTTTTAAATACGAAAATATATTTGAATTAAAATGGCGTAGGTCGAAATTGATGATTTCGTTATTATACATGATTTCGGCTTATCACATAAAAGTAAAGAAGATAATGACCAACTCTAAAATAAAATCTAAAATAAAACCTAGTATTCAGTTCAAAGTAAAATGAAGTTTTAACGCGGTCTCCAAAAATCTTTTTATTTTCGTGTGAAATAGAAATTAAATTTTTTTGGAGAAATATTTTTTTTGACATATAACACCAACAAAAAAAAGAAATGAATATTATGCAATTTTCGATTTGTATATCCGTCATTCGTAAATTTTGACGTCCTAGATATTGTATAGTAAAATTTCCCCAATTTTTTATTGTAGTTGCGCCGCCATTTGTCATTTACTACATTAAATTAATAATTGTGATCTTTAAGAATACACAATAAAACAAAGCAAGAAAACTTTAAGAATAAAAATGGCACCGCATCTATAATAAAAAATGTCAACTAAATTTATATTCATAACAAAACACTGCAAGACACACATTAAAAATACAAATGGCATGGCGTCTATCATAAAACAAATAATTTTTATTTTCAAAATCAGATCTGTCAAAATTCCGCACGAAAATAATATCGTACATTAATTTCGTGCGAAAAAAGATTGGAAAATTTATGCGCGCCATATCTGGAACATGTCATGTACTTGAAAAAATTTTAATTTTTCGCTCGTTTTCTGAGTACTCGAAAACAAAATTTCAAGTGAAATTTTTCGTTTCTGGTTTCGCTTTGTTAAAATCGAATGAAGATTTCACTCGAAATCGATCTGAGTACTAGGCATAAACCATTAAAACCACTTTTGATCGTGTCTTTACACGTTAAATTAGGCATGTCAACATTTATCTTTACACATTTTTTTTAGCTTGATATTTATCTGTAGATTTGTGGAGACCACGTTAAAATTTAGCTTAGCTCAAAACCTAGTTTATTTGTTATAATTTAAAAAAAAATTAATACCAAAGTACTTAAGCGATTTTTTAGTTTTTACTTGAATACGAAAGCCTAAATGCACATAAGTGAGTTATTCTAATTTGAAGAGTTTGGTCCTCGGAAATTAAGTACAGTTAAGTGGTATTTTTGTTTGTATTTAATTTAAATTTTAAAACTTAAATTGTCGGATGAAAAAACTGGCAGATACGGATTTTATTTCTTTATCCGCGAAACCGGATATATCCGCAATGTCCGCGCGGATATATCCAAATGCATCCGACATCATAAATGCAAATTAAATATGTTGAAATCAATCAATGTTTTTGTATATATTTTAAATTTTAGTTTTCTCAATTTAACGCTTTTTATACCTTAAAACCGAGACATGCATGTCCGCATCGCGCCCGAACTGCAAGTCGGCCGACTGTCGGAGACGATTATGCGAAAACACATTTGTCCGCTCCTGGTCCGTGTGTTGACCGAGTGGTCTGTCTCACAATTGTAGTTCAGTAGTATTTTAGAAGCTTACGGTACTTTTCCATTGTGCAATTCATTAGCCGTGTGAAGTTTATTGCACGATTTGCTCGGTGCGACCATGTGTTTGCCTTAATTCGCAATCATGCGTGTGATATAATTCATATAAAGATTCAGATCATGATTTGAATAGAAAACGATTTGTTTTATATCGACCTTGCGGGTGCGGACGACTATACGGATTTTGCAATTGTGGATGCGGATTATTTTTTGTTTTATTAAATAAAGCGGTTCGGATACGGATTTGAAAAAAAGAAATCCACGCAGGGCTCAAATCAAAGTTGTCTTCATTCTCTTAAAGGAAGCCCGAATGTACTCATACATAAGGTGTAAAATAAATGAGAAAAATGTAACCTATTGAATGTATTTGTGAGATTATGTCACGTTTATACAAAACCCTGTTTACTACAAGCCGTCTTGTAACTTTCGTTGACACACATCATCATGCATTTTTAAAATGTATTAGTGAAAATATATACTTTAGATGTATTAGTAACTATCAAAACTCCATATAAAATTAATAAAAAAAATTGTAAACGCATGCGCATTATTTGATTTTATTGTTTATTTCTTTTACACAATATTCGCTATCATATCCCGACACGATTTTCTACTTACAATACAATCAAAGTATATATTTTTGTATAGCATGAGTATGCAAACAATACGGCTTGTAGTAAAGAGGGTTTTGCGTTTATATATCGCTCAAACACGAGAAATAGGATTTAAGTAATGCGCAACATTTATAATATTTGCGGAAACGGGCATCTCTCGGAAACTGGCATTAGCTCAAATATGACGTAAACTTTATACATTTTTAATCACATTTATTGCAAAAACAGGAAATTAGAAAATTTAGAGATGTGTCACTTTCCTCGTGTATGATCAATATGATTGTGAATACAGTGCAGAAAAAATAACAAAACAGCGAACTAAAGAGGAAATAAAAAAAAAACTAAGCGAACTTGTAATTTTTTTTGTTTTATTTCAACTGTTTGTTTTTAAAAAGAGAATATAAAATAATACACTCTCACTACGAGTTTTATAATATGCTCAAATTTATATGCCGTTATGGTAGTGTAAAACCATTCAAAACAAAATTTAAAAAAAATTTTATATGCCGCACTAATCAGTCAATAGGTTATATTTTTTAATATGTATCTGTGTACTACGCGAACATGCAGGCTTCTTAAAAGAGATCAAAGACGGCTTTGGCGCTACTACATACTACTATCATACTGAACTACGTGGAGAAAAAAAAACAAAGTTTATCAAAAATGCTTTTGCTTTTGTTTTGGTGTCAGTGAAAGTTTTTTAAAAACATTTGCGTAAAAAAGTGGTCGAATGACGGACTTTTGCACGTCATGCGTGATAAACGGAATCCCTTTCCGATGAAATTAGTCGCTTAACGCTTAAACAAAAGTGGGAAATGTAGGAAATTTACATCCACAATAAAGACAACTGGTTCCAAGAAAATGTCGTACAAAATTTGGGCAAAACACGGAACTCACACCCAACGGTATCAAAAAGTGTGTGCATGAGGTGCGAGATACGGGCTACCTAGTCGACAACGCGTAACCGTGTTGGTCGTGTTTGTTCACCCGAAAATATCGTCGCGGTTGCCGAAAATGTGCACCAACGGCCGAGAACAACGGAATCCACATGTTAACAGCTTTTTTGTGGCCATATCTTGAAGATATTGGCTTAGACGACCTTTGGTTCCAGCAAGATGATAAGCCGTGCCACATCGGGCATTACAATAGTGAAACTGCGTCAAAAATTCGAAGGCCACATTATCAGTCGAAATGGTGACGTGAATTGGCCGGCAAGGAGCTGTGATTTGACGCCTTTGGATTTTTATTTGAGGGGTGCCGCGAAAGACAAGTGTTATACGGACAATCCACAAACAATTCAGCATTTGAAAGCCAATATTGACGCAACCATTGCCGAAATAGATTCGCACACAATCCAAAATGTGCTCAGAAATTGGACGGATAGAGTACGTCATTGGCAGCTGCGGCTCCCATTTGAATGAAATCATTTTCCATAAATAACCAGGAGAATTGTACTTTCAAACAAAAAAATAAATTTGGAAATATATTAAGCCATTTTTGTTTTATTAAATTTTTAAATCTGAACTTCTTACTGGGACACCCTTTATAAAGTCGTCAGTCGATGGAGGGGGTTGAGTATTCAGGCTTGAAAGTATATCGCCAGGAAGTCGGGCTTTGGCCATAGACTAGGTCCACTGGGTTGCATTTTAGATCTTCTTTGACGCATGCTCGAATGCCCAGGAAAATGATAGGTACCTCAGAGATCCAGTTGTTTGTGTTACCCCAATCTCTAAGCGAAGTTTTTAAGGTTTTATGGAAGCGCTCTACCATATATCGTTTGCTTGCGGATGGTGAGCTGTAGTCCTAGAATTTTTAGGTGTAGAACCTAGAATTTTTGGTTAGCTCGGTGAAGAGTTTAGGCTCAAATTGCCTGCCTTGATCCGTCGTTATTTCAAAGGGTACTCCAAACCTTGATATATGTTGCTCGATAAATGTCTTAGCAACTGTTGCAGCTGCCATATCTGGAATTAGAATGCCTCTCACCAACGGGTAAACCAGTCAACGATGGTTAATAAGTACTGGTTGTCTTCTGATGAGGGAAGCGGCTCTAAATCTATTTGAATAGGCTGGAAGCGTGTTTCTGGAAGACGTTTTGCAGTTCAGAGATTTTACATATTGAGGCAGTCTGTGAGTCACATAAACGTGTCTGCGAATAACCTGGGATCAAATGGCGAATCTGTCGCGGACTGCCTTCCGCTTTTGAGTTAATCACGTGTATTAGTGGTTTATGGTCTGTGTAGACTATCAAAATTCTTCCTACTACAAAATATCGAAATTGTTTAATGGCTATATAGATAGCAGTTCTGTGTCGAAGGCGGAATACTTGGTCGTCTACTACGGTTTCCTCTCCACTCCACATAGTTCCAAAGAGATACAACACAGATTGGCGTGTATGTATAACACTGTCGAGGTATAACACTGTCGACTAAACGCAATTACGGTACTGGATCGTTATCCGATACTGCTAATCGTTATCCGATACTCACAATTTTGCAGTGCATCTACATGGGTGTACAGTTTTTATAAAAATTGACGTAGTTAGGGTTTATTACGCAATACTTGTAGCAACCGAAGACGTACCTAAAACGGCAATTACCACTATATTTGACTTATCTGGAGCGCGTAGTACCCATAACACAGTTCCTTGAACCTAAATCAATCAAATCTATTCAGAAATTCGTCAGAATGGTGAACTATTATCAAACGATAATTTCGATTAGAATCAAGACTGTTTTAAAATTGAAAGTTGCACAAAGAAATTTGAAAATAATTTGAATACACTTCGATTTTAATCATAAATAAAAGTAAAACTTGAATAAGTATCGTTTAAAAGATTGATATCTCTTGAACGGAAACTATGCTAATTTGCATATATAGTTTGAATGAGTTAGACATCAACGAGCTTAAGAAAATAATTATTCTTACTCTCAATAGAGGAGTCGATCTGATTTGGAATATAGTCATTAAGATTATCCGATATATTTTGGAACGACCTTCATGTCGGATCGTAAACTAAACTTATACATTAATGTGTATGGGTGGGCGGACATGCACTTATAACATATGCATGAATATCCGTATATCTGTGTACATGCGCATGTTCCGGCGTCTGCATACGTCCAATCAATCAAGCTAATTTCTATATAGAAGACATAATTAAGTGATTCCCTTTATCGGTTAAATATAATTGAATTACGAGTAACACTTAAGAACCCTTATCGTACAATAACGTACATTACAGAAAACCGATATTGTAAACCAACAAATACACAAACAGATATAGACGATCGGCGAGAGTATACACATAAGTGATCGAGTTTAACTGATATTTATGATATCATAATATAATATTATCGCTTGTTATGTTATGTTTACATTAATTTTTATGTATTTAAAAAGCGACATTTTAAAGGCTCAATTAAATCTCAAGCGTTTTTATCATATGTTTAATTTATGTTTAATTTAATTTAATTATTAAAACCGCGCGTTCTTATCGTTACACTATATACTATTATTATGTTGTTGGTATTTTGTTAAGCGGTCGGTCGTTTATTAGTTAATTAAAATAATACAGTGATATTATAAATGTATTATGATTGATGTGGGAAATTTATTACAGTCATTTTATCTTGTATAGAAATGTTGTGACATATTTCCGGAGCAATTTTTTTTTATTAAGACAAAATTCGAATTTCATACACTTGAGAAGGTTTACTGTTTGTGTTTTGTTTGATTGTCGTGCAGTGATATTAGAATATGGGAATATATATATATATATATATATATATATATATATATATATATATATATATATATATATATATATATATATATATATATATAAATATAAGTACATATATTTCCGATATCAAATAAATTGCAGGCATTATTAAACTCCCTTTCGAAAAAAAGATGCTACTTTACTTCCATCGATCTAAAAGCTCTAGTACATACACGGAAAAAAATAATCTGTTTCACAAAATGATTTCGATTAAACGATTTTTGTGTAATTCACCAAATATTTCTTGAGATTCACAATTTTTTTGCTGATATTCACGAAAAATGTTTTTGTATTTATTTTGTGGATTGTGAATTTCATAAATCATAAATAATGGTTTGAATTAAAATTATCAAACTAACACTTCTGATCATGTCAATCCTACATCACAAAAAATACCATGGCTACAGACGGGCTAGAATTTACTTTATGTATTATTAGACCAAAAGGAATTAACAGAACTGCTTGTTATTTGGAAGTTACCAGAATTATTTACATATTTAGATAGTAAGTTATGAATTAAAAACTAAAACCTAATTAACTTCAAAATACATTCGCATTTTTGATTTCAAACAACTATATTCAGTCTATATTCATTGATGGTTTGAAACTTCTGGAATTCGAATATAATATACATCTATTAAAAGATTTTAAATGGAACATCATAATTAAATTTACAGCTGCTCTGAAAATTCTTATGATTCACAAGGCAATAATAAAACCGGAAAGGAAATTGACTGAACTGCAAAGGAATATGTTGGCAAACGTGATTGTTAATTATTTCATTCGACACAATATTAAAATCACAACACACACGTGCGAGCACTTTAGCAGAATCAATTGTTCCACTAGTACCATAAGGTAAATTTAAACGATGAACGCAGTTTATTTTATTCATATTAAATTCAATTTTTTTTTTGTAGGATTCATATTATTGCTCGAGAACCAACGCTTCGCCTCTTGAGAACCTTTATTTTAAGTATCATAATCAGATTACTCGTTTGCAACGAAATGGTGTGTACCAAAAATCGGAAAAACATAAGTCAAAACAAAATACACGATTTGATGTGATCGAAGAACTTGCAGAGCAAGAAGACAGCAAAATTCATTACCAGGCAGTTCGGAACGAAGTGCTCGGATATGAAGAATTACTTTTTCACTGAAGAGGATGTTCGAAAAATAGGTTGATTTTCGTACGAAAAAACACTACGGCTGAAGTATTTTCAAAATATTTTCAAGAAGTAATTTTTAAGGAGTATTTAAATCACAGTGTGTCGAGAAAGAATATACAAATTCAATTAATTTATTGGAGAAATAATTATTAGAAAGTATTAGTGTAACTCAGTTAATCGAAAGAATTATTGAAACTCAGCATAAATTATTTTTCTAATGTAACATTTAATTGATGTTGCTGATCCGCTATATATCACAGTTTCCGCAAGAATAATTTTTCTAAATCTTATCAGTTTGAAACTGAAATTTTATTGTTCTGAATTTTTATTTTACATTAGAGTCAAATTTTAAATTTAATTAATATTCATTGCTAAATACTTTTTTTTTACTTTAATATAATTTTCAGATAGTAATCGATTATCTTGAAATTTATTCCAACCCTAGATTAATGCTCAACGATGAATTTATGAACGATTTTGACAATAAGATATGTAAAGTTTAAAGAGTCAGACCGTAAGGATCCATATTTGAAGGAGATGTTTGATAAATTAACGATCGAACCCAATATAACACAAAGTTAGTATAAAATACATTTACAGCTACCTGTAAAATTCCGTAATTAAAAATGTACTTGCAAATGGTCGACTTGCATCAATATTTGCGTTACTGCATACAATTGTCAAAAATAATCCAACAAAAATAATCGTAAATGAAAAATAATCGTTCTGGGAGACCACGGACATCCACAAGCACCGCAAGAGAAGAAGAACTGCTTGAAACATATCGCGAAAGTTCAAGAATTCTGTTCGCCAAGCAGCACGTGAAGTAGGGATTTCAAAATCAAGTGTCCATCGCATTTTGAAGCGCGTAAGATGAAAGAGTTATATTCCAAGATTAATTCACGCCCTCAATGAAGACGATTTTGATCGGAGAGTGGAGTTTTGTGAATGGTTTTTGGCAAAAAGTGCAGAGGGCGTAGAGTTTTCACATACATTTATTTGGAGTGATGAGGCTTCATTTAAATTAAACGGCTCGATCAACCGCCACAATTGCAGCTACTGGGCACCAGACAAACCTCACGTTACAGAGGAGCATAATTTAAATTTACTAGGAGTTACAGGGTGGTGTGGATTGTCAAAGCGGGGTTTAATTGGGCCATTCTTTTTTGATAACACTGTGACTGGTGCCGTTTATTTGAATTTGCTATTTGAAATGTCATGCCAGGTATTCTTGAACAGTTTGGGGATGGCACAGACTTTTATTTTCAGCAAGATGGAGCACCTCCTCACTACCATTGTGATGTGAGAGCTTACCTAAATGAAAAATTTCCAAACAAATGGATTGGACGAAGAGGCCCCATCGAATGGCCCCGCGCTCCCCAGGCCTCACGCCATTAGATTTTTTTTTGTGGGACTCCTCAAAGATAAGATTTATTTATCAAAATCGGCAACAGTCAACCAATTGATGGCGAAAATGAAGAGATTGAATTGAGATTCCTATTGAAATGATTCGCCATGTTTGCGATTCTATTGCTTCGCGTTATCAGCAATGTTTAGATAAAAATGGGCATCAATTTGAATACTTGCGCTGACTAATAAAATTCTACATCTATCTTTTTTATTTTATACTATTAATTTGTAATATGTCTAAATAAATACTGTTTTTATAATCAAGTAAAGTTTGTATACATTTTTTTGGGACACTCTGTATTTATGTAGTCAAACTATGACGTCATTAATATTTTAATACATTTTTGTCGTGAATTTCACAGCCAAAATTTGTTATTTCCACAAACTAAAATTTAATAGAAGGTATTTAGTTATATTCATTAAGCAATTCAATCAGCGCCAAAATTAAGAATAATATAATTTTTTTTGTGATTTTCAGCTAGTTTTTTTTCTCCGTGTAATATAAATTGAAGAAACCTAGGAATTCATAAATTTAATAAGCGGGATTTTAGCAAATATGAATTTTGCGTGATTTCTTACTATAAGAAATAACCTCCAACAGAACAATTGAGAAAGCTTGTTGATGAAACTTTCAAAATGCAACTGGAAAATAATAAAAAAAATAAACAGATATCTTCGTGACGCCATAAATTTCATTTAAATGAAAAACCAAGCAGGGAAGTCACTCGCATTTCGATTTTAAAACTGTATCACATTATTTTTAAAGGAAACTTTAAAAAATTGTTGGGAAAGGCTACACAATCTTAAAGGTCCATCAACAATTATCTCATTCCGACCAAAGCATTGTAAATATAATCCAACTGCACCTATTTCGCGTAGAAATAGATGTTGCGCGAAATTACGAGGTTAATAAACAGTAAGGAATATCTAAGCTTCCGATTATAGCAGATTGATTAGGCGTGTTGTTGGTTTGTTGCGTAAATCAATAACAACGATAATCAATACAGCTGACAGTATTGTTGCTACAGGAAGTCGAGTTGGCGATATTTATCGATTAGACAGATCGTCAAAAGTTGTTATGGCCATGTCAACAAGCACGAGAATGATGAGTTTGTTCTATGGAATCAAAGTTTCGACCATATCAACGGTGAAACTCTTTACTTAAATTTAAACAGTGATTTACTTAAATTTGTCTAAACAAATGTGAAATTTGACACCTAACGTCAGTACCTGAACTAAATGGTGTCGCGGAAAAAATAAACAGCCCTTGTTCGAAAAGCACATTGGATTTTAATTGAGGCTGGTCGAAGCTGCGTAGTAAAGAGACCACTAAATAATCAGATTCCAGAGAAAATATGGAATGGACGCAGGCAAAGTCTTGGCTATGCATAATGCTGGGATATTATGAAGATTTATAAGCTTACCGATTGCATCATCCTATATATCGAAAAGACCATAGTTAGGACTTGAGCTGCTGTATTCATGGAAGAGCAAGGACTTCAGATCACAACTGACAGTACTAGTCTAGATTATTTTGATCCATTCGCAGAAATGCTATTGGAAACTATCTGGCACATTGAATGGTAGTATGTCTTCCGTGCCAAAACTGCAAGTTTACTCCGATTTTGACCAACAATGACGACTTTGGAAGTGTTCATTAGAACTTCTAAGAAGATCGTATAATTCCGAGGTATAAACTGAAAGTCAACGAAGTTCGTATACAAAATTAGTGGAATTGAATGTTTCTCTGGCAGTTTAAAAGGGTCAAACGCAAATTTGTGGAAATCTGCGTTGCAAGAGAAATACGATGCTTTAATAAAAAATGATACGTGGGAGTTAACACATTTGCTTCCTAAAACTAAATCGATTGATTGCAAAACATAACTCGTGACAGAACTTAGGGAAAGCTTTGGTTGGATCAAGAGGTCTATGTAAATAAGATATTGAAACGATTCAACATATACGATTATAACCCGGTCTCTACATCTTTAGACATCAATCAGATGGTGACAAAGAACATGATGCTATAAATAGTATGAAAGAGATGGAAAATGTTCCTTACCAAGAGGTTGTTGGAAGCATAAAGATTCCGACACAGATAACAAGGCCTGTTTAATAGCAAGGAAACAACCTTTCTGACTATCAATATAGATACAGATTCGCATCGAAATCCATATGACATCGGACCCACAATAGCTTTTTAATTAGTATAATAAAAATAAATATTTTCTTTTCGACTAGACTCATACACTATTAATTAATTTGGTCTATATAACATTCCGCAACTCTATTCATTATCAACTTAAGCAAAAAAAAAAAAAAAAACAAACACTATACGACTTTTATGTCTACATTATCTTAAAAATAATGTTGATAAAATGATTCATGTGCGTTAAATAATAAAGAGTCAGCCTCAACATAAGGTCATTGAAGTTATAAGCTGTCAAATAATAAAATATGTTGCTGGAGATAATATTAATAAAAATGTATTTAGAAGGTCAAAAAGTTTAATATACGCTTGTACATAACTAATTACAACATCTGTATATGCTACTGTAATTTATTAAAATTTTGTAGATCATTACAATTTTCTTTAAAGATTTTCGTAGTTTGGAACAAATTTTACTGGTTGGACGCTGTAACCCGAACAATGCTTGTCAAATTGAATAAAATACAAATTTAATATGATAATTAGGTTTTGTTAGCAACACAAAATTTTTTTTACTACAACAATGATGGTGTTTAAAATAATTAATTTTTTTTTGCACCGAGACCAGACGTCTTATATAATTTAAATTTATTATTTTTTGTTTTATCTCCCCAGCTCTCTTATTATATTTGCCTATGAATATAAAAGTTCATGAATACTGATTTTATGAATTAAAATATTTTACTTTGTTGTTTTAATTGTTTTAAAGTTTATTTTCTTAACTCGGCTGGTACCCAAGTATACCGATGTGAATAAATTAAAAACACGTTGGTACATACACACAAATGTATAAAAAAGTAGAAGTGATGACAGCAAAAAAAACGAGAATTGTACGCACAGTAGTAATTGATCGTGTCATTCCATTCATTCCGTTTTACTATAAGTTGAGTCATGCATGACTAGAGTGCACTTAGTCTTGGAATTTATTACAAATAATTCGTGGAAAAATTAGTTCATTGATATTAGAATTTATTTTGTTCAGTGGCGTAACTTTAAATGTTTTTTTATCAAATTTTATGGCTGATATGTTTAGGTTTACGCCCTCCATACTCAAACATAAGTTTGCTCAAAATATTGATTTGTTATCACATTTTAAAATATTTTAGAACATCAATGTTTGTTTAAAATATATGAAAGCTTCGCAACCATATTACCCCTGTAGTGACTCAACAAAGGTTGGATCACTGGGCTGACTGCCCGCACCGTTACTTTATTATTTACAGTTTAGTATTGGTACATGGAACGTGCAGTCGCAAAGAAACTCAGCTGCGTTTTATGGCACAATATCAGCCTTGAAAATATCGCTTGGAACTCGTTGTTGTCCAAGAAATTCGATGGCCAAAAAATGATAACTGTATGTGTAGGCTTCGTTTACGCATGCGACTAGCCAAACTGTCAATCATTTATTCGTTTATTAGATATTTTGTAAAACATTTCCGTTGCTTGTCCAGTTATTTTTTGTATTGCACGAACTCCTAGATGAGAAAGACCATGAGGCATTTCGAAAATGCTTTTGCGCTTTTCGTTTGGAATGTAAGAACGCTTGATTTGTATAGTCAATGGGTTGTGGTTGGGGTTGATGAAAAATAGTTTGCCTTCGACGAAACATCGGAAGTGCTTGCGTTGGTGATGTATATAGCCAGTAGCTTTCGGTCGAAAGCAAAATACTTTTGTTCGAAAGGGAAAGCTTTTTGGAAAAGAAACAAAGGAATTTCCATCTTTTACCATATGTTGCTGCTCCAATACAGCACCCACAGCAGTACTAGAAATAGCTTTGCTAATACGTAGCGTTCTTTATAACATAGGATAACTTTCTCTTTCCTACTAAGATTTTCATGTGTTAGAGCTAAATATTCGACTAAGTGAGGATTGCCAGGATTCGATCCCTAGATGGCCTGACGCCGTCTTTAATGATTTCGTGGCTTAGGATGTTAGTTATTACCGAACTCACATTTAGACCACAATTTAATTGTTCGACCTTATTCAGGTATTTAAACGCGTGAATAAAACTTTTAAATGTTCTCGATGCACATATTCGTTTTTGATTGCTACTAAAATATCGTCAATATAGACATAAACTAAAGTTATGCACTTAATTACCTCGCCCATTAAACGCTGGAACGTTTAAGCTGCGATTCTCGGTCCGTATGGCATTCTGATGAAGTTATATAGCCCCCGATCACGCCGTTGATGGTGGCTTTTTGTATATCCTCTGTTGCTACTAGGTAGGTAAGTGCGTACAAGATCCATTTTTGTAATTACGTTGTAGTCTTGTAGGTTCAATATGGGAAAGCGGATATCAGTCTGGGACAGTAACCGCATTTAGTCGGCGGTAGTCCGCACCTAGACGCGATTCGTTACTATTGCATATGGTATTGGTACTCAACGTAATGGTGAAGCAGCGCTGGATGAACTCGACCTACATAAACCTAATTGCAACATATGTTCAAATTTGCATTCAGATCACATCGGGGTCACCAATTGCAGTGGTATATTGGGCACCGTACAATTGAAGTCCCTACCCCTGAATAATCCAGGCGTCGTAAGTGCGGTAATTAACAGCGAATGACAGTGCCGGTGGTTAGAGAGAATATACAAGAGACCTCTTAGCCGTCGACATCCAGTGACTGTAAAATTTCAGCAGTGGTGCACTTGGCATCTGAAACAGATAATACTAAAAGTACTGTGGTTCACTTGCCTACAGCAACAGTTAAATTTTACAAAAGAAAACGAGAAACCATTTTTGAAAAATAACAAAGAATTAAAATTTTCCACAATTAAGAAATCCAAATCGAAAGGAAATATTAGGGAGATTATATCGCATCTATCATCAAGAACAAAGGGAGAAGGTAAAACTAACTGAAACATTCTTCCCTCATAAAAAATTCACAAAGTAACTTGGGGATCAAATGATGGAAAACTGTAAATCAAATCCGCCATGTTCTGAAACGAAGCATCCAGGCAGTTTGAGACCAAGTCAATAAGAAAAGCTTTCTTATAGATATTTTATAGGTGCCGACATAGACAGGAATCATATAGGATTGTTATTTTCAAAGGCAAGTGTAAAATGTCACCAACCTTTAATAGACAAACACCCGTTATAGCAAAACGGAATACTTAAACACTAGAAAAGGAACCAGTTAAATTATTTGACATAAGAAACGAGAATTTATAACAACACTTCAGCACTTCAGAAGCTGCTTTTCCAACCCACTTCTGCATTGACGTGAAAACAAGAAGGCGTGGATTAAAAGTATCCTGTTTAAAGTTTGGTTTGTTTAATGTTTCGTTCCCGTGGCCAAAACATACACACAGCAAAAACAACGATTTTAAAATATTGTTAATTATAGATAACGAACCTGGCCCTACTAAAATATAACGCATCCGAATGTTAATATAATTTTTTACCACCTAATACCACATTCCTCCGTCAACCGTTGCACTAAGGCATTTAGTATAGAGACATTTAAATATTATTATATTAGTCGAACGTTTTAACTAATTTTGGATTAAATGGTGTCGAATCCAAATATGGCAGTGTCTCAATTGTGGGCAAATTCCACGATTTTTAATGGTGTTGAAATTGATTCTATTATGCAGCTAAGGAATTAACGACATCTATCACATTTAATGCGAGCTAGACAAAATGTGACGTAATTTTAGAAGAAAACGACATACCGTCATTAAAAACATAAGTTCATTGCATATTAGACGTAGCCCTCAATTTAGGTATAGATGGATTTAATGATATGCGGGATTTAATGATATGTTCTTTTAATCAAGAATTAATTATAAACATAATCCAATTTTTTGTATAAAACCTATAACTTCAGCGGTATACGAAGGTTAGCTGTATATACCAGTCGACCATTTCAAGATCCGACGTATTTCTCTCTCTCTCTGGCTTTCACATCCCTTGAAGGAATTTTGCCGCCCGCACTAAGGTCCTCCATTGGTTGATTGGACCAGAGATTGAGCGAATGACCTTCCTTTCGAAGGTAGATAACAATCTACAATCGTTAGAGGTCATGGTCCAGCTCTCGCTTCCGAAAGCCAGCACAGGTCTTATGAGTGCTTTATAAAGTGCGAGCTTGCACGACTGCGACATATATTTAGAACGCACTAATTTCGATTGGGCGTAGAAAACTCATTGTCCGGCAGCGATTCGGGCTTCTATTTCTGCCTGCATATCATTCGACGATGTTATAACTGACCCGAGGTATTTAAAGTTTTCGACGCTTTCAAAGTTATGGTCGCCAATTTCGAGATTTACCATGGGGATGTTCCTGGCTGTTGATAACAATTTTGTTTTCGCTAGTTCTTCGGCCAAGAAGCACGATATCATCAGCATATCCAAGAATTTAGTTTGATTTAATAAATACACAGTGCGAAGTTTCAATGTTGGTTTTTCTCACTATACGTACTCAAGCGCGAAGTTGAACAGCACAGATGCAAGCGCATCTACCTGTTGAACACCAGATGTTATTTCATAGGGGTCTGACACAGCTCCCTCAATTACGATTCTACATACAGACCCAGAGGTTGTTAATTTGCACAGAGAAACGAGTTTCTCTGGAATTCCTAGGCATATGAGCGCGGCCCATAAGTTTTCGCGGTTTATACTGTCATATGCCTCTCTGAAGTCTTTATACAATTGGTGTAAGGTTATGTTGTACTCCCATTGATAGTCGCTAATGGTGTTTTCGGCGAGAGGGATGAGTCTGACAAGCTCAATATTAGACAACACTTTGTAAGTAGTGCACAACAGAGCGATAGCACGATCGTTTTCACATTTAAGACGGTCTCCTGAGTGCGGTCTTCCAATTCTCCGTCAACTCTTCTTGGTCCCAAATAGAGACGTTGAGATCGTATAAATTTGTTGCAATAGTAGCGCCTCCGAGCTTAATCAATTCCGCAGAGATTCCGTCGAGACCGGGTGCCTTTCCATTTCTTCACCTGGAAGAGCTATTGCTCTAATGGGGGTCACTTCGTCGTTCCGGTTTAGTAGATTTTGTAAGTAGGTTTGCCATACTGAGAGAACATCAGCTTTGTTTGTTCTCAGCTCTTCATTTCCGTCTTTGATGGCTGTACTTCTTGGGTGGAAGTCTTTAGTTAGATTTCTGGCGTTAACAAAACGGTCCCTTGAGTTTCCTATTTTCGCTTGGAAGCTGATGTTTTCGATGCAAGATCTCATATGATCGCGCTTCTTTTGTCGAAGGTATTTAGTCGTAGCTTTCCTAGCGCGGAGATATTCTTCTAGAGTGCTTCTAGTGTTGCGAACCAACCATTTTTCGAGAAGTTTTCGTTTATTTTCAACGACCCTTCGACTTAGATCATCGAACCAAACATTGCGGGACCTCGGAGGCCTTCTTCCGATGGAACTTTGCGCCACTGACTGTACAGCGTGCCACTGCTCCTGGATGTTAGGAGGAGCTTTTTCGTTGTTATTGGGCCGGTCTAAATAATTAGTGACAGCTGATTGGTAACTCTGCAGTGACGCTTGGTCTTTTAAAGCATCGATATTCCATCGAACGATCTTTTGTGCTTGCCTAACGTAGATGACAGTTTGCACTTATACTTAAATATGACAAGCACATGATTGCTGTCCATGTCTGCACCTCTGTAAATCTGACGTCGGATATGCTGGCGGAGTGTCTCTTAGACACCATGACGTGATCGATTTGGTTTTCCGTTCTTCCATCCATTCGATCTCCACGTTACTTTGTGGATTTTCTTGTATGGGAAAAACGTACTTGATACAACTAATTTGTACGTTATTGCCAGGTCGTTGACGCGTTGGTCATTGTTGTTACTAGTTAGGTGCAGGCTGTTAGGACCGATGTGCGATATATTTTCTGCACTCCTACCGATTTATGCGTTAAAGTCGCCCACGATGATTTTAATGTCGTGGCGCGGTATGTTATTGATGACTTCCACCACCTCGACAAAGAAGAAATCTTTGATGTCATCAGATTTATTTCCGGTGTGTGCATGTCTTAAGAGGCACGTTCCATGTTCCCATTTTTAAAGCGTTGTCCGTGTACAATTTCCGAGGTCGATTTTGTGATGAATCCGATATGGTAATCCGAGGCCTTTAATTAGGGTTCATAACCCGCTTGTTATGTGTGTGAGCCACGTACTGAGAGAATCTTAAGGCATCCAGCCCTACCTTGAACACATTTAGCGAGCGAGTCGCTTGATACAAGACAGACGCCCGCTTCAGCCGCACCTAACCTGGAGAACAGACGCTGATTTGGTATTGGTTTTGAGGCGCCAATGACTCGCCCTGGCATGTTGTGTCCGTGAGTATAAACAGGATTCCCCCTGCTCGTCTCCACAACACCGCAAGGAGGTATGAATCTAGGACTTTGTCCTATCCGACATATTAGTCTGCTAAATTCGATAAGCAAAATATTTGAATGTGTAATGAAAAATTGATTAAGAGAATCTGTAAAAAATCCCCAGCACTGGTGCTGCTCGATTTAGGAAAGGTCTTTGGTTCAGGTCAGATAAATGATCCTTTACATAAATTGTAAGTGCAATTTTGTAAATTTCATGTAAATTTTAAGATCGTCACTTTTATGTGCAGATACTAAACTGAAAATCAAGCCTATTTTTCAGGTGTGCCACAAGATTCAGTTATTAGTCCATTTTTCTAAACGACATACCTGTTGACATACCTGTTTTCTGCAATTTTTACGTTTGATGAAGTTTCCCAGGATATCATATAGAGATGACCGACTGTATATTTTAGCTGCGAGTACTTTTAAGATTAGGGACCTAAACTGAATACTGAAAAAACTTAGGCCATTAATTAATTTGTTGTAAAAATTTTCTCCAAATTATTTGTTGTATTGTATCCAATTTTAAACCAAAATTAATTTAAAAAACGATCTAGTTTTCCAACATTATAACCGATAAAAAAATTAATTACGATTAATAGAAAATAATTAAATTCAAAATTTAAACTGGTATTAAGGAGTTGTTAGCTCGTCCTTTTTGTAAATATTATATCACATAAAGACCTTAACCGAACTAAACCGAAGCAAAGTTTATTTAGTTTTCCTTTTGAACATTTAATATGTACATGACCAATCTCATGACAATGGTGTAAGAAAATGTACCATCAATGTTATAATTTACTAAACGTGACAATCAACTATCTGGATAATGCCAAAAATCTTTATTATGTACTTGAAAAGTAATTTTTAAATTCCATTAAAATTCAAGTCATAAACGTTAACATGATACGTCTAGATTTATAAACTCTATTAAATCTAAAAAAAAAAATGCATAAAATTATTATGCTCTTGAACAAAATGGTAACCATAATTTTTTTTATAATAAATTATCCGACAATACCCATTGCCGTTAGTTACTAATTTTTAGGTGCCCCCCGTTGCTCTATACTAAATTATAATTTATTATACTAAATAAAGATTACATTCTTTAACTTTTATCTTCATTGTTTCTTGCTATTTTTATATCCAACTGATTAATTCTCTTTAGTTCATCCACATAATATATCCCAGAGATGAATAATTATCCTTCATACAGTTCTTAATTGACGGGAGAGACTTAATAAAAATAATTTTTCTGTTGGTAACGACGAATAACCGCACAAAAATTGTACAAATCTTTAAAATTGATTAATTGTTCAACATTTTTTTTTTGTCGAGTAAGAGGCGATGATAGTTATGAAAACAAGTAACAAGGAAAATGTATCCTATTTCCTTAATTGTTGATCCAAATATACGAGAACAAAAGAAAATGTTAAAAGTTTTTTTTGTTTGTTTTGTTTTATCGTGAAAAGCAAACAACATAAACCGAAATGTTGCGACAAGAAAATGGATACACAATATACAAGGAAACGGGAATGGTGGAAAACAATATACATAATGAAAATATCCTTAGAGCAAGGATTTTTTTTATACTTGTTATATACATTTAAGTATACAAATAAAACAAAATATTTAAAAGGATTTGTCTTACTGTTAAAATTTTATGTATGTAAGTAGCGTTTCAAATCTTTTGGATAAGTATTTCGTATATTTTTTTCTGGAAAATTCAAGTTTATGCAATTGATTTTCATTTTTCGGAATCACCCAGTAAATCTATACCTTATTGCTAAAAATTACGTTAAAAAATGTTATAAATATATTTATGATGTATTTATATAAATGAAACGCCTTTCGTATCAGGAAAGTTTCAGGATATGATTTCTATAGAATGTTTGTAAAGGCCTTTGTTTCTGAATTTGTAAACCACATATATAATTAATTGTCCGCCACAGTTGGTTTTCCTATGTTTTGGACTTATTATTTTTTTTCGATCAGATTATATATTCTCATCATCGTTTTTTATCTTAATTTCAACAACATATTCATATCATTATCTTGTTGAATATTTTATTCTGAGGTTTATCCCAATTTTAAAATTGTATATAGTACAAACTTTATAAAGGGTGGCCCAATTAAAACTAAATAGACATTATTTCAAAATTTAAAGAGTAATCCTAAAAGCACCGAAGAATTTCTAAAATGTTACTCGTTTCCCATATAATTATTTTTAAAGGTATAAAAACAAAATTGACACTACGTTTCATTTTCGTTGGGCCACTCTGTAGGGACAATTTATAGTGATACACATAGTTCCCTTTTTCAAAATACAATTTCCAAAGAAAAAACTAAAGCCACAAAATGGTTTGGTAAACTATTATTTGTATATATTTATATACAGGTTCCTGCAAAATTATGTTACACTATATATCTTAGTTAATGCTATCCGTTTAAAGATTTGGTTTCGTTTTTCATTGAATTTATAATTCTACAATGAATCACCTTAACATTTTGTAAGACCCTGTATACATATATACAAATCAAGTAGGATAGGAAGTCCATGTTTTGGTTGGTTTTTGGGGTTTTATTTGGGTTTTTAAATTACATTTTTGTTTTTGTTATTGGTAGGAAATTTGAAATTAATTTGGAAAAGTTTAGATTTGGACTAATTTAAATAAAGTTTGAGTATTTCACACAAGTATTATACAAGGGTTAAATTTATTTTTGTATCACGACAATGTGATGTATTATAGTGGTCCGGAAAAAATATTGCCTATGTCATGTTTAATATAAGTGATTTAAAAAATACGGTGATCACCCAGAAATAATATTATGATTGTAATATTTTGTAAAATTTTAAAATTTTATAAAATCGAGTCATGCCCTATGGGTTCTGGGGGGGGGCCTTCTTCAAATATTTTAAGATCACATACCAAAAAAAAAAAAGAATCAACTAATTAGTTATTCAAGCCGCTAGCGTTATAAATGGTCAACATAACAGAAAAAGAAAATCACGAACTAAAACAAAAAATACGAGAAATGGAATATTAGCCAAAATGAATAACAAGTCACACAGGAGAAAGTAAATCTGAAAGCCAATGAAGAAATTAACGGGAATGATACTTCGGAAGATAAAGGTCGAGAAAATCAAAGAGAAACAAACAATTTCGAATATCGTTCTGATTAAGAAAGCGAAACCCACTGGATCATTAAGAGAAATAAATGGAAAGCAGAGTTCACTGCAGAGCAGAAAGAGCCAGAACTCCAAACAGCACAACAATCGCAGGTACTGTCAAAAGAGGAATCACCGGTAAATATCATAGGAGTAATGTAATGGACCAGGAGTATAAAATCACGGCTTAGAACAAAACGTATGGAAAATAAACATCAGTCGCACACATACGAGAATAAAATTGTTAGCCCTATCAAAGTTTTGGGTAGAGAACTACACCCAACCTGTCCAAGTAAAGAAATAACCGATAACCTTCAAAATAAATTATCAAAATAAGGGAAAATTCTGGATGCTGTATATATTATTAAAAAAGAGAAAATGTACTGGGAAGCACCCCACAGAAATGTTCAAACTAGCAAGAAATGCACCACCAAAATGATTAATTACAGGTGGCAGCATCCACCCAGTTATCCGAGATGTTAAGTAGCCAAACAGCTACATAAAATAAAGAACCAAGCTCGTAAAACGCCAGAAAACAGGATAATAAAAAATCACTCACTAATATACCCAATAGAAGTAAGGAAATCAGTGTATAGGAAAAAGGAAAAGCACGGAAAAAATTGTAAAGAAGTCGTGCCTAGCAAGACAAAACTATCCTAAACGGATTGGGTAACCAACTTTAGGCACTCATTAAGGAAGTAAAAAACGTAAAAAAAAGGGAAATTAATTATTACTTTAACTGTAACAAAGGATACGGAGTACTCCCTCTGGAAGGCAGAAAAGGACCAAATAAAACCACCAAAAATGCAAATGCCACATCAAAATAGTACGTAAACAGTGAAAAATAGCAGAAATAATAATGGTTCAAAACCCGGATGAAACTTTTTTTATGATCATAAAAAGTCCTGTACCGACACTTTCGAGTCAAATATGAAGGGGTATACTCTGAGCTAAAAAAAAACTCAACAGGAGTCCCACTAACTCACTAATGATTGAGTCATTAAATTAAGCTTGCTAGGGAAAAACTCCAGATTGTCAGTACAAAACAAATTGTTACTGTACCAACAGATGACTAAATCACTTCTTCTCTGGAACATGGTAATCCTTGGATTACTTTTGGAACTGGAGAGGAGGAAATAGGGGTGATAGCGTATGCCGATGACGTAGCGATCGTGATCTCGGGTAGGTACCTAAGCATGATTAGGGAAGTCATGCAACACGCGCTCTTAATCATTACAAAGTGGGCCAGCAAATGTGGGCTGAGTATAAATCCATCCAAAACAGCTTGTACTCTTCACAAAGAAATATAAAATTCCGGTAGTCTCCCCTCCTACCTTAAAAGGTACGGCACTGGTCTTTACTGATAAGGCAAGATTTCTGGGCATAATTTTGGACAGAAGGCTAAATTGGAAGCCCAATATTTTAGAGAGAGTAAAGAAGTTCACAAAGGCTCTGTACTCATGTAGGAACGCCGTCGGTAGGAGATGTGGTCTAAAACCAGAGCTGGTACACTAGCTCTTCATCGCTGTAGTCAGACCGATTCTGATGTATGGGGTGAGTGAGTGGTGGCCAGCACTAGACAAGAAAATTTATAAAAATATGATAGAGAAGATACAAAGAACGGCCTGTTGCTTATAAGAGGGACACTGAGGATAACCCCTACACGTGCTCTGGAGGCTATGCTCTACCTTCTTCCTGTCGACATCTTTGGTAAGCAGAGAGCAGCCACTACGGCTGCACGACTCTCTGCCGTGTTTGAGTGAAAATGTCTACAGACGGGCCACTCGATGATTGGAAGTTCGCTTAAGGAAGACTTGGCGAATATTGACTACACAATACCGATTGTATGCTTTGAAAAAGGCTTCCGGAGCCTTATCCGCTCAAGGGAATCCTGGGGGAACAGGTCAACAACAGAAACTGGAAGTATACAATTCTACACTGACGGCTCCAAGCTAGACGGCAAAGTCGGAGCTGGAATCTATTGTGACAAATTAAATGTGAATATATCCGTTCGTCTTCTTGATCACTAACTTGGTTGATGCACAATGTCATATCCACAAGGGATATAACAATATATTTGGATAGTCAGACGGCAATCAAGTCGCTGGAATCAGTTTCTTTAACGTCCGTGGCGGCATTGAAATGCCCCTCATCTCTTAACGTGATGAGTGAGCATCTCAATATCCAGATAGTCTGGGTCCCCGATCACTCCGACGTTCTAGGGAACTGCAGGGCTGACGAACTGGCAAGGAAAGGTACAACTCTCCAATTGAAACCGGAAAGGGCAAATCTGGGTAGGCCTATAGCAACGCTTTAGGCTGAACACTACAGATTCAGTAAGGCGCTTAAAGAGGAGGACAACTGACCTAATGATGATCTGATATAATTAAAAAATAAAATACTATATAACTAGTCAAGGGGAATAGCTAATGGGCTTCATCTCAATAAAAGTGTCAAATTGTGAAGATGAAATGAATAAATTCAGTTCTAATATACAATAAATATAAAAAAAAAGTTTCAATGAAGCATATGCAGGCTAAAATATGCAGTGACCGCTGCAATGGCCGAATATCAAATTATTCAGAAGACCAATATATTTTATCCGTTAGCTTGTGGTACATATATCGACTCTTCTATGCTACTGAAAAAAACTTCTGCCAATTTCTAATTGTTTTCTTTAAAATCCGCCAGTATTTTAGGATATTTTTTTGCT
The DNA here is from genome assembly GCA_963556175.1 of Tipula confusa. Lineage (NCBI taxonomy): Eukaryota > Metazoa > Arthropoda > Insecta > Diptera > Tipulidae > Tipula > Tipula confusa. The sequence continues at coordinate 66,064,006 of OY744477.1, read as the reverse complement.
AAAAGTTTGCCATAGGATCAAGTTTGTTTTAACCATTGCGCCAATTCCTCAGTCATTCTTTCTTATCAAACCACTGATTTTTATTTATATATATATTCACTACAGCTAAATATTAATGTAGCACCGCTACATTAATATTTAGCTGTAGTGAATTTGACCTTTATCAAGGAGCAGATAGACAATAAACTGAATACGAAGATATGAATTTGAGGGAAAAAATTGTCTTGCAAATATATGACGCATTACAATTCCGAAATCTCGATAGATTAGCTATTTACGGTTTTTCGACATTGTTTTTCCAGTTTTTCATAAATTTGAACCGAATAATTTTGAACCGTGTTCGACATAATAAAAAATTGTATGTCTGTTCTACGTACCGATTCTTAATCTCATTTAAGGATACTTTCTCGGGGTTTGATTTGTTTTTTACAGTAATCAATTTTCCTTTTGTTAATTTAAATTTTAAACCCAGCAATTCAACTAAATTATGTCGCATTTTACGACTAGCATTTGTAGATTGCCGTGGCATTCCTCACCGAACTCCGTTACGTATAGTGTGTATAAAAAAAAATCCTTACCTGGAAAGAAAAAAGAAAAATCTTGGTTTAATACGAGTACAACAAATACAAGGCAAACGACAAAAATATCTTACTAAATAGTCTAAAACATAATAAATATACAACAATCTTGCTGCAATAACACCAACAATATCAGTAACTAATTCCACAAAAAAACTCAAGGCTTTCGATACCGACAACATTAGTGTACCCAAAGGCAATCAAACAACCAAATCAATAAAGAATAAACAATTTAAAAACTTAAAGTTTAGTGTAAAAGTTTGTTTAGACAAAGATTTTTAATATCTCGATCAAATATTCAGGCGCCGCTAAACTAATTTTAATAATATAAATATTAAAGTAATTTGTCATTTTAAAAAAGCGCCATAATTCTTATATTGTTTAAATTTACTATACAAATCATAAAAACAAAAATTTTGCGCGTAATTCTTACATAATATACGATGATGATTTAAATATTTTAACTACTAATTGTCATATTTTGTATTTACATTTTTTTTTTTTTTTTTTTAAATACGTGATTCATCTAAATCAGATAAAAAAATTTCTTAATTACTGTTTATGTTACGTCCACTGCATAAATTGAAGCTAATTATATACACAAAATGATTTACGTTGTTTGCGCGCGACTAATTATATTCCGCGTTCACAATTTGTATGTACACATAAATTGCAATTCAATTTAACATTTATTGCGCAAAGTGTATAAATATGGCATATACAAATTAAATTGAAAATAAATTAAAATTTCCATTTAAATGGAAGAAGGATATTTTTTCTAGCACACACACACACAATAATGAAAAAATTTAAAATTGATTACTTTAAATCGTACCACAGAAGAGCATGTAGAGTTGCAACCATTATCATGTTGTGATGTATATCATGGAAAAATTGTAGGAAAAGCGTGAATGTATATTGCGCACATTATATTAAAATAAAACAAGGCAGGTGCGGTTTTTCTTATCGTTGATCCACATCTTTATAAACAAAAATACGAAAAAGAACGTTGATGACAGTTTCCTCGACATAATTAAGTGGTTTTTCGTCTGTTTCTTGTCAATTTAAAGATTTTCTTTACATCTCTATGACTTTGTATGTATAGCAAGATGCTAAGATTAGTTATTTATAAAAGAGAAGCTAATATAATATATATATATATATATATATATATATATATATATATAATATATATATATATATATATATATATATATATATATATATATATATATATATATATATATATATATATATATATATATATAATATAGTTACGGTCTCACCCGTATCTAAAGTATTTCATTAGTGATGTTTAGGATATAGCTAAATTAGTTAAAATACTAATACCCGAGCTCAAGGTTGGTACAGAAAAGGAAATACCAAATATATTGTAGGACTCTACAATAAAATAATTTACAGACAGCATTAGTCACAAGTGCAAGTCTAGTAGAAGGAGATCGTCCGAAAGTGTCACTTTTCGAAAGAAGGTGCTACGAACCAATCTCAGAGAGCCGCTGGATTCCAATATAAATTACCAAACCACTTTCAAAAGAAATTTAAATTAAGACAAATACCGAAGGTAAAACTCGAAATTGAATAATACCAATGCTTGACATGGCAAGAACATGGAAATCAATGAAAGAGAAAATCTAACAGCAAGCGCATGAACAAAAACCAGCACAAACAATCAAAAAGGAAAGAAAAGTGTCGAAAGTGAAAAACAAAAATCAGGAGAAGGTATTTTTCGGACAAATGCCTCGTAAGAAGGCGACGAAACAAAATAGCAAGTAGAAAGTTCGAACTGTCACGAATCCAGTTATCTACCATATATAACAAGCCACCCAAATAAAACACCAGTACACCTATTAGTGGACACGAGAGCGGATAAGTCACACTTGAGCCCTAGGGTAATTAACCTTAAAAAGACAACAATCATCAATCCAATACAAATTAAAACAGATTACACCAGGCAAAATTATAACAATACCAGAACTGCTGGAAGAACTATTTACAAAACAAAAAGAAAAAAAATTACATATTGGAGATGCACGACGTTTTTGCGGATTATTAGTAATAAACTTAATGAGACAACTAAACATATAGGAATCGACCTCAAACATGGAAAAATTTAAACACCAAATGGCGAAACACATCGCGGTACACCAAAAATGACCTAAACCACGGCTAAAAGAAATATTAGAAGATTTCAAAGAAATATTTAATGAATCTGGGGATCTACAATTCTCAGGGAAGATCAAACACCATATTAAACTAACGGACAACATACCAACATACCAACGCACAAAAAACAATTCGGATTACCAACAAACCGATTCAACCAAATTCAAAAACACATTCTAGGATTATTAAAAACGGGCGTGATCTGTGAAAATAAATCACCATACAACAGCCTCATAATCTTAGTAAAGAAACCTGACGACGTAGATGAAAGAACTCAACAAAAGGACAGTGGACAACCGGTCCACTCTTAACGAGAGCAACCTCAACGGCAACAGAAACAAAATATGTTACAACATTGAAAGAGTTTCTAGTAATCGTTTAGGCAACCAAACACTTTAGACAGTAGCTATATACGGAGTAAAATTTAGCAAATACACTATAACCACAAGCCTGTAAAATGCGGCTAATGAGCTGTAAAGATCCAAATTTTAAGTCAACAATGTGGCGGATTAAATTATCGGAATTTGATTTTGAGATCAAATACAAATAAGGTGTAAATAATTCAAATTCAAACGCACCCTTTAAGGCCAGAAATCAATTGTAACACATCTCAGCAAGCACAACCCTCAACAACATCGATCAGTGATTCGCAAATTACGTTTCTTCTAGATCAGTCTGACAAACCGAACAGAAAATATAAAGTAACAGGGAACAAGACAACGAAATATCAAAATTACTGCAAAATTGGAAAGACACGACATCCGCAATACTCGGCTACAGAACCAGCAATCAACTGAGCAATTAAACAAATCAAGTAACAGACACACACAACGAAAACCACAGAGGTATAACTGAAAATTTATCAAAGATCAAACGAAAATATAAATTTGGCAACCTCAATAGATTTTTAGTGCGTACGAAAGAAAATGTGACATATGTAACTTATTCAAAATATGATAGATCACCAACAAGACAAGAACAGCTACAAAACCCAATCAAATTATCAATATATGGACACTTTCGAATCTAGAAATAAAAAAATGTTGCCCAAATTATTTTGAGTATATTTGCTCATATAAAGCAATTTATCCATTTAAAAGTGTCGCTCTCTAGCTTCCTTTTACCAGAAGTAAAGTAAATAACTTCCCAAAAAGTGAAAGCGTTAGTGAAAAGAAACTTAATCACTAAAACACTGTAACAAATGCAAATAATATATAAATGGTTTAGCTGTTAGCTAAAATCAATCTGTTGTTTGTTAAAAATAATAAACTGTCATCTTGCAGATTTTAAATGCATTAAGTTAGATATACAGAAAAACAATCAGACGGTTCTTACATATATCTGGCAAAAATCATCTAATTTAATTTTAAATTTTCTTTTATTTTGCCAATAAATTTCACACCAGAGTGTGGATGAAAATTTGCATGTCCAAATTCTCAATCTTCGACCAAAATCTGGGCTGAGATAAATTATAATTGTTTTAAAGCTTAAGAAAATCTCATAGGCCAAAACAGTAAATAAAGCAGCAAAGTGATTTTAAATGCCAATAAAATAAATCAAAAGTAGAGTTACCATGATCGAATCCTGAGGGGCCTTGGCCGTAATTTATAGTTAAACCAGTTACAAAAGTGCAAAATAATCTTCCCGAGGGCAACAAAAATAAAGTTTCGTTAAAGGCGGTGCAAGTCGAAGAGCTGTGCTCTCAAGTTTTGCTCAATTATACCATTAGCTTGTTTCGGGTCCTTTTTCAGCCCGAATTGACGAGTAGAGTCCGAAAATAATTTATCTTTAAAATATTTTTTTATAATGAGATAATGGCATGATTTAAAGGATTCTTGTACAGAACAATTTGAGCCATTGCTATTTTAATATTTGGCTGACCTTTGGTTAATTTATGCTGGTATCCTGGCATGTTTTCCGGTTATATGTGGCAGTTTTCATGCAGTACCAAAGAATACACGCTGGATAAAACCAACACAGAAGGAAATAAATGAATACTGCGAACTACAGAGGTTGCTTAGTATATAAAGAGTAAAGGACAGAATGACTTCACGACAAAGAGTGGAGCAACAAGTGCTATAACTAAAATCTTCAAAAGATAGACAACAGAAATACCTGCTACCAAAATAATCGTATGCAGAAGCAGTTAAAGGAAACGCACTCCTAAACTCAAACGACGATCAGGGACTTTATACAATGATAAATACTCTTAACGAATCTATGTTGAAGTTCATGCAAATGATGGAGACCAATATTGGTCTCACGTTGCAAAACATGAATACCCCGCGTTTTACCAACATGAGCTGTCAAAATCAAGGGGTATAGCTTTTACAAAACTGATCATCCTGTTGGAAAATCGCATGAGGGAACAGTTCTTATAATAAAGAGTAAAATTAGACATTGTGTCTAATTGCGTCGAACAATTTGCAAATTACTTCAAAAAGCAAGGAGATAAGTTGCAGGGAGTGACTACAATGCCAAACATATCAAATGAGGCTCAATACTAATATCTTCGAAAAGAAGACAACTTTGGGAATGTATGCATGTATGTATGTATTTTCGCCAGCAAATACGCTAAAGATTCCCAATTTAATAGACTTTTGTGCTTCAAAAGGTATATCGCTAGATCTTACATAATTGCTGAAATGTGCTTCGTTTTATGTTATGATCACTTATTGGTATTAAAAACGCAGAGCTAGCAGGTTCTAAAACTACATTTACTCAGATTTCTGACGAACCAACTTACTAATTGGACTCGATTTAGGGCCATAATAGCCAGAGAGTGTTCTTTGAATGTTCCGCTAAACACAAATAAAGAAATTAATAATGCAGTGCGGGACCTAATAGCCCCGAGCAAGCTAAAGCGTCCTACACTGCCATGCCCAGCGATTCGTCTTCTAGATGGAAACTGGGCAATAAGTTCAGGTATTTAAACCCAAGCAAGGTATTTACACCCAACGAACAAATGGGAACCGAAGAATTACTAAGTGATGGAGCAGATACTGATTAAGGAAATCATCGACCCAAAATGCGCCTGGTCATGAGCTGGTTAGCGGGAAAATACTTAAAAAATTTCCTGATAAATGTATCAAATTAATAAAGTAAATTTTCAATGCTAAAATGAAAACGGAATATTTTCCTGTAATCTGGAAAATTTCACAAATCATTAAGATTTTTAAACCTCGTAAAGGTGAAACGAAGGTAGACTCTTATCACCCAATCAATTTACTACTTGAAAAAATGTTATTTAAATCAGGAACTGTCTTGGACATCGTTCAAGTTTTAGATAAAGTATGGTATAAACGACTAATTTACCGAGCAATTGGCGCAGTGGTTAAAACTGCGATATTTTGGACGGAAGGTACCGGGTTTGAATCCTAACGGGCAGGGAAGCAAAAAGGATTTTTCATCACCTGATTACGATCGATGACGACGAAGAACACAACTATGACCCCTTGTTGGAGAGCAGAATTCATGGGCCGAACCATCGTCCATGTCAGTACAGGCTGACTGGAGCAATGCAATGTGGAGGTGGTTTTAAAATCGAACCTGTCTTCGTGCGTCCTCGATTTAGCTGGTGACAGTAAGGTAGGACGTTAAAAATTAACCGCGAAAGAGTTGGCTCTCCCAACTGTTCGGCCTTAGAAAAGATTGCAGGGTTTAAAAACAAACAAACAAATAAACGACTAATCAAATACACAAAGTTAGAACGCTACTACCGCCAAGTTTTTTTCGCAATCATTAAAAGCTATTGGCTTGGCAGAAAATTCTTGATTAAATATAACTGTACAACCAGCGATTTACACAAAATCCATGCAGGGGTTCCACAAGGCACAGAACTGGGTATTATAGTGCTAGTACTATATTTAATATTTACAGCAGACCTAGCAACATCAAGGAATGTGCTAGTTCCTACATAGCAATACAAACTTGTAAGCTCAATTAGACGAAGCAGAAAAATTTGCGAAATAACTGGAGAATTTCAACTAGAGTAGATCTGCACATATTATGTTCACACTTCGTAAACTTTCCTGCTAAAACTAGAACAGCATACTAATACATTAACACGGAAAATACTAACAAGTCTGAGGTGCTAGTTTATAAGATTTGAATACATTTAGTGAGTTTCCTAGACAGGCAAGATTCAAAAACATCAATAAAGCCAGTGGCATTAACAAAAATAACTAGCAATTTAAGCATAGTTGATAATTAATTTTCATGTAAACGGTGATTTGATTTGGGCTAAGCCTAAAGCTATCCAAAAAATATTACCGTAATTATTTTTGATTAAATCCGATCTTTAAATTCATGTTAGGCTCATAAATAAGAATTTCAAGGATATTCCGTCAACGTTTAAAATCGCTTCTGATTAAAATCAACAACTAACTGAAATTTAAATAAAAAGATAAGAGAGACGCATTTTTGAGCGAAATACCAGGATTTTTGCTCATTTTAGGTTTATTTATTAGTCTCAATTATATATATATATATATATATATATATATATATATATATATATATATATATATATAAATTTCTTAGATTCGCGACGAATTCGCACGTATGGCAACACACATTTATTTAGTATTCTACTTGTGCTTAAGGTTATATTGTACATAGATAAAATAGGATTAATAACGATACATAATATATATTTTGAAGGGTTGTATCCTTTCGCATACATTGTCTAAATGATATACAGATAGAAACCTACATATACTGAATTGATTGACTCATTTCCTATTTCCGGAGAAAAGAATAATATTAGGATATAACCCCCATAAAAACGAAACAGGCCAGAAAAATGATAATGACGATACAATTTAATCAATCTAACGACTCCCGTCAATTTAAATAAATTGAAATCGTTGGAGTTATTGTTGCTATTAAATTGTCAATGTTTTACATGTGCGTATACATATAGAATTTTCCAATCGAAATGTTGTAATTCTTTTATCTGGCAACCCTGGATATTTTCTTACATCTATAGTGACGGAATCATTCGCAGTAAGATTTAATTTTTTTTTTTTTTTAACCAGACATTAAAAATGGAAACCCCTTTATAAGTATACATCATCAATATTATCTATTTTTATGTTGTTTTGTTTAGAAAACATATAATAAGAAAATACATAACATTGAAATCTTTTCTTCGACGTGAAGTGACCTATCCCAAAAAAAACAGAATGTGTAGTCGTATATACCAAAAAAAAAGTTTATTAGCTTCTGCTGCCACATATACAGAAATACGAAATTGGATTAAATTTATGAAATTTAAATGGTAAGGGATTTTGAGGTTTACACAACAAATACATTTACTTTTGTGATACAAAAGCTTTTAAGGATTATTGAAACGATTCGACGGAAAAGGTAGCGAATGTATATAGTACACACACATACATAAAACTTATGTGTGCGTGAAACGATTTTTTAAAAAGATTTTCAGATATCGATTATGTTATATACTATAGCTATATAGCCACACATCTATATGGATCATATAGTAAATTACCTTTGGGCACTATTTACTTTAAAACAACATAGATAAAACCTAATTTAAGATTGTACCTGGGTAAATAATATATGGTATTCTTCGAACCATTTTAAGATAAAATATAGATACGTATATTTTTACAAAATTTCCAAAATCAAATTTTTTTATAAATCATCAATAATATTCGACATGACATGTAAAGTGTTTTAACGCGTTTCATATCAGAAATTCGTTTAATATCAATAAATTTCTTGCTATCGTATTATCAATTTTACGATCCCATTCTTTGAATATGAAACCAGTCAGCGATTTTTTTTAGCATGGACAGCTTTTAAAAACTATAACTCTATATATTATATATATATATATATATATATATATATATATATATATATATATATATATATATATATATATATATATATATATATATATATATATTTCGTCGCTGTATAGTTCTATCTTAGCACCAACATTTTAGTTTTGAGAAAATCAATGTTATAATATAACAGATATCTACTGCATCGTCGCATCACTATCGAAGAACCTTAAAAAATAACTGGTCCAGTACAATGTGTTAAATGTCAAGAATATGGGCACACCAGAGCCTACTGCACGCTAAATGATGTGTGCGTTATTTGTAGAGAACTTCATAGTTCCGAACAATGCAATAAAACTAAAACTGATGTGTCTGCAAAAAAATGTAGCAATTGCGCTGGAAATCATACAGCAAAGTCTAAAGTTTTAAACAAATTAACCTTTTAACGTCAACCCTAAAATCAGGTAAATTTCTATACTCACTGCGCGCGTTCGATAATTAACCGATTATTCGTCGTTCCCAGCGGTTCAAATCCCAACGGGGGAGGGTTGCAAAAGGGAGTTTTCATCACCTGATTACGATCGGTGATGACGATGAACACAACTATGACCCCTGTTGTAGTACAGAATCTATGGGCCGAACCATCGTCCATGTCAGTACAGGCTGGCATGGAGCAATGCATTGCGCAGATGGATATTCGCGAACATGTATTCGAGCGTCCTCGATTTGGCCCTCGTTGGCGTAAAGTAGGACGTTAAAATAACCGCAAAAGAGTTGGGTGAGCTTCGGCCCCAGAAAAGATTGTAGGGATTAAAAATAAAAAAAATTAAAAAAGACACCGCAAAGTAAATGCATCGGGTTGCATTATTTAATCCTCTTTTTCAAACCCGTTGGAATTCGAACACGATACTTCCGACCCAAACGCCGCAAGTTTAACCCCTGCGCCAATTTCTCAGTACATAGGAGATTATTATGTGGCATACTATAGACAAATTGAACGTTGAAATATAGAAAAAACGACCACATTTGGCAAAGAAGAAAGTGCATTTTCATCAACACAAAGCACCGGCTCACACTTCATGGAATACTCAAAAGAAATTGAATGAATTACGATACGGATTCGGTCCTCAAAATCTAGCCTCCTGATCTATCTTCCTACCATATTTTGTAGATCTACCCCCTACTTTCAGCTCCCAAACTTGAAAACATGGCTTGGTGGAAAGATATTCACGTCTAATGACGAAGTTGAATGGGAAAGTAATGCTTATTTTAAAGGACTTGGGAAATCGTACTATAGGGATAGCACAATGAAATTGGAGAAACGCTGGACTGTGATATCGAGCTAGAAGGAGACTATCTTGTGAAATAAAATGAAGTTGTCAAAAATGTCTTCTCATGTTCAGATCTTATTGAACTGCCTTCGTAATTCTTAAAAAGTAGTCTCTTCATGTTTTTCGATTTAAGTTCTAAATCGACAAATCCCTAACAAACTCAGTCAAAGCTAACTGTACATCTAGGTATACAAATAATGATTGATGTTATTGTGAAAAGTGATTGTGATATTGAGGTTCCTAATTTTCTAAGTTGGAATGGTGCGGTGGTTGATACATGACCATAGATTAGGATGTTACTTTGATTGCTTTTGGTATGCTGATGTTTTTTAAAATTTTGCAGATATACATTCCGGCCCTCTAGATAATTTTATTTCTGTGCTAGTGAAGTTTTGTTTTCAACGCGGCATTTTTAAGGGTGCAAAGTAAATGTTTTATGGGCTTTGATTGCAATTAGCAATGCGGCTGATGTGGATTTGTTATTCATAGTTGTGGAAATATAATTGATGCGTTTTGGGTGGTAGGTTGGTATTAGGATATTTGAAATAGGTTTCTTCAGTTTGTCAAACAAATATGAATACATTGGTTTTGCTAACTGCTTATCGCTTGGGGATCTGCTACCGGAACTATTTTATCACAATCGGATCTAAATTGACTCACTGGTGCCTATTGTATTGAACATTTTTAGCACAATAATGATTTTGTAATATTTGTAAAGGTCGACATTTGGCCCAGAGAACTTTTTTGTAAAAGTATAGGATGTATAAAGGGGTTTTGTGGATGGTTCTTGCTAAGCTCATGTGCATGTTACTATTTGGCTTAGTTTAAATTGAGTCACGTTCAATTTACCGAAATAAATTTTATGGCTGCAATATTCGCAATTACAGACAAAAAAATTTTTTTTATTTTTTTTCGATCATTTTTTGTTCCAAATTTTTAATACAGTTTAGAGTATGTTTTGGTTACACGGGGAATCCCAAAATAGATATAAAATTAATTTAAGTTTCAGTCTAAGTTGTTATTTGGTATATAGCGCAATGCTAATTTATTTGTGCTCCATACAATTATTTTAACAAATTGTATTAATACTACACCTCAAAATGAGTGAAAAGCAAACAGCAAGTATAACCAAAAACATTCAAAAAAAGCGCGACAATCGATCACATTGGAAGTATTTTTTCAAAATAACTGAAGCATCTATGTGTTGAAGTAGATGCTAATGCGAATTATGGCTCCAAGAAATATAAGAAGGCAAATTATATGTTTTAATACGGTTTACCGCGACCGGAAAAAATAAAGAAACTGCCAAAGTTCTAGGCCTTTGCTACTTCATCAGTGGATACAATAATGGATAGCGGAGACATTCGTTTTAACAAGTGTGCAAACTTCTAACCTCCAACTGCAAAAAATATTTAAAGGCAGAGAAGTAAGATTATATGGAGGAGATGGAGCGGATATACTTAGTGTGTGGAAGACTATCAAACTACAAGAGAAAGCAAGACACTTTCACGCAAATTTGGTAGCTAAACATGGTGGATCATCTCGGGCGGGGGCTTTTTTAGCTTGTAAAGGTTGGTATGGTCGCGCTAAATACGGCATTCATTGCATATTATAACAACAGTAGATGAAGCCGCTAATGCAAAAGTCGAAGAAGCGAAAAAGTATTCAGACGATTTATTTTTATTTTTACAAACTGCGGTGTACACATCACAACAAGTGTACAATGTTGACGAGACGGCGTGTTTCTGTAACTGAACGCTAGCAAAGAGTTTTATCTGGCAGCCAAAGATAGAACTACGATATTGGTTGGGTGAAATGCTGTTGGAAACCCTAAATTATGTCTACTACTAATTTATCATTCTAAAATTTTCGAGGTGGGCTTTGAAAGATGTTGCTAAGTCACAGCATGGAAAAACTTGACACCTATTTGAGTATATTCATGGACCAAATCAAGCCTCAATTAAACAATTTTGGAAACAATTCAATATTAAGGATGTTATGGACTTTATAATAAAATAGTAGTTTAAGGTGAAGGAAGCCACTATGAATGGTGTGTGGATGAAATTATGGCTCGACTGTATTAATAAATTTCAATCTTTACAGACCGTACCTAACATCACATTATAAATTCAAAATATATTTGTTGCTTTTATACGCATGAAGCTGGAATGCAAGAAGTAAGCACCATAGATGTATCAGGACTCTTAATGAATGTGCAGATGAAGACATTTTCAATGAATAAATATTATTGCTTGTAGAAACATAACCGATGCCAGACGGACAAAAAACTCTCCTAGACATGATAATCTGGCAAATATACTAAATAAAATGTCAAAGACATTTTCTCTTTTTGAAGTAGCCGCATGGAGAAATTTTCCGAGAATGAATAAAGTATCGAGACAAATTTAAAATGCCCTTCTGCGGTACAAGGAGTAGTTTCGAGAATCTAAGAAACTGATGCATCTGTATGTTGAAAATTTAAATAAACGATCCACCAGCTCCACGAAATCTAAGAAGGCAATATTCAATCATATACTGGTTTTTAAATCTCGTCTCCGGTGATTTTTACATTGAATTTTTTTTACACATTTCACATGGTTTCTAAGCAAATGTGTTGCTAAAAATATAATTCAATTTGTGTTGCTCATTTGGTCAACTTAACTACGATGTATAAATTGTATTAGTAATGGTATTTCTATAATTTATCTTTTATCTGATCAAGACATTCCACAATATTATAAAAATATAAAGAATTTAATTCTTAGAAAAAATATAAGATTTACGTTGCATGCATGATTACAATAAAACTGGAAAGATATAATCAAATTTATTGAGTAACTTTAGTCTATTCTACAACATGTGACTATCGGTTATCTAAGAAACGTATACCTCCACTTTTGTTACTATAATTACAAATTTCATTCGTCAGGTCATCTGTTCGTTGGTTTTTTTATTTTTTATTTTTTTCAATTCCCATCATCTTTATAAATAGCTGCAATGCATTGGTAAGTTTACAACAAGAATTACATTTCATATAATTCTCCAGAGGAATTAAAGAAATCCTTACCATAAAATTTTTTCATCGTGTTGTCGTAATGAAAACTTAATTTCAAAAATAATTCTTAACCTTTATCCAGAAGGAAATGTTTTCTATTTATAATCCATCTGTTTTTTGTAAAGCAATACATTGGAAGATGCACTATAATTAGACATGAAACTAACCTTTGCGACAGTAATAAGTAGATAGAAGTATAAATTAAACGATTTAAAATAACTGATCAGAGAAAGAAAATCAACTTGGTGATGCATTAAAAACCGGATTTTTTTTTATGAAATTTGAGCTTTTATTGTGAGAAAATATTACAAGATTTTTTATTCAAAGTATTGCCCATCGCTACCCACTACTTTTTCCCATCTTTGTGGCAATTTATGGATTCCATCCCAGAAAAACTGCGCCGGCTTGGCGGCCAAAAACGAATCGAGCCAATTTTCGATACCTTGAACTGAAGTGAAGCGTATTCCTAATAGGACATTCTGCATGGATCGAAATAGGTGTAAATCGGAAGAAGCAAGGTCTGCGCTTTAAGGCGGGTGAGGCAGAATTTCCCATCTGTTACTCTCCAGGTAATTTTTAAACGGCGCCGCAATATGTGGCCGAGCGTTATCGTGATGGAAAATGATTGACTCGTGTCTGGCCGCATACGTTGGCCGCTCTGTCTGGATTTTTTGCTTCAATCGGATCAATTATTGACGATAGAGTTGGGCATTGATGGTTTGGCCACTTGGCAACAGCTCCCACCAAATGAACAGCATGACCTTGGCCTCGTGAATATTCGGTTTTGGTGTCGTTGAGCCGGCCCTCGCCTTTCTTGACATGCGCTTTCTTGCGCTTGGGATTATCGTGATGGATCCATTTTTCATTGCCAGTGACAATACGATGCAAAAACGACTTCTTTTTGTGGCGCTCGAGCAGCATTTCGGACTTGCAAAATCGTCTTTCCACGTCTCTTGGCTTCAACTCGTATGGCACCCAATTTCCCATTTTATGGCTGAATCCCAAGGCTTTCAAACGTCTGGAAATTGTTGCTTGATCAACTCCGAATGATTCTGCAAGTTCTTCTTGCGTTTGACATGAATCTTGATCGAGTAATACCTCCAATTCTTCATCTTCAAACTTTTTCGGCTGACCAGGACGCTCTTGTCCTTGATGTCAAAATCACATTTTGAAGCGACTTAACCACTCAAAGCACTGTGTTTTTGCAAAAGCATGCTCACTACACAAATCCACGAACAAACGACGACTTTCAGCTGCAGTTTTGTTTGCGAAAAAGTGACTCAACAAAACTTCCCGCAAATGCTATTTTCTTCGCAAATTTGATGAATTTTCCATCGTTGAAATCGGTTGGCTGTGCACAGTCAAAACAAAAACTTTTAGCTGATTTTGACAGATATTGAATACGGCTTTCAAAAGACATATACGTCCATGATGTACTATAACGCATAAACAAGTAATGACATCTAGTATGAAATTCCGGTTTTTAATGGATACACCTTTTATATATATATATATATATATATATATATATATATATATATATATATATATATATATATATATATATATATATATATATATAAATAAAAAAAATAATGCAGAAAAGAATTTTGGGTCCGTATTCTATTATCGAGCAAATGATTCCTTTTACTGGCCGATGTAAAGGCACTTACACTCTGTTTAGTGATACATTGTTGGGTTTGGAGAAAGCAATTATCCTTATATTAACAGAAATGTTGCCTATAGTATCGTTTCTATTTTTCGATAGATATTTTACTTTCGAAACCCTAATGACACATCGTCTAAAAAATATTAATGTTAAAAACGATAGGCATATGAAACGAGGTGAAAATGACAGTACACTAAATCAGTGGTAATTAACCAAATGATAGAGTACTATCGTACAAAACGAAAAAGTGGACACTAGAAGTATCACTACACTTCCTGGACCTAAAGTAATAGCTAATTCTTGACAAGAGTATCGACAAGATTGATCTTTTTTCCCAGAGTGCCAAAGAATCGCATGAAAGATTTAAGTGAATTAGGGCGCAATAAGAAAAATTAAACAGAAAAGAATTAGAACTTAAAGATCGAGAAAAACAAATGCTGAAACCAGAAAACGAAACGTTGAGAGCGCGAAGTCAAACAACATTAACGAATCAACTAACAGTTGCATAGTTGCACTAACAGTTAATGGGTCGGCTCATGAATTCTGCACCCCGAAAGCTGTAGATCAATAAATCGTCGATTAACAAAAAATTATATACGCTAGAAGGAGACAAATGGATTCTGCAAAAGTAAGTTTCTAGTTTGGTAAAAATATTCACACTTAGATGGGGTTTTCCCATATATATGACGAGTTCAAGCCCATTGTCCATTTTGGCTCTGCGATTTCACAGCCGTATTTCGTAGATAAAAAGATCGAGACCGTGAAAAGTTTCCAGCCCCATAAACAAAAAGAATCTACAATAATTTTTAGGACTGACTGACTACTTTAGAAATGGCTAAATCATTGACAGATCTGCTTCGAATTAAATTCAAAAAATCGAAACTAGAAGCCTTTGAAAGTTTAAAGACCAAGTTTTCGTGTAAACCAGTTTTAAAAATATTTTCGATGACTACCTAAACTGAACTCCTGGGTTGAGAGCAAAACTGTAACATAGATGCGATATGGATCAGCAATTGCATCCATTATTTTACTACAGTAAAAACCAACAAAACACAATGAAAATTACTCAAGCTACGAACTGGAGGTTCTTGCTATACTCAATACGTCTAGCTACAACAAAAAAATTCTATAACAATATTTTATGTGTCATCGATATATTCACGCAGTTTGTTTGGCTCTACCTATCGAAAACAGTAAGAAAGAATTGATAGCAGAGACAAGAGAATAAGAAATCGCAATTCAGTTTAAAAAAGACCATCGTGAACAGTATAACAAGCGGAGAATAACCACAACCGAATATACAGTGGGAACTACCAATAGAACCCAATTCTTACCAGGAAGTAAAATAAACCAAAGTGCCTCGGTCCTTATACTGTCGTCATAGTAGCAGAATGGCCGTGTGGTTTGCCATAACGATGAACTATAATGAATTTACTCACCACACGATTTACCAATTACCAAAGTTCGGACCTGATAATGGACAACGGTAATATAGAATAAAAACTGTTTTGCTTTTTTTCATGTGCCACTTCAATTTGCTAATTGTATGTAAACGAACGTTCGTTGGACTAAACACCTAAGTCCTAATAGTTTATTTTTTTAGCATTGGCTTTACTAAAATTATTTGCCCAAGATTGGAATGCCATTAGTTTTAAAATTCACCAACTTATAACATAACAAATCAAACATCTTTATGCTCACAGTTCAAGAGGGAAAAACAGCTAACAATTAACTGCCACACTTAAGTTACAAAATCACCCAAAAACATATCAGTATACCTAACAACCATTAATATTGAAGAGCAACAAGTAGAAATATGCTAAATACTTGTATGATATGTGCCCCCACATTTTCTAGGTCATTGCTATACATAATGTTGCCCTTCCATAAAAAATTAATTCATCGTCTGTATAATTAATTTGTCGTACATAGGCATATAATTACCTAGGTACAAAAAACATAACATTTCCTGATTCGTTCATTTGTTTCAATTAATATTCCTTTGAGGTTGTCTGGTTTATTAGGTTAATCAATTTATTTTGCCATAATCGTAATTACCATACTTAAGGTACAATCATTCAATTTAATAATTAAACAAATACATGTATAGGCTTCATAAAAAAAACAAATTCCGTGACTTCGACAATTCAATCAAACAAATTTATCATAAACTGTTGTAATTACATAATTATAATAATTTACAGTCGTCCCGTTTTTGTTTTTTGTATTTTGTTGAGCGAGCGCCATTATACATAAGACTACAAATTATCAACACAAAACAAAAAATTTGTTTCGATTGTATGTCGTGCATTTTGAACCATAACAAAAATTATGGCATGGAAGGTACAAAAAATAACTGTGTGTGCTAATTAATAATAACACAATTAGTTTACTATGTTTTTCATTTTCACATAGGGTGTTACAAATTTAAGGAAAACATTTTGGTAGGTCCTCGGATATCGTCAAACTTTAATTTTTGGAATCCACTTCTTAAAGCGATTGCTTAGAGCAAAAAATATCCAGCACGTAAAATGTCATTTCAAATTTTTGAATATCGAAATTTGAAACAAACTTTGGATAAAAATAAAATTGACTCGCAAAATGATTCCCGTAAAATTAGAAACACCCTATTACATGTCAGTCAGGATAAACAAAAAAGTAAAATACTAAAACAGAAAAATGGGTGGATAAAAAAAATTGAATTAATATACGATATGAGTGTTATTACTTTTTGTTGTTGGAGAATACATATATAAAGGAAAATGTGAATGAAAATGAATGAAAAGTATGTAATTTAATTTCAGCACATGTAAGATATTAAAACTTGTACCCAAAAATTTAATACGTTCGCTGTGTTGGTTTATGTGTGTGCTCTGTAAAGTAGAATGGAACGGGATGGTTCTGTGCAAAATATAAAAAACTGTATGAGTTTTTTTTTTACATCACGAGAAAAAGAAATTCACAAACGAAACGAAAATGATTTTTTTTATGATAATTTTTATGGAATGTTTTTATTTTCATGCAACATAATTTATTATTAATGTTAGTTCTCGCCGTGTATGATTAACATAACGTAACTTGAATTTCTAAAACGATGGGCTAAATTTAAATATTGTATGTTTATAGTATCCTTAAAAATAAAAAGGGGTTTCAAAAAATCGATTTTATTTTATGCAAAATTATGTAAAATTACTTTGCAAATATATTGGAAATTTTATAAGTTACATTTACACCTGCCTCCATCTTTGATACTGTTTGATTAAATTAAATTTGTTTTAATAATCGAATAGTGTGATCAGTAAAACACTTATCAGCCGGCGGGATGAAAATATCACGATCGATTCGAGTACGAGAGGAGGATACCGAGGAGGTTTCAACGCTCTTTTGGTGGACATATCTAAATTTACATTTTGAAAATTAAAATAAATCGACATATTTACACGGCTCATTTAAAACTGACGTATCAATTAGATTTTCTTGTAATTAAAATAACGAATTTGTAAATTTAACGGTTATTTCATTTAATTTTAGTGTTAAATAATTTTTGAATCAAATTTATATACATTTTTTATTTTTACAATGAAATCTAAGCGACAGTTAATCTTAATTTAATTAATTTAAATTTAATTTCATATTACAGCTTATGAAATTAACAGAACAAATTTTGACATTTCAGACGAAAATATTTTTTTGTTTTTGTGTGGATAACGCAAAGCGAAAAATGACCAGGATTGTCAAATTTTTCGTTTTATACGTTTTCGTGTGGTTAAAGCGCTTTACATTGGAGTTTAGGACATATTTTGTCTGTTTAACGGTTGTTTTATTTGGTTTTAGTGTTAAATCCTTTTTATTTATAATCTAATTTATATAAATTTTAGAGTTTTGTGTGTTTAGATGATCTTGTAATTACAATGACGTATTTTTCAGTTTAACGGTTATTTCATTTAATTTTAGTGTTAAACAATTTATTTTAATTTAATTTATATATACATATTTTTCTAAGAGATTGAACTTGTTTCGATCTGGCGAGCGTTAATCATTTTGTTAATGTATAAACTCTTGGCATTTCTTGGAATTCAACGACCGACGTGTTGGCTACAACATTTTTACGTCCTGTGATAAAAACATAACAAAATTAATTATCCTTGCTAACATTTTTTGACACCATGTATTATATCACTGCAAAAATAATTTTACAAAATGTCTGGTTAGCTAAAATAGAGTAAGCTGATCCTGTACCTGATCAAATTAAACGCACTTGGCTTACACACCGAGATGAGCTTCTACAAATTTCTCAAATAAGAATTCCAAAGGGGGCCCAATACTAATTAAACGAAACAATATGTGTTGCATGGCTGGACTGACTCCACGATTGTGTTACTAATTTCACATCGCTTAACCCCTCCTTGGATGACGATGGTGTATTAAGGGTTGGTGATCGGTTAGGACATAGTTTTTTACCATAATCAACGAAACGGCTTTTGCCTATGGTTTTTCGGTCGGTTTTTACCGTAGGAAAACAACCGGTAAGTTTATAATAGTAATTTTTAAATTACCGATTACCGGTAAAAAATGCTTGAAAACCGGTAAAATATTCATATTCGAATTTCATGAAAACTGCGCTAAATAAAATGTTTCTAATTTTTTTTTTTTAAATACATCAAACCATCGCTGTTAATCCGGATCTGTCAATTTTCCCATTATTGATTGTCACATTATTTGTTTAGTTTACTCATTTGTCCAATTGGAGTTTTAAAAATCGTAAAAATAGATTGTAAAACAAGATTGGGCGGCATTAATTTTACGGTGGACAGATTTTTAGAATTGGCAAATTAAATCCTGTGCTTTTGTTGGTGGATGTTAATATCCGCAGCATTTGAGGGATATATTGCTCCCGTAAGACAAAGATGTCGAGGCACTGGGTAGGAAATATCCCAATATTTTGACCGCAGATTAATTTCTCGGCGAAATAAAAACATGTTTTCTTCAACCAGATTTTTGCAAAGCCCCATAGAATTTAAACGGCATCGTTTGGAATATTATTACAAAACTACTATTATCGCCATCCTGCTTATTCCACTATCGCATCTCATCAATTGGAGATTCTCCATCTAACATTGATCTGAAACTAGTCTAGATGAAAGAAAAAAAAAACAAACATTATCTGAAGGACTCACCTAGAATATTATGGCTATGCCTAGCCTGAACCTACCTAATTGAATTTACTGCAAAAGGTATTTGCAATATTTTTGAAGATACGGGCATTTTTTAACTGTGGCCCTAGATAATAATTGAACACCATGATTACCAAAGTCAATATTTTAAGCCCGATCTTTTTGGCCATCGAATTTCTTGGAAAGCAATAAGTTCTAACCAATACTCGTTCATGTTAAAGACAAGGTCTTTAAATGCCTCGGGAACTGTAGTTTAACATGTCTTTCCGAGATATTCCCGTATACCTTTCAACCTAGGGTCCATACTGTTAATGATACTAGTGGAAAATTTGCCGTTTGGAGTTTTGTTTAGAAACAAAGCTGATTAAATGGGAATAGAATTTTCTAAGTAATTTAAATTTGATAATTTTTTAATTATAGTTTGCGCATATAGTGAATTATTGAGAAATTTGGTTTATTAAATTGTGTATATGACCACTTGACACACCTTGCAGTATTCTTTCTAACTTATTTACCAAACTACAAAAGTGGGAGGTATGTTTATTATAAACACATATATATTTTATAAATAAATACCTGCTGTGTTTGGATAATTAAAAACGAAAATCAATAAATTTTCCAGATGTTTAAACGAATTTTAACTGTGGCCGTCTTATTTCTCAGTGCATGCATCTATTTTCATCGGCACTAATTACTTTTTATACATATGTAGTTTGTATTTAGATATAGAACAAGATACAAAATATTCCCTGGTTAATTCTTATATATGCTAACCAATCGTACGACAGTAATAACATTAAAAAAAAATTATCTCAATTCCAAATTTTCTTTTCATAAATTTATGGTTTATACAATATATTCCGTGTTCGGTTTCCAGTACGATAAGTTTTGGCTGGGATTATACGAGAATACATACACAAACTCATACTATAGAGATACCGCACATATATTATAGTTTTGAATGTATGACTTTATACATATACTTTAACGAATGTTTGAATTAAATCAAACTACTTGCCGGCTAAAAATAAATTACATATTTATAAAATAAAAAACTGTTGATAAAAACAGAACAGTATATAAATAAATAAAATATTGCGATACATAAAAAAAACGCGAAAATAAAAACCCGCGGATAAAAAAAAAATAAAAAATTTAATCGCATAATGAATTTTCTGATTTTTTTTTATTTATGTTTGCTCACTTTGTTGTTTTAATTGGTTGTGTCGAATTTAAATTTCAAATACGTAAATATTTTTGGCACCAACATGACTGTCAACCATTTAGGGTGAGAAAAGGTTAAAAAATTGGTGTAATTCTTATGAATAATTTTTCTTTTGTATTTTTATATCAGATTAAAATAATTGGAAAATTTTACCCTATATTATAGTATTAGCTGTGCCGAAGTAGCATCAGGTATAGAAAGAAAAATACGAATTTTAAATACTTGGGTAGGATTTTACCTACGTATATAGTGGGATAATAAGCGTATAAGTTTTAAATAAACATTTAATAACATTTTTTAAAAAATGTTTTCGATTTTAAGCTCATGTGCGGTGTGTCTAATTTAAGCATACTATTATAAATCTAAAATTACTTGCATATATTTATTTCTAGCTTAAATAGATAAGGATACACAACATAGCTTCTAGAAAACCGCTCTTACCTTACGTTACCTTACAGTAAAAGGATCGACAAATCTGGCAAAGGACATGGACCCCAAACAATAAAAAAAACTTAATTATGCAAACCTGATTTAGACCACATCGATTCTCAGTATTATCCAACTGTTGCCAAATTACAAGAGATTATATACGTAAAAGAACCACGAATCCACTTATTATAAGGCATGACGAAACGCTAAATAATTTGCAAGAGACTTTGAGCGATTTTATATTACATCGTTCCACCACTCTCCTATTTGACTTCAAGATGTGGCAGTTATTTTATGATCTTTTTGGAGCCACAGTCTACGAAAATGTAAATCTGTCTCCTGCCGAAAAATGTCTATATTTGAGGCGGAGAGTCGTGATTCATGGCTGATTTACATCGCAAAATAAAATATTGATACGGAAACCAGACAAATTATGACAAAAAATAAGCGATTACAACATACAAAATCGATTTTTACTGCACCAGTAGAAACTAGTGCATTCTGAGGTAAAAACCACAAATTATTTGAATGGGACAGGTTTCGCGGCTTAGAAATTTTGCAGCGTAGAGAATAGGTAAAGAAGCAGTTCAAATATTACCACTATGTGAGTGGCACACATATGGTTTACCAGTGTAAAACACAGCAAAGATGTAATTTGTGTCAACGGAAGCATCATGCTAGCTTGCATTTCGAAAACTCTTCAAGATCCATTGCTGGTAGAGATTCACCGAAAAATGTTTTCAGCGACTAGGAATACCGAGTCTTTACACACATACAGGGTCTTAATTATGTCACCTCATAGGAATAATTTGTAACAATTTTGCGATTCAAAACGAGATTCCAGGATGACATATATGAAGCAACAACAAGGATGCTAATCGTTCCTAAGATATTATCTTATCAACCCAAAATAAAAGTATTGAAAAATTTTCAAAAATTTGGCAATTTGAAGTTAGCCGATCCTAAATTTTATATGGCTGGCAAAAATGATATTTTAATTGAAAAAAGTTGAATGGCAAAAGGAATGAAGAAATCGCCGATGACATTCCCTATAGCGAAGAGTTGTTCTGTATTGAACCCTACTGAAAAACAGAACGAAGATCTATAGATGGCAGATATATCGTTAGTTGGCCTTTCAAAAAAGATTTATCAAAGTTCGGTAATTCAAAGAGGATAGCTGTAAAACGATTACTTATAATCTGGAAAAAAGATTCTTACGACAGTATGATGAATTCCTAGAAGAATTTTTGGGTCATATGAAAATATCGGACCATACTGCAGCCGGTGAATATTTTTTGCCACACCACGGAGTAGTGTAGCAAAGTAGCGCGGCAACTAAGTCAACCAGGCTGAGTTTTCAGAGGCTTCAGTGATATTGAAACACGATTTCTATGTGGATGACTTGATATCGATGTGAACAAATCACATCAAGGACCCTGAAAAAATTATTAAGGACTTAAATCATTTGTTTGAAAGGGGTAGTTTCAATATGCGGAAGAGGGCCTGTAAAAGTCCACAACTTATGAATAGTATTCCTGGATCCAAGACAGAAGTCTCTATTTTAAATTTCGTGGATCACGAAAGTTTCAGTACTTGATGTGAAATATTCCTCAATTAATGACATTTTTCATTTTAAAGGGAAACATCAAAATTGTTTGGTCCGATTGGATGGTTGACGCCAACGACAGCAAAAATTAAAATTTTGTTTTATAAATTATAGCTCCTTGGGGTATATTGGGATGAAATTTTGCCAGAAATAATTTTCCAAGACTATTCCACAATCGAAGTAGCCTAAGAAGACTAGAATACATTCGAATAAACAGATGGTTACATACAGATGGTTCTGATTTATAGAGTTGTATGGATTTGCGGATGCTTTCGAGCTGACGTACTCTGAAGGGATTTAAAGTTGCATTAAAACGCAAAACGACTATAAAATAAATATAGTAACTCCAAAAACAAAGGTGGCACCGATTAAGTCAATTTGTATTCCACGACTTGTACTCTGTGCTGCCATTTTGTCAGTCAAATTCATAGAATCTGTTTTGGAAAGTTACAACAACCAAATAACTGTTAATTATCGATTGTGGACCGACTTTACAATCGTTCTAGACTGGATATCGTCGTGTCCAGATGCTGATTACTTTGCTTACATTCGAAGAGATGACGACATTACTAGCACAAATAGAGGTCATTCTCAATTCACGGCCATTAAGCGAAATATCACCGGACGGAATGGATGCCTTAAACCCGTTTTCCTAATCGGATATGCAATTAACTTATTACCAGAACCGAATACATTATCGTGTTGGCAACCTGTTCAGCGTATGGTTCCGCACGTATGGCGGAGATGGCATAAAGAATACCTGGTAACCATGCAGCAACGATATAAATGGAAAACAACAGCTTCCAATTTGAACTTCTGGTGATCTAGTAGTTGTTATGGACAACCAATTGGCTTATAAATGGAACGCCTCGTTATAGTAATTTCAGGACAGGATGTGTATATTAAAACCAGACGCCAGAAAATAAAAAAGCCGGTCACTAAGATTTACACTTTATTACCTTCTGGTTTTGTTGAACCAACGGGTGCGGGATGTTAAGGAAATATAAAGACGCCAAAAATCTGCTATGGGTTGATTTATCATTTTATACTTCTGGTCCAATCGACTTATTATTAGGTGCATGCTGTTAAGTTGGCCGTAACGTTGTCAAAATTACTTTTACCATTATATTGAATTTTGCCAAACGTTTAAGATGCTTGAAAAAGAATGCAATGACAGGTCTGCTTTAGAAAAACGGCTTGCAAACAATTAAAACCTGGATATTCAATACAAGAAGTGTCCAGTATGGATGAATATATCGCATTAGGAGGTTAGCTTCTACTTTTAGAAAGCGGAAAACCTATAAAAACTGTAGCCAAGCTTATGATGCCAGAATTCTGACTAGCTGGTCTCTTTTGGGACGAATAACTTCCGTCACATATATCAACTAAATAGGAAGAACTCAAAAACCCACTGCAAAGAAGATATATTTATCCCTACGTTGGACTCTGTAAACCAAAGTTTTAATTTTTTGTGGAGCGTTGCTGCTAACTAAACAAATGCACTAAGCTATAGAAGAAATGTAAATTCCAGAAATAACTTCGAGGGCGTCCTCATAAATATAAAACTTTTGTGGCCAATTGAATATCAGAAATTCATATTCAAGTCAAACGTAACGTCGGTTCAACGATAATCCATCAGATTGTGCATCAAAGAATTCCATTCCAATGGAACTAAAGTACAACAATTTATGGTGAATGGGTTCTAATTGGTTACAATTTTCAACCGAACATTGGCCACAATAAACTACTGCTTCAAGTAAAACAAATTTAGAAAGTAAACAAATAATTACACTTCCAACGCAGATAATATTAAGATTTCCAAATATAAACAACATAATTCGCGTTGTTGGCCTTTTCCAACGATTTATACATAAATGTTTAAAACATCTGGATAGCGGGCCTTTATTTTTATTAACTTCTAAAGATCTAAATAATTCCTGCAACGCCCTATTTAAAATAACTCAACATGCTGAGTTCCAGAATAAAACATAAATAGATCGACAAAGAGGTCTAAGTATATAAACAAAAATCAACCCACTTTTAATTACACCTGAAATATGATGCCAGACATTTAAAAATATTGACTCATACACTTAAATTCACAAAACTATTAATCCAAGATGCGCATATAAAACCTACCGATAGTGGAACCAATTTAGTGGAAGCCAAAACACAGCTAACTTAAGAAAAACCCAAGCAACCTCTGAATTTCGGAAGACTCTAGGAAGCAGCATAAACTGCAGCTAGAAATTGTTATTGGAAACACAACTATTACTTATGAAGAACTGTTAATAAATGCATCGCAGATTGAATCATGTCTTAATTCAAGGCCTCTCACGAAAGTTCACCATAAAGACAGAAGTACTTAAATCGCTGACATTAGCTGATGATCGTTCTGACGATTTTTTGACACCCTCAGTAAAAATTTTATATTTTCGTTGTAATTTAAGTTAAGCACGCACAAACGTGTTTAATCAACCTACACAATTGTGTCATCGAATAAATTGTATTAATGATTATGATAAGGATGAACTAAATTACACGTTTGTGTAGGTATAGGAAACACTTTTGTGATTTATTATGAATAAATTGAATTATATCGGTTTATTTTTTAACCTTAAAAATATTAGGTTCATCAACGAATTAATATATACAAATACATAATCAATTTGGACACTCAAATGACTTGGTATTTTATATAGAACTCGTACTCGTTATGGAAAATTAGTAACAGTTCAATATTTTAATATACACAAACGTGTAGGTGCTAATTTTCTGAACCAAACTTATCCTACACAATCGTGCTAGTTTGTTTGTTGTGACGATGATTACTTTTTAAATAAACCTATACAACATAATAAACACAAAAGTGTAGACAAAAGCTTAATATTAGCAAATACACAATTGTGTAGTCAGAAACTGAAAGGGCAAAGTATAGCAAATTAAAGTTTGAAAATAGTATTGCGTTCTACATGAACATAAAATTTTAATTTATTATCTGTTTAAAAATAATCTTGCAAAGAACTAGATGACTTCGCGCAAAAAATACGATATCATCCATGCCGTACATATTCAACAAATAAAAAGAATTATACCAATTCGACTACATATACGTAACGATGTGAATTTTATTGGGTGTTATCATAAATTCGCCCTTAAAATTTGTCTGGATACAAAAGGCGTATCGTGTTTGTTTATCATCAATGACACTAACCTAACAATTCATTTTAAAGTGTTATCAATAATTTTTCATCTCTAGAGAGGTAAATTATCGTCGTACACAAAAGCCGGGAAAAATAAAAACAAAAACGAAACGAAATTTTTTTTTTGTTATCGATTGTTTTAATTTTTCTTTAAAACTAAATAAGCAAACAACTACCTCCACTCTAAGCACAATGTATATGTGAAAATCCTGTATGATGTATACATGTGTGTTTTTAAAGGAAAGCAAAAGGACACAGCTCTTTTTTAAAATAAAAAATTATTCAGAGAAAAAACTTTAATTAAATTTGTTTTGTAACTCTAGGGTGGCTGGAGTTACAAAGGTGGTTGGAGCAAGACAATATCCAGAGCCATGTGTTGAACTAACAGGTTATCTTATTTTTAACGGCAAGAGCGTTTATGGGAAAAAATCCCTTCTTTACGATGGTTTTTCAAAGCCAATCACACTCCAACGAGGTAAAATAATTGTTTAATCGAAAGGAAGTTGGCGAATCGAAAAGGCTCAAAATATAACAAATTTTACTTCAAAAAGTACTTATCATACGACCCGCGTATACATACAAAGGATATATTTAAAAAGAAAACGTCGAAATATAATAAAAATAAAGTTTATTCTCAAAAGAATTAACGATTTTCCATTCACAAAATTAAAATTTCACTTTGTATAAAGTGAATTTTCCAATTTTTTATTTTCCAAGTTTTACACATTTTATTGTGTACAGCTCTAAGAATAACAAAACAAAAACAACAAATATATTATTGTAAAAATAAAACGAAACATAACATGAGGGATGATAGCAGGGTTGAATATTTTTGAGGGCAGCTCAAAATGAAAAACATACATATATATACATATATCAAGAATTTTTTTATTATATTATATTTCATGCCGCTTTATGTATACCACTGGAAGCAAACAAACAAACAAACACAAAAACATATTACACTACAAATGTTTTACTTATGCTAAAACATTGAACATATATTATATAGAATAACACCAACAAAAATAATTTACTCTTGAATAGTTTATATGCTAAGAAAATGTAGAATGGTTTTGCTATTTTAATTTTACATTTTTACCCCATATTCTTAAAGGAATTAAATACAACAACAACAGCAACTGGTATAAAAAGGAGTTTATTTTTTATGGGTTTTGTTCCGTATATATAGCTATGTATGGGAAAATATATGTATTCGATATTTATCACACTTTGCATAAATTATGTTTTTACGTTATAGTAATCTAGATGTTTTTGAAGGAAGAAAAAAATTTGCTATAGTAGGTATATATGCTGCTGCTACTTTCTTTACGACATAAACGTTATTTTTACGTATATGATGTATCTTTCTTATATTTTTTTGGGGTCATTTGTTCTTCTCTTCTTGTATATATTTATATATACTTACACAAGTTTACTCAACAAACACATTTATGTGTAAAAAAAACATCGAGATATATTGTGGTACGTGACCAAGTGATAATCAGACACTTTCACTTTTCTCATTATTTTTTTGATATATTTTTTTGATGTATGCGGAATGTACCGTGGGTCAGATATGGTTCGGTAGCAGATGTTAGCATATGCAAAAATCGATTTAAATTCATAAAACGAAGGGGGGATTAGAATTTTAAATAGGTGAAACCAATTTTTTTGTTTATATGCCAGATAATTAGGTCAATTTCGTTGAAAAAATCGTTGAAACTAGTGAACAACCTTAGGTGGGAATTTCACTATAAGCTTTATTTTAAAAAATATTTTTTTGCAACGACTTAAATATTAATAGTCTAAAACTATTTAAAATATAATGTTTACTCCCAAAATAGTGACGTAAATAAAACGAAAAGGAGTCGAAAAAGTAACAAACTCCGTAATTTATTGAGACAATTTTCTGCTGGTCTACAAGTAAAAATGGTTCCTTGTGTTAAAATCCAAAATCTTAGCAGTGTTAATGAAACTTTTAAGGATGTTCTCATAAAAGTGTAATCGAGCTTTCATTTTCACCTGCACATAAAATTTAAACACTTTACAAAAACTGCTGGAGCATTATTTTATGAGTTTATTCAATGCATTTAGTTGACCGAACCTCTAACAACTCTTAAGCAGTTAACTTGTATTGTTCTACTTAACGCCGTTGCTAAATCAAAGACACGCGACTAGGGAATATGAAATGTTCCCTCTAAAAAAATATTACTAATTCGAATGCCTTTTTTAAAGTGATCGCGAAATGACCCTAGTAGAATTTTAATGGAGATAAATAACGGTTTTAGTTATATGGGGAGGTCGATCCTATCAATGTGTAACTAATTTACACAAAAAAATGGGAATTTTTCAACAGTCACATTTAGTGACGGATCAAATTCCAGGTGGATTAATCGGAGCGTTTTTTTTTAAACGAAGCAGGGATTGCTGTTACTGTAAATGGACCTTGACATCGGAGT
Source organism: Tipula confusa (assembly GCA_963556175.1). NCBI lineage: Eukaryota > Metazoa > Arthropoda > Insecta > Diptera > Tipulidae > Tipula > Tipula confusa. The sequence continues at coordinate 66,035,277 of OY744477.1, read as the reverse complement.
AGGACTACAAATTTTTTTTTCACCAATTCGAAGGTATGGGATGCCCAGAATATGTGGCTTCCGCAGGACGGCGTTTAAAGAAGACCAAAATATCATCGTCGAAGAGTGCAAGGCTAAACAAAATTGGATAGAGAAACTAAAGAAGGAATTCACAATTTTTTAATGTGTTCGGGTTGGATCCTTATGTAGACATCGATACTGAATACGAAGAAAACTGCTACAAAACCATAACAGAGTTGAACCAAACGATTCGGAAGATTGGTTTTAAAATGGAAAACATTATTTCAAACATAAACGCAATAAGCATCATAAACCCCAGTAAAAACTTTAAACCGAAAGTTTATTATACGCTATTTTAGTATTACCGAAGTAAATTATATTGAAGGGAAGATCAAGATGCTTATCGGTCCATCCAACCAGGAACAAATTTGACGATGAACCTAGGAGTTTATGGACTAAAGAAACAGCTGTCAAATATTTCGCGACTATGCAGAATTTGTATGATTTTCTATTACTTTGAGGTGATGGACTAAACTGCATCCGAGTTTCAAGTAAGCGTGGACCTACTTATTTTACTAAGCCAGTCAAATCGCATGTAGCAGTACAGGGCATTTAATGTTCCATTAATTTACCATTAATTTCCAACCTTTAACCAAATGAAAGTGGACAAGCGATGCGAAGTTATTAAGAACCAAAGACGATGTTTTAATTTCTTGAGTGATCCTGTCTTCAGATATCTCTCCAACCGGCGAAGTACTATTCAGGAAGCTTTTTTTTATGCGGATGCAATGGTGGTCAGCACTTATTACCCACATCCACAGTAAAAATATCTTTCATTTCGGGTCATACATTTCTATGCGGTGCACTACTAGATTCAGGATTTCAGGCCAGCTGTATATCAGAATCTTGCCTTTTTCGTTTAGGGTTACCACGTCATAATGGAAGAATGTTAATTAAGAGTCTGGGACAAGTAAAAGCAGCCATCATCAAATATCAATATTTTAGTTGATAGTCATAAGACGCATCTAGCTGAAACTATCCGAATATTGTGACGAACACTTTCATTTGTTTTAACCTTAAATCGACGAGAAATCTTTAACTGGCAGCAGAAATTACCATTTTTAAGACCATAAAATCAGGCTGGACGGAAGAATTGCAGCTTTGGAGAAGCTTTAAGTTAGTTCAACAGTTCAACTAAAAAACTTTTTGCGCAGTTTTAACTGGGTTAGATTTGGCAATTTACTACAATAACGGTAAGTGAAATACTACAATATGATTGACGTAAACCCATACTTTTCTTTAAGGAAACATAGGGGACTTGTTTTAATCTCACTTATAGTAAAGCCGTTTAATTAAAACTAACTTATGCAACTGTCAAAAAACTAAAATTTACAATAATCACTTTCAAGAGTCATTTCGATTTTAAACCTAACAATTGATGAATTGAAAAGTGGTGAACCATACTAAGTGCTAAATGATAGTCACGTAAAATGTTTACATTTCACTCGCATTAAAACGATTTCGCCAAGCTTCCAAAATGATAATGTTACACCATATAATAAACAGGCAAATGTTGTTAAAAAGATATTTACAGTTATATAGCACATAGAAAACTTTATAGCTTATAGATATGATGACTGTACAGAACAATAATCGTTTTTTTTTATATCCACATAACTTTTTATATACACTATAGCTAAATATGCGACTAAGTAATCGCTTCCGGTTTACTTATTATCTTGGTAACCGAAATTTGATTCACATATAAAATATTTTAGATTCTTTTTACATGCACGGAACAGTTTTAATAAATAAAATACTGTTGGAAGTATTTTCGTTAAAAATGCAAAATGAATGTCCTTAAAATGGCCATATGGAATGCAAACGTCCTTTAGGACAACATAAAGCTGTATTAAAAGAAGGTATAACACTACGAGTTAATTAATACAAGAAAGAAAATATTCAATTGGCAATCACTTGTCTGCAGAAATGATATGGGGACCGTGTGAAATAAGTAGTATGATGCATAATCATAAATGTAAATGAGCATAGCTCATTTATATTTATGAAAGTATGCGTAAGGTTGTAGGACGAGCCTGGTAGATATTGTAGGTTGTACAGCCGGTAGGACGATTCAACATCCCCAAACCACTTTGTCTGGATGTACAGGAGAACTGAAAAAAAGCATATGCGCTTGCCTATCTATGCAAAAGCTACCAAATTAACCAACCCATTAACATTAACCGTAATCAAAAAAGTAAAGAAGTGCAGGTCGCACAATTGTTGCATATGGCAGGAGATATTGCAAAAGGATGATGAGCCATTCGATCACTTTTTGACTGACATTACAAATTTGGTTAAAAGTTGTGAATTTGTTACCACAGAGGATAACATGTTGCGTGGCCGCATTAATAGTGTAGCAAATAATGAATTACAAACAAATTTGTTGCGAACAGATGACCTAACGATTGATAAAGCAAAAGAGATCTGCCGCATAGCAGAATTGACTAATGTTCAAGCAAAGGAAATTCAACAGGGTGCTAAATTAGTGGCACCACGTGGCATTGATAAAATAACTTCAAAACAGGGTCCCTCAAAATCCGGTGCATATCAAGAAAATCCATTCAAAACAATTTCAAAGAAATTCACAGAACCTTAATTCGTATTATAATTCACAAAGTGCGCAAACTGCAAAAGTGTTCTTACAACCACTTATATGGAAAATGCCCAGCATTTGGAAGGCGATGCAACAGATTTAATCAATTTTCGGATGTATGTCATGCGATTATGCACATTCAGACAACAATAGATGACGCTGAATCTGAGGATAATATAAACCATACACTGGATACATTGTAGATGCCATAAAAGAATCCCAGAATAAGCCATAGTATGATTATTTAAAAATTGGAAATAGGATAATAAAATTCAAATTGGATATGGCGCTGATGTCAACATTCTACCTGAAAACTTATATAAATTAATTCCACCTAAACCAGTTATTCGAAATTCTACACTATCATTGGAAGCCTCTGGTGGCTTCAAACTAAATTTAAATGGTGAAATTATGTCATTATTCTGTCAATATTCAGTATAATGATACAACATATTCTACAAAATTTGAAATTTTGTCCAATTCGGAAGTAAAACCAATTCTTGGTTTTAGTCATGTATTGAAATGGGCTTGATTTAACGAGTTCTAAATGATAATTCATTAAAACTAGAAGTGATAAATTCGTTCATGCAGGCCAATAAGGATGTATTCGAAGGAATGGGCTATTTTTTCTGATAAATGCTCATTGAAAATGAAAGGTGATAATACATCAATTTGGAAAGCACCGTACGTCGTATACCATTGAGAATTCGTGCTAAACAGTTGAAAAAGCTCCAGCAAATTGAGAAAACAAATATAATATCAAAAGTTGATGGCTTATCTGAATGGACGCATAATGTGGTACTAATTGAGAAGCAGGACAAATCGATTCTCATTTGCCTAAATCCACGTGAATTAAATAATTCTTTAAAATTCGAACAGAAAGTTTAAACTCAAAAAGTTTGAACTCAGCAGAATTCAATTATGGACAAAATGAAAAGGATATATAGTGTTTGGATGTAAGAAATTCAATAATTTTATTTACGGGCGAATGGTCAAAGTGGAAACAAATCATAAACCGCTGGTATCAATTATGAGAAAGTTAATATCGGAGAATAGAGTTTTTGGAACCAATTATTTTGTTATGATGGATTATTATTCCAAATGGCAGGAAATCCATAAAGTGCCTGATAAAACGGCTCGCGGTATAATGACGGCTATGAAAATATTTTTTGCATAGCATTCCAAAATATATTATTATACGGACAACAATCCATTCAATTCATATAAGTTAAATGATTTTGTAAAAGCTTGGAATTTCAAATTCATATTTTCCAGTCTGATTTCTGAGAAGGCAGTACACATTGCAAAATAAATGATAAAAAAAGTTTCAGAACGTCTCCAGTTGAAAATACAGGATTATCACCCTCACAAATGTTAATGAGACTATTGAGAACTAAAATTTCAGTCCATAATAAGCTTTTACAGCCAAACCTGGTTAATCCTATGGAAAAATTGAGGCAGAATCAATTATACCATAAAACTCAATGTGATAAAACGGCCAGAAGGGAGAAAATAGAACTCAATCCAGGTGATAATGTAGTGCACCAATCAAATAGAAAATGGCAACCAGCTGGTGTAGTATCAAATTCAGATCACTGGTTATATACCTCAGAAATAGAAAATATTTCTTATCACAATGATGGCCTAAAAAATGATATTAGTGCATATGTTCTGCAAGACATATGCACTAATATCATTTTTACACATCCGATCTACCTATTACTGCAAAAGTTATAATATTAATATTTACTGGTGATGCTGCCATCTTGGTGTCACACAAAAACTCCCACACTGCCTAAAGAGAATAGCAAAAGAATTTCTTCTGTAGAAAAATTCAAGAATTAAGCATTTGGCACCATTATTTTATTCAATTGATTTATGTAAACAAAAATATTGTATTTCACATTTAATTAAAATTTCAAACGTCAAATCGATAAAATTTATTTTGCTAATTAAATCATACCACATATAACAATCAAAATTTATGATTTAATTAGTTTAAATTTTAGAACAATTATTTATTTAATTATGTGTTAAGTATTTAAACCTCATAATATAAATTTTGTAACCTAAGCCTATATACACTGTTTGGTGTTTCACCCAACTCATTATTAACCATTTAGGGATACAACAAATACTATAAGATGCATTTCAAAGAATATTTCAGCCGTAGACACGATGGGTAATATCAGTATCGAGTATTGACGTTATGCAACAGATTAGGAGACCTAATTGTGGAGCAAATTCGAGCTTGCTTCGGGCATGTCACCACTCCAACCAAAACTGATAATGCAACTGCTCATTCGATGAATTTAACCTTAATCAACGTTACAGCTTAAACTTCTAAGGGTCTTTGAACTTTCTCATGTATATGCGGATAATGTATATGGCAACTTCCATTCGTACCATTAAACCGAAAATTTGATTTATCTAACACAATTTGACTCAAGTTTTGGGGAAACTGCGATAATCAATTTGGTCATTGTCTTGACATCTCTACGGCGACGGCTGTTGAATTGATACCGAACCCTTCTCGCTAATGGAGTTGTCTACCATAACACCTCGAGTAACCGACGTAAAGTTAAATAATTCCGTCTATTACTTAGAACAGTGTGACAGAAACTTTTAAAAGCCTTGATGTTTATTGGAATCATTAAAACTAGTTTGATTGCTGGCAATTCAGTGCGCAGCTCTATCAGTATAGTTGCTGTCTCTCTTCTTTAACGAGCGAGATCGTAGCTGTAGAGCAAGTGATCCATGGTTTCGTTATCATGGTTACACTCATCGCTGCTTATTTTGCTTAGATGGAACCTTTTAAGGTATGAAGTTATTTTGCCATGTCCCGTTAGCATTTTCGTAAAAAGAGCACTAAGCGCCAGCCTTTTTTCTATCCTTGCTTTGATGTTTGGAAGAAAACTTTAAGTTGTTTTTTCATCCAGCGAGATACCAAGTACAGCAAAAGATTCTTTCTTCATCTCTCTCTTGAGCAAACCAATAAGGTTTCTTTGTATTTGTAATAAGGCTTGTATTTTCATGTTCCCGTAGCTCACACTTTTGCATTTTCTAAGTTTAAACCTAGCAACTCTTCTTGCAATAATATACCAATTGGTATCACGCCGGCCAACACAGGGATTCCTTTGTTTAAGGCCCCAAGTTTCTTTGGCTACTCTTTTCAAAGTAAAAAATACTTTCTTACTACTTTCAGCAATCCTTTTGACATGTGACGTGATACCTTGTCTTCATCGAAATCAACTCATTTGACGGTTCAGCTATTTGACGGTTTTGACCATCTTAATTCTCACTCTATTCACAGACACCAAAGGTCTGATATCGAGCATTCCTTTAAGCTTGATCATAACCATTTTGACTGATGAAAGCTCGATTTTATAGTTGCAACACCAATCAGTCATTTTGTTGATAGCATTCTGTGCTAATACCTGAGCGGTTTGTCTAGAGTTTCCTGCAAATATCATTACCTTATCATTCGCGAATGCTACTTTTTGGACGTTGTCATGCATATTACTGATGAAAACTACGTTCCAGAGGTGTGGTCCTGAAATAGACCCTTGCTGGCATCCTTTGGTCAGTTGCAAATCTATCAGAAAAATAATTATTAAGGTTACGTAAAGTTTTGCTGGACAGCTTCTATGTTGATCATGTTCACCAAAGCATACTTTGTGGGCCAATTTTCTCAAAATCCGAACTGTTTGTCACTATATTTCTCAATTTCTAGGAACACGCGCATCAACCTACCAGTTATCAGTTTCTCGAGACACTTGAATTCTTCCACGTCGCAAGTTCTTGGTGTTACAAATCTATGCGCTCTGAGCACACCCAACAAGCAGTTCGTATATTCCTTCCAACACGTAGTTGTCTAGCCCCCTCCACTTCAGTAGTTTTAAATACTTCAGTAGTTTTAAGCCGTCCTGTGCTGACCGTATACACGAAGACCCATGGTTCTGTATTACCATGCTTTGTAATGCTCAAAACTGGGATCGAAAGATATGTCCCCGCATTGGTGGTGAATAAACAGTGCTTCCGCGAGCCATTGTACATCGCTAAAATAGACAATATATAAAAGTGCCGCAACAATTTTAATAAGTTATATAGGATATATGGCTATAAGTTTTATCCTTTCTTTTAATAACTCTTGCAAAAAATGTAAGATCTTGATTGGTTCTTAAATAACAATTACATGTTGAGTATTGAGGAGGACTTATCATAAATGCCTTTTAATTAATGCCAGGAGGAAAGTTTCTGGATTTTCCTCATCTTTAAGAGTTTAAGTGCCCCGGATATATGTAATTTATTTACCTGTGTAACTTGATATATGCAGTTTGAGTATAGCGATTTTGTCATTCCTGCCTAAAATCTTTGAATCTATGGACACCAGGATTTTGTATAGTTCCATATCCGCACATTTATCTGTAATTGTTATGAATCTGGTTTCTTTTTGCAGTAGTTTATTTAGAAGTACAAACTCTAACCAGCAAATTGATGTTATTTTCACTGACTATGCCAAGGCCTTTAATAAATTCGATTGTTTCATGAAACACTTCTTAAGATTTAAGAAATTTAATTATGATTTAATCATGATATGAATTAAGATTTAATTATGGATATGCTGCAATATAAGATGAAACAATGAAAGACGAGTTCTATCAACAGCTCCCATCAACAATAGTAAGAACGCACAGAAACGACGTCAAAATAATGAAAAAATTGGAAGAGACCACGCACAATAGAAAAAAACTCATCGAATTCTATATCACAAATCAGCTGTTCAGTAGTGAAACAGTATTTCGAAAAACACATCATTAACAGCAGCGAAACAGTCTAGTCATCACCAATAACGAAACTAGTAAATACCCATCCACCTACGATTCATTAATTATGCAACATTTTTTGTAATATTAGGTCTTACAAAAACTTCCATACCCCTGTAATTGGAATCACACTAACATTTCCATTTATTGGTTAGTTAGTCATTTTATAGATGCCATAACACGAAATAATTTCATCAATTATAGGATCATGTTAAAGTTTTTAACACTTTAAATTAAAATCTAGATAGCAAAAGGCTCAAAATATTTTAGGAAATCCATGTGCCATTCCTACCATTGAAACGACATCAAACTAAACCTGTACGCTCTCGTTCTCGATTTAATTGGCAACGGTTTAAAGAAGAATTTCAAAAATGCCAAATTAGATTTACATATATCATTTAATTGGTCTTGACAACACTAAATCTGAACAATACAACAAATCAAAATTAAATCACGACGAATTACAATGTGTCAACCAAGCAGTCGTTTATTGTATTGACATATTGTCGACAACGAAAAACGTTTCACTCTGATGCGTCGAGTATCACTATGATATCAAACTGAAATTTGACTGTCAAAAAACAAATAACTTCATGTATAAAAATTTTAATAACTATTCCAATTTTCTACTGGATTTTCTATTTGTACATTGGCGATACTAGACTCTAACCATAATAAATAGAGTCAAGAATGAATTGCTTATGTCCATGCATGTATTTTATACACTCACAGGAATGTATAAATGGCAGGCAAAGTTTTATTTCGTTTTTCTCTATAGGGATATTCTCATTGAACCTTTGTCGATATTCAAGATTCATGTGGCTGTAAAACATATACAGTACATAAGCTAGAACAACTAGAACAACTAGAAAAATCAATTGTAATTGCTGAATACAAAATTTTATGTTTTGTAAAATTTTCCAAGAAAATCGATATTTGAATTATATTTTTTTAGACTAGGTATGTAGATACGGTACGAGAGATATAGTTCATATTATGTATAGTTTTATTTTCGATATACACATACATGTTTAGGACAATAGCAGACAGTGCAGGAAAATAACAAAACAATTTTCTGATATATTTATATCGGATTTTCCTATACGCGTATATCATATTGTGCGCTGTGCCAAACTAAAAAAAAAAACGAAAGTTTTAAATTTTAATGAGATTCCACATTGTCTGGCTCGTCTCTCTATATAAACGATATATATTAAATTTTTACTCATAATTTTAATTTAATGCTTTCATTTTTCTTTTTTGTTATGTAAATTTTTTATGTATTATATCTTTAAAGAGTTTTCTATTTTCAATGTCGAAATTGCACAGTGTTTGCTGCATCATTTGGATTGAGAGTTGTTGTGTGCTTAGTTGCTTTACAAATTACTCTGGTCACATGTTAAGATATACATATAATTAAATCATAAAAATACAAAATCCTAAACATATATTTGTTCCTCGTTAGATTCCTTATTAAATTACAAGTTTCCGCTATTATTTCTTTTCCTGTATACATAGAATCTTGTATAGCAAACTTAAGAAAATAAATTTTCTACAAAATAAAATTTAATTTATGATATTGCTACATACTGTATCTAAGTGGTATAAATTACGGTTTAAAATTAAGTGGTTTAATTGAGGTGGTCAGAGAGTAAATTTGATTAAAATTAATTTGGAATAAAGCATACACGCAACGAATTGGGGTTGAAAAGGTTCAATTGTGGTTTAAAGAACACTTGACTATACAACCACACAAAACCCATGCAAGGATTATATAGGTTTTATCCCTATAAGGATTGCTCGTTTGCAAAACTACCATATAATAACAAGCAGACCTATAAAACTACCGCACTAGAGCCGGTTTTTATTTAAAACCTTACTTAGTAGTAGAGCCGATAGATAACCCAAAACCATTTAGATCTGACCCAAAGTGGTGCATTTCATTTTCTGGGCCATACATGATTTAATTTTCAGTTTAGAATCTTTTAATTAACTTTATCTTATTATTTTTATCTTCTATTTTTTTCCCAGTCACATTAATTCACAGGGAACATTGGCAAGGTCACACTATGTGTTTTTCAAAACGACGTTTGGCATGTTGAAATTGCCACATGCCTGAACATCGGTACTAAGAATGTAACTTACCTCCTCAAGAAGTATTTCGTTACGGATGCGAAGCAAGTGATACAATCAAACGACAATGTACTGCCTGTCAGTGAGTGTCGGAAAACTATTTACCGGTAATGAGTAAATCGGCAAACCACGCCGGTAAAAATGACCACCCGACCAACATCGATTGCTATACCAAAGAGAATACTCCCACGGTATTTTTAAAGTGTCAGAATTGTAAATTTAACCTCAATAATGACGTACCGATTTTTGCAACTTAAGTAACCCACTATAAGATACATATTCTCTGCCTTTAATAAAAAAACGTCTTGGCAGAATAAATAACTCCAAATATATCTCTTTTGACAGATACCCCTCACTTCCAATTCTAGAGATAAAACTGCATTCACAGTTTCTGATGCCGTTCTGTACCAGTTTCGCGTGATGCCGTTTGGGTTATGTGTCGTCTGATGAAAAAAGTCACATCAACAAATGTTTTTTTTATCTCGATGATTTGCTGATTACATCTGCTACTGTTGAAGTGAGTGAATGAAACACGTCGACTTCTCGGAATGACTGGATGTTATCAGAGGTTTATATCCAATAATGCCCAAATAACATCTCCCATCACCAATTTGTTAAAAAACAACCACTCATATGGACTAAGAAACCACAAGCGGTTCTATGGGTAAACTGAAACTCCTGTTAACAACTGTCATTTTATAAGTAAATCCTGATTAAAACAGGGGTTGGAAGTGTTTTTTTTTTCAAAAGGACGAAGAAGGAAACGAGCGACTGAAATTATCTTTATGTCAAAAAAAACTTTAAAGCTCAGTTCAACTATACCACAAAGAAAATAAAATGTTTGGCAGCTGTGCTTAGTGTACGAAAGTTCTGATCACACATCAAAGAATGTCACTTCGATCTAAGAACGAACCATTCCAGCCTATAAAGTAGCTGATGTCCCAACAGAATTTAAATGGAAATTTGGCCCGCTGGAACCTGAAACTGCAGGTTTATGATACCACTATACAACACCAGCGTGAGTCAAAAAATATAGTGCCGGATAGTTTGTCTAGAATGCATTGTGATTCTATGAACATTGACGTATCGTCCATTATTGATTTTTAGTCAGTGGCTTTCAATGAGCAGGAGTATGTAAAACTACGAGAAGAATGCTTGATCGTTCAGGCCTATCCTACTTTTAAAATATTAGCTGATCGGGTTTATGTGAAGATCGGAATAATACTTGATCCATCCATCTAATATATCCAATTGGAAGATTTGGATTCCAACTAGCAACATGAACACATTAAATCGACTGCGGCTATATTTATATTGGCCAGGCATAAGACGTCAAGTGTAAAACAATAAAAGGAACTAACATCATTCCTCAACCCCCATTAGCTCCAAGTTTGTTTGCTATTCGACTACGGGAAGAGGTATATGTCAATCTTATGGTCTATATCTATGGTCAAAGATGAGAAACACGTACATCTTGATGATTTTGAACCAATTTTCAAAATTCATTTTGCTAAAACTATTAAGCTCTAGTACAACCAACAAAATAATGAGCTACTACAGAATGACGTCTTCCTCGTGTTTGGAGTACCTAAACTGGTTCGAACGGTTAATGTTTATTCTCCCCAAGCGAACGCCTCTGAACGCGTCAATCGATTCATAGTAGCCGTGATCAGAGCTTACTCAAAAAAAAAATGATAAAACAAAAACTGAGAACCCTCCGTAGCCACGAGCAGACCCGACATGCTGGCTAATAACTTAAGTAAATTTTGATAGTTCCAAAATGGCTCCGAAACAGGGACGTGAAAGTGTCCACGTGTCAAAAGATAGGAAATGATTTACTGCTTAGCAAAATCACTATAATAAAATTACTTTGAAGGTTGTGTTTTGAGCAACTCCACAAATTTTAGCAAAAAGCAAACGGTCCCCACTAAACTTTAAAAATTGAGCTACTAAATTGAGCTACGTATTTTTTATAATATTCAATTTAAACATTCAGCCATATTAAGCAACAAAATTAGCTATAAATTTTGTAATTGCTTTTTAAAAATATGTATCTGATATAAAAAAAATGTAAACAAACCAACGTGAGCTTAAAGATAAATTGCTTAAAGTTGCTACGCGTTTGAGGATAAAATTTAATGAATTTGTTCAGTCAATCAAATCACTCGATTTCCAAAAATAAGGATACAACGAGATGAATTATATTTATCTTTTTACAAATTACACGAAAAACGACAAGAATAACAAAAAAGTTATAATTTTGCTCGTTATTTATGTTTTTACTTATTTATGACAGTAATTTTTATAAAATAACAAAATAATGAAGGGAAAAATTAATGTAACGCGCCAAAAATTGGTAGAATAACGAAATAATTGTGCACAGTTTGGTGGTTTGGCAAATTGGAAAAAAAATTATAATCAATGATTACAGTGATTACTGATCCTCCCTTTTTTAATTGCAATTACGTGCTGCAAAATTTGCAAAATATTGAGCTAATTTGCATTTCCATATTGTTTTCACAAAAAAGAGTTACGATAAAAAATATTTTTTCCAAATTAAAATCTTGGCAATTAATATTAATAATTTAAATATCTATAAATGTCATATAAATAATGTATATTTTACATCGAACATCCGCAGTTGGTAATTCTGCTTCATCTCAAACATATCCGATTAATTTACAACTCATCCTGTTTCTTTGAACCAGTCACTACTTCGAAGATTATATTTGACATAAAATAGTTGATGACGTTCCAAAGGTTTTGATGGAGAAGATAACTTTATTATCCACAATTCCACAAAGCTTTTGAAACTGGTGAGCACGATATTTTGTTTTCTGAAGTATGTTTCATTAGTGTGAGGCCTATTAATGATTGGTTTAAAAGTTACATCCGAAATCGTTGTCAGGTCCTCCAAATTCATGAAAAACTAAGCATTTCAGGTTGTGTTGACTAAAGTGTTCTTAAAGGATCAGTTTTTGGACCTGTTTTTGATATATGTTAAATTTAATTTCAAAATTGATATTTTTGGATATGTTAATGCTTTTGCTGATGGCCTCGCTTTAAGTTATGCAACTCTAGGCTTGTCGTAAGTGATTTATCTAAAGTATTGTACTTCACAATTCTTACTACCATTGCTCAAGTTAAATATTTTTGGCCCTCTCTTTAGGATTTTATTACAGATCTTTAGGTAGTCTTACTGAAGGAAATAATTCTGATTACTTACTGTAAAAGACCCACAATTTAAAGGCGTCTACTGAAAAAGAATGATGGGGCTTGGGCAAAAAGTTCTACTACCCAGGCAAACTTCCAACGAAAATATAATAAGATTTCACAAGGTTGATAAGTTTGACATATAACTTAAGTAGTCTATAAAGCTTGGCACTGGGGTTTAGAATACAAACTGCATAGACATACTTAAATCTTATTTAAAAGCTACCTGAGGCGATATCCACTCATATTCATTTTATTTTTATAAAAAGGATAACCATCTACCAATGGAAAACAATTAACGGCTTCGATAAATCTCCGAAGGGCTTAATATTTAAACATCGGTGGCATTTTATTTTTAAAATGCCACCGATGTTTAAATATTAAGTTATTTTTAGTTCAATTAATGGCCACTATAAAAGTATACTATTAAAAATGTCGCCACAGTCGATTTGATGGCGAAACTAAAGGCTAGCCAAAAATTTACAGATGCGATGAAAAGTGTTTTAAATCGGGACAATCCAGATCGGAACGTTTGGTAATCCTGCAGTCCGTGATATACAAGAAATGAGTTTTATGTAATTTTATTACCTTAAAGGTAACATGAAGGCCAAAGTGCTTGATAAAACTGTAAAAGGAAAGTGTAGAAAAGTTACACGTGTCGTATTAACCCAATAGTAAATTGCAGTTCAAATTAAACAAACTGTTAGATTTGACAGTATGAGACTGTTTATTTATGTATGCTTTGATAAATGATGCAATTAAGCACATTGACTTCTACTGTTCGTGGAGCTTAATCTTCTGCCAACTTTACGCTTGAGATGTTATGAACTATGCTATTTTTTCTTATCGTTTTATACACGATTGCGTGTATTTTGACAAATTTATGGTTTGAATAAATATATAAAATCTACAGCGTGTTTAATTTTCTTGAAAAATTAATAGCACGATAAGTTGCACATTGTAAAGTGCCACGGAAATAAAAGAAAGTGTAAATTGTAAAACTGAATTTAATCCTATAAAATTCAATCAAATCGCCGCATTATTTATTTAAATGATATTTGTGCCCATAACAATTCGAATCGGTATATAAGTATATAAAATAAATACTTACTGTGAAATCTAAAAATTTCCATAAAAATTTTATGATTTTTTGCATCGTAAAATCATTGTATTTTATTTTAATGTATGAATTTTACATATAGTATTGTGAATGCTTTTTGATGGAAAAGCATGATGTGGAAGTAGGATTGGATAAAACTATAAGTTTAAATCACAGTGGGCGAAGAATGCAAAAGAAATTTTTCTTCACTTCGATTTCGACCGGTGATGGCATGGTAAACAACTTGGGTTGCGGAGTTCTATTTATTTGTATTTGTACCCGAAAGTATTCTGCATTTTGAATTATTTATCCTGATTTCACATTTGCATTCAAAACTCTCACAGCACTGAAGTGAAGAGTAAAATTTCACAGGTTCATTTAAGTATTATTTTGGCCAGCGCATTGCTCACTTGGGTTGAAGTAACGTTTAAAAATGACAATAATGGTAAATACTAAACATAAAACCCTATGACTGTAAAAATACCTTAAAATTTTGGATAATACTAGGTCAGCGTTTCTCAAAGTGTGTTCCGCGAAGCCCTACGGAGTTTTTGTGTGAACGAACCATAATTGCCAACCAATAAAACTGATACCGAAATATTTAGTATCGCTGATAACTTTTTTAATAATCATGGCTTAGATTGGAAAAACTGCACGAAAAGCCATAGTATTTTTCACCGCAAAGCATTTGCAGTAAAAAAATGCCATTGTCACTTAAAAAGGTCATTGAGCCTTTTATAAAATCGCGACCATTATAAACACGGCTTTTACAAGATTCTATGGGAATATATTCAGTTTTACTGTCCAATACCGAAATACGATGGCTGTCTCGAGGGAAAGTTCTTGTTCGAGTATTCGAGCTGCGATCCAAATTAGACACCATTTTCATAAAAAAACAGAATGGATTTACAAGACTGGTAAATCCGGTTTGGATACTTCGCCAACATTTTTTCAGAGATCAAAGTCAAGGAACTTCAAGGAAAACAAGGAACAGTGTTCACCGCTGTTATGATTCAACCATTTAAAAAGAAATTGGAATTATGGATCCTTTGTAGTTGCTTCAGTGTGCTAGATAGCTTCACAAGTGATCTTTTTATATTGTGTGACGAAATTTGTCAACATTTGGAAGATATGCTTAGCTAGATCAAACAGATACGATGAGCAAATTAAGAAGGTTAAAAATTATACTTGGATTGGAAACCCTTATATAGTACAGGAAAAAACAGCAAAATTCACAGCTAAAGAGTACGAAGTTTTCATTGACATTTTTTTAGGTTCCTCACTCAAGGAGAAGAATTGGTGCGGAAAACGTTAACAATTTTCGGATTTTCAATACTTTTTGATTAAAACTACATTTTCAAATTGTAACAAATATTATGAAAGCTTAAAAAGTTTGAGAACTTCAACAAAATTCTGATAATTCAGGTACTTAAGTTTGGAATAGTGTTTGTCAGTCTATTAAAAGATTTCATTGTTTTACGAGAAGAACATGTTCTGTTATGATGTGGTAAAAACATAGTTTTTTTTTACTCTTCGACGTTGAAACTTTTCTCGTTCGTGTTACTGTTATTGTTTAGTTTACAATATTATCGCGTATAGTTATGGATGTAAATAGTAACTACCCGATTCGAGATAATTTAAAATGCCGGTATTGTGGTTCCTAGTAATAGACAACCAGAAAAGCCAAGTAGGTTTCTACAGGCGTGTAAGTATATCTAAGGATTTATCTCTAAATAACGTGATTTAATCACAAATTTTAACCGCAACACTCTCTTGATTTATCAAGTTGTATATTTACTTGAAATGCAGGACCATCTGATTTCCGTCACGAGAATTTTCGAAAAAACAGAATGTCATGAAACAGGATATCACAATAGAGTAAATGGTACCTCTAAAGTCATGGTATGGGAGAGCAATCATTTTTTAACAATAATCCCATCCAATTCAGAAGGTCGGTAATGCCAGTTTGTATTCTGTGTGTACCTTGTTACTTATTAGCATTTAAAAAGCTTTATTAAAAATTTGTGACCAGAAGTGCTGGCTAGCTACACACATTGGTTTCGACGAGGTTAGGAAACTTAGCAGTAATTCCATAAAAACTAAGAAGTAAACCATAATTGTCTATGGCCGGCCATAGGAAAAAAAGAAGAGACTGAATTCAAAGGCTAAGAAGTGCAGGTACTGTGAATTCGAAAGGCTATGTTTTAAATCAACTAGCATCAACTGGGCATAGTTAGTCTTAAATGAGTGACCGCGTGGGAATACTGCGTATTGTGTTTTTTTTCAAGGTAGCCATTATCGATGAATTATCTGGTGAGAAGAATATTGAGGAACGTTAAACCGAACCAACAACATCCGGATTGGCTTTTTTATTTTGGATTCGTTATGACACGTCTGAAGGTAAATTTCCCGATTTTGTTTGGAAGAATTTCGATGACTTTTGTCACTGAATTAAATTTTAGTGTAACCTAATTAGGAACGACGATTGAACTTTAAGAATTCATAATTTCACAAATGAAACTCGTTTCAACAAAACCAAAGAAATGGATGGCCAGAGAAAACTCTGAGGTATGTATTGCATTAAAAGTAACAAAATGTATTCCAAACGACCACTTAGCCTCCAAAAATATTCAAAAGAAATCTTTTTCTGCCGTTTTTCGGCACACTAATGTATAAGAACTGGCGAATCTTGCTATAGAAGCCCTAAAGAAGCAGTTTGTCTACAAATGTAATATATTGTAAAAATCAATGTGTCCTAAAACATCGCTCGATACCAATTTAATTCAATTTTAAAGAAACCTAATTAACGAAACCTTTTGCTTATATTAAACAAGTTCGTCCGGAAATTGACCGGCTGATCGTGCAAAATATTTTAAAACTAGTAAAATTTAGTCAATGGGCTGCTCCAGATTTTAAGTTTACGATAAATTCACAAATAGAGATTGAACGATATCCGACTCCGCGAATAGAAAAACCTTTCTATAAACTAAAACACAAAATTGATCTGATTAACACATATCTGCAAATCGAATTGCCAGATGATCCAAAGCAACTATGGTAATTAATAGAATTTTTTGGTTGTTTTAATAACAAAAGTCGCCTTTCGGCGCTACGACCAACTGTATTTCATATGCTGACAATATTGCTGGTTAATCGATAACCAGCAATATGGCTCGACGATATTGCTGGTTAATCGATAAACACATTGGACAATTACCAAAATGTTGTCAAACATGTCAAGTTGTCTCCAGTTCGCCGAAAGAAAATGTTTCTATTTGGCCAGTCGTATCCAAAGAGTTTTAACAGTTTTGTAAATTGAATTCAATCGGTCATTTACCGATCGCACCATTCCATCAAGCTTCCAATGATCAAGCTGAATGTTTTGTTAGAACATAGTCAATTGGCTTTATTGAAATTTTTATCAACATATCGATCAACTTTCAATCCAGTTTTACAAAAATCACCGGCTGAACTTCTTCATGACAGGCAACCTAATTCTACTCTCGGTTTTATTTTATTCTCTACTAATCGTAACAAATAGCTTATGCAAATACTATTCAAGAGGTGCCAAGTTGTTTGACGGCCGAATCATCAAGAAAATAGAACACAAAATGTTTTTTGTCGAAACCGAAAACAGATTCTGGAGAAGGCAATAAAACCAACATCGTCACAGATGCCATGAAAAAAATATATTTTCACATCTAGAAACAAATTGAGCCAATATCGAAGTCTCATTGCCAAATCACTCGAATGTTTTACATTCTACTGACCAATCATCATTGCCTGATAGTCAACAAAACCCTAGAAGATCGAAATCCAGTTTATTTATCAACGCTAGATGTTAACAACCTTGATCATACTATCGAAGCAAATATTTTTCCACCCTAAAAAGTGAACCAAGAACGGGCGATTCCACTAAGTCTAGTTTGAACACCATGTAGATCGGTCCGAAAAAAAAATGAAAACCGTTCGACTGATCGCTGATCTGTTAAGATGCGAGAAATAAAAATCCAACGCATTTACTCATGTGTGAGTCCAACTGTTCACTTTCGATATACAATTTTTTAACTAATTTTCTAATCGACACAATTTTGAAATGCAGAAAAACATGAACTTTACTATCATGAAAATTTCAGAAATTTAGAGAATTCATGATGTTTAGCCCATAGCCATAAAATTGTCAGATTTATGCCTTAAATCATAATTATGATAACTATCTCAAAACATTTCGGGAATGCTCTTGGGGAAATTCAAACCAATCTTACATGTGAATAAAACTATAGCTGAACCTATAATACATAAATATGCGAAAGTTTCAACATTTCTGTAAACGATAGTGTTTGCTAATTGTAACGCAAACACATTCGAAGCATCTTGAAACAACCAAAGCGAAGAAAACTGACATATGTTAACTGCTGAGGTGAATGACAATTTAACAAAAAAATAAAACAAGTAGAGATTTTAGGAAATGATATAATGTATAGCCAATAAGAGAATAAATAAGAAGCATGAGTAGCGATTAAACAACAAGAAGTTTGTAAAGCATTGTTGAATGTAGATAAATAAGGAATACTATCGATGTTTAGCTTTCATGGATAATAAAATTTTAGTTCGATTTTTCCATAACTTAACTTGTGGCAATTCATCTGCAGACAAAACACTCTAGACGTTGGTTTTCAGTCTGCATTACGAAATTATTAAAGTTCCGGCTGATAATCCCTATCAAGAGCAATATAAATTATCTAAAGTACTTTTGATAACGATCTAAAGTTAAACAGTTTAAAAAAAGCTTTCAAACGTCTTAAATTCTGTATACAGCAATTTTCATTAGTCAGTGAATTATTAAACAGTTTTTGGATATTTGAAAAAAAAAATCAAAGTCGAATGTATATTGAATTATTAACGAAGCCGTTTTGTGATATAGGTAAGTTAAAAGAAATTCTTGTATCTTAAAAGTTAGTATGTTCGAGTAAATATGATTACAAAACAACAAAACAATGTTATGGCTGTTTTTTTTTGTATGAACGGATTAGTATCTAGAATATGTCATTCTAATTTATAAATCCAAGCAGATCATACTGACAACATAAACCACGCACATCTGTTTTCATATTTCATGATTGTTGTGTATTCAAATATAATCAGAAATACAACAACGATGACGCTATATATAGAAATTATTTTTTGTATCTAAACATTTTGTCATGACATGAAGCTGGCATACGCAAGCATACGTCACACCTGAAACTGTATTATCATCGATGATACTTACTACAACTTTTCTTTTTTTAATCCATTAAAATTTGTAACCAAGATACCGATTTCCATATACACACACGAACACACCGAGCTCAATAACTACTTAATCCAAGTTCCGATTCAAATCTATCGAATATCAACCTGCTGAAAAACATATGTTTCAGCAAGCATTAAGTCGCACAAATCCATTACACTTGACACTACACATGTCGAAACTGATAACATGCATTGATTTACACCGTTCGCAAATCGCGATTATAATTTGTGTACATAAATACATTGCATAAATATGTATCGCAATAACAATAACACTCACACATAATAATTTATGAACGCTATGCTTTGTGATAGCATTAAAAACCATAATAATAATAAAAACTCACTAGTTTCCTTATCACACATGAAATTATAACATTATTTTTTTTTTTTGTTATTTTTGTCACCAAACCGGATTTTTTTTTTTTTTTTTTAAACAACACAACCACTTTCATAATCCACTGTAATCCAAAACAAAAAATTTGTACATCTTTTTATCTACAGCAATTCTTATAAGAAACTGTTTGAAGTATCGTAAAAAAATAAAGAAATTTCCTTATTTTGCGATGGTGTGTTAAAATGTTTTCTTATAAGAATTCTTTTAGCTCCTTGATTTTTTCGATTTTTTTTTTCATCTCATTTTTTTCGGTCGGTGTGTGTGTGTGTGTGTGTATGGATGCGGAATTACATATTGTCAAAAAAAAAATAAAAACGCATTTTTATAAATTTCTATTCGCTCGTAAATTTAATGGATTAGCGTTATGAAAATTTAGAAAAAAAACAATTTAAGCTTACCTTAAAATTTTTATTAACGCTAACTAATGTATTTAATCCACCAAAACGATAGAAATCATTTTTTAAAAAAATAAACTTTTGACATCTCGCAACACATACACCCGTCGCCATTTTAAAATTTTTTACTACTGCCAGAATTTTTAAACATTTACTGGTGCTCGCCGACAATACTATATTCTTCTCGTGTCTAATTTCTATCTCGGTTCTATTTATTCAAATCAGTTGTGTATTTGTCTCGTTCACTCTACATCGGTAAATTATTTTTTATGTACTTGTCTCTTTTATTTTATGTAATGTCGTCTGTATAACGGTCTCGTTTTAATGTTTTCATTTTATTTCGATAAAAACAAAAAATATACAGTAAAATTGCAATTACCGCGTATTTATGTGTGAAAGAGATGGCATGCTTAGTGGAATCGCCCGTTGATATTCGATAGATTTGGTTTTTTTATTTTTGTATTGTAGCAGCATCTAGTTTGTAATAGAAAAACAATTATAACGTTCTCTATTAACGAATTTTTAATTTAATTAAGTTGTTTTTTATATAATTAATGAAGATGGCAGTCAAACGGAATTTAAATTTTTAATAACTTTAGCGAAACTGTTGTAGAGTAGCGGTACTAAAAGATAATTTTTTTTTTTTTTTTTTTTGAAATATTAGTAAACCCTCGATGTAGATGGTGCGGTGCTGCACAACTCGATGCAAAGTAGTCAAATTGGCTTATGAAATTGCGAAATATCGATAGTTGGAACCGAAAGTTCTAAAGATACATATTTGGATATCTGGAGCCGATGAATAGAAGGAGTTAAGCCCTAAATGGTCCAGTAACACATATATGATCTGCATACACCAAGCCATGATGTGAAAATGTTGTGTTGAGGTATTCCCTTCGTAGGAAAGATGAGTTCTAAAGTGATTAGAAAAAAAATTTTGGACAAATCCTCAAAGATCGAATTACTAAAATTCTCGATAGCTTTTTAACTTTTTAATGGCTGCATTACGGTTATTTAGCATAAACGAACATTTTTTGCACCCATGATCTTCCAAGTTCTATCGCTTTTGGTAACCCAATTCTTATCCAAGTCATTGCTCGACTTCCGACTTAAATTCTGCTTGCAGGTATCTTATTTAGGTCTCAATGTCTAAGTGCTTTGTGTTTCTGTGCATTTCGATGTTTATTATGGTGTTCGGCAAAACCGTCTAAGTTCTATAGAAAATTCGGGTTTTGGCCAAAAGCATTTCAATATTCGTCGAAGGTAAATATTTACAGTACACTTATGACAGTAGTACTTATTTTACACACGAGCTCAAAAATCATATTTGGCCTTGCGTGACAGGACAGATGCATATCTGGCTTTGTCTATGCGTTGATTTATGCGTTTATGGCCTTCTTCTGTCCTTCCTGTTTCCGACCAAGGTAAATTTCTTCGATGGATCCTCTTCGCAAATTACCACTCTCTTTCGAGGAATTTACAACTCTATGAGTTGTAAATTCTCTCTATGTCGAGATTCATTATAGTTAATGATTTTAATATTTGAAATCACTTCATCGCGGACCTTCTTGATAGTTTTCTCAGTCCCTTATCAAGTAGCATTTGCATAAGCCGCAAATCGATGTGTGAACTAATCCTTTTAGGATTAGGAGATGACCTCCGTAGCTGTAAAGCAAGTGGTCCATGATTTTATTATAATGGGTCATGGCCACACTGCTCGTGTTGTTTTAGTGAAACACAGCTGCTCGTGTTGTTTTAGTGAAACTTTCCAGATGGGATGGTATTTTGCCATATGTCTAGTTAGCATTTGCGTAAACGGTGCACAAAGCGCAAGGCTCTTTATCCATCCCTTCTTCGATGTTTGAAAGGAAACTATAAGTTGCCCAGCCTGTATAATACCAGGTTACCGTATCTCACACTTTGCGTTTTGTAAGGTTAACCCTAGCAAGTCTTTCTTTTTCAAGATAACCTCCGTACTTAAATTTTTTTATATTCGTGGAATATTTATAGTTTCATTTTCAAATCGGGAAAACGAAGTTTTCTTAGTTAAAGAATTTAAACTGAAATAACATTGCAGTCGAGCGGTCCCACCCTTAAAATCGTTGGAAATTTGTTAAATTACATGATTAATGCTCCCGCTTAATTTATGCGTCTTCCGGGGTTCTTCAAAGTAACCATAAAGGTTCACTATTGTTCTTGCTATTCCTCAGTGATGTGATTGACTGTTTTACATTTTCATGTTGTCTACTTTACGCCGGCGACATTAAAATTCTCGCTTCAGTTACTAACATATCATACTGTTTGAAGTTTAAGAGTGATCTGAATTTGTCTAGTTGGACTGTCAAAAATTTTTTTTTCCTGTATCTCCAATTTAGGAGCATTGGGCGTCTACTATTCTGAACCATGTTACTCTATTTGGGGCTATTGCTTTAATTTCCGCCCATGATTTTCCCAGGTGTTTTGCCTCTGCTAGCATCGTTCTCTTCCATGTCATTGCTGGCCTTCCAACCTTTCTTTTTCCTTGGGGGTTCCAATCTAATGACATCCGCGTTATATCACTTGATGCCTTTCTCAGTGTGTGGCCAATCCATCTCCATTTTCGTCGCTTTTTTTCGGTCTCAATGTCTGACTGACATGTTGTTCTGTGCAGATTGATGTTACTAATCGTGTTAGGCCAGAAGCACTTAAGTATTCGTCGAAGGCATTTGTTCGTTTCTTAATTTTGCATTGATTGTAGGTGAGATTCTATCAAGGATGATCATTACGAGTACCTTTATTGTTGTGTTGAGAAGGGAGATACCTCGCCAGTTCCTACATTCTCTTAGGTCACTTTTCTTGGGTATCGTAATTATCAAGCCTTCTTTCCATTTCATTGGAATTCTCCCAGAATTCTAGACTTCTTGGATTATTGGTGTTAATATGCTTGCAGTTGTATATGAATCTCTTTTGAATATTTCGGCGGATATATTGTCTGTTCCAGCGGTCTTATTGCTCTTCAGTCTACTAATGACATCTTTAACTACATCTTTACCGTTCCGTTGGTGGATGGGTGTTGCTAGTTTCGTTATTGATATTAATTGATGACTGGAGATTTTCGGGGTCGCCGATGACGTCTTCTTCGAAATATTCCTTCCATCTCTTTAACTGCGCTTCATCTGTTGTTAGTACTTGATCATTAACGTTCCTTATAGGTGGTATGTTTGTAATTTTACCAGTGACCTTTCTTACACACTGGTGTAGTGCTAGCATATTTTGGATTGCTGCTGCCTCTTCAGCAGCTTTGAGAATGTTTTCTGTATATTTTCTTCGATCATTCCCTGCCATCTTTTTTACTTGACGCGCTGTTTCCTCGTATCTACGTTTCACCTCTGTCGTGTTATGTTGGCACATTTGCAACTTAAATTGACGGCATTCCTCAACTTTCTGCCATGTATCATCACTGATCCAAGGTTTCCGATTGTATTCTCTGTAGTACGTCCGTAGCAGTCTTGATGTAGGCTTCTTCTGCTTGGTTCCATCTTTCTTCTATACGGGTGGCTTTAAACTGAAGATTGAGTTGGAGCGTTTCATTGAAAGTGTTTCTTATTTCAGTGTCCCTCAATCTATTTGTGTTAAATTTTCTTTCTATTTGTCTTTGAATGTTTTACAGCTGCTGGCTTGATCTTGAATTGTGCTATTACCAGTTGTACAACTGCGCACCTCATTGTTCTTACATCTTGCAGTGATGTGAGGAATTTCTTTTTGATCATTACGTGATCTATCTGATGTTCTATTTCTGTCATGGCGACGTCCATGTGTGTATATTTTTGTGTGAAAACCTACTGACGCCTTTGATGTGTGATACAGAAGTCGACAAGTCTTTCACCATTTTTATTTCGCACAGAGTCCAATGTATTTCTTCCCATGATAGTGGTTAGGTTGACGTTGTCTATACCAATTTTTGCATTGAAATCTCCTTGTATGATTTTGACGTCATTTTTGTGCGTTCTTGCTATTGTGGCTTGTAAACTGCTCGTAGAACTCATCTTTTGTTGTATCTTCTGCATCTTCTGTTGGGGCATAGCACTGAATGATAGTTGTGTTTCTTATTTTTGAATGGAACCTTGTTCCAGTTTCCGATTCGTGTCCGTGTACGATAGCCAAGGGTCAATATTTGTGTTGGTGTTCGGTTTGTGTTGTTATTTGTAATAGTATTCGTTTCTGTAATCATTTAGGTTTCACAGATTAACGAATGATTGGGCCATTGAATCCTAGCCAGTTTCCAGGGCTGATGGATAAGGTATACTGGCATACCGGGAATTCTTTTTCATGTTTTGTACTTTTTCTTCTTAGATGTTCCCAAGCGGTCAACCAAATATGTACTATGGTTGCTTGACGTTGTTCATGAATGGTGTGACGTCTCTTATGCCTCCTCTTCTCACCCCCCTACTGTCAAAATTAGATTGCTACTAAACATTAACTTTGAAATTATTGTATTTTTAATTTGTTTGGCTAATTCTGGATTTAACCGAATGACATCGGCTAAAATTGAATTCGTTCAAAAGGAGTTTGTCCTATTTGCACTTCGACGTTTGCCATTTGTTCACTCTAACACATACTAGCTTCCTATTTAAAGTCTAGATGGTATGTTTAAAGTACAGGCTATGCTTTATTTTCCAATCCATTGTTCATTGGAGTATTTACCTGATTCGTTTTGTGATTTGCTTAATACTAATAATGATCAGAAAATCATCAGCAAAAGTCCTTATAAAGGTTGTTTCGGTTGACGGTATATCAGCGAAGTAAAGTAGCTATAGGATAGGTTTCAGTACGCTACCTGTGGCACTCCTGCAATGGTGGAATTCAAGAATTTTTTCTTCTCTGGTTTTTTTAACAATATTTTTTGTCCACCCTTGAAAAAATCAGGCACGTATTTAAGACTTATAGACTGGTTTAGGATTAACTTTAATGCGATTTTTGGGTTTTTTTTTTCATTTGGTCGCATCTCCTTCTATATTCCTTAAAATTGGCACGTGGATTGGGGGTCTCGTAAATCTTCTCTTGTAGCTTTCCAAAGAGATTATTGTTTATCAATTCTTTAAGTTCGTTAATTAGTCGGTTACTTTTATTACTTACTCTGCTTCTATGACATATTCGTCTTTTTCCACGTATTTCTTTTACCAATTTACGAATTTCTAGAGGGTAGATGATCTCTTATTCAAGTTTTTCTCCTAACACTGGTGGGGCTTTTGGCTACCCCTCGCATAAAGTTAATGCAATTTTCAGCATGCTGGTTCTCTCTAAATAATTTTCAACTGTATATTTCACGTTCCTGCAATTAAACTACAAATAAATCCACCTACATACATTTATGTAATATGCCATCAAATCATAAGATTAATTTTTTTTTTTTAATTTTTAATTTACATTTTTTTTTTTTATTGTCTGTAGAAGAATTATTTTGTTTTCTTTTTTAAAATTTTCTATCATTTTTCTTCAATTCATCAATATAATAATAATTTTTTTAATTATACATATTAATATAATAAATTTACAATTTTTTAAACAAAATATATAATATATACATATATATGTATATGAAATTAAAGAATCAAAATTTTAAATAATTTTTATGTAAAAAT
Source organism: Tipula confusa (assembly GCA_963556175.1). NCBI lineage: Eukaryota > Metazoa > Arthropoda > Insecta > Diptera > Tipulidae > Tipula > Tipula confusa. Next base: position 66,009,645 of record OY744477.1, on the reverse strand, counting down.
TATATTTATTTATTTACATTATATTCAGTATTTTTTTTTAATGTAAGAAGGAAACATAATTTTTTAATAACTAAATGATTTTATTTACATGTGAGGATTAGTGAATATCCTTATTTTTATTTTTTTTATTTATTTTAGTCCGATTTTACAGCAAGATTTTCTTTAATAGGAGAGACTTACAAAAAAAAAAAAAAAAATACAAAAATGGCACTTATAAAAAAATAATTTTTTTAATTTATCGTAATTAAATAAGAAAATGTCAATCACTGGAATAAATATCATGCTTTATGTATATTCGTTGTGTATAAGCTCAAAAATAAAAAATAAATAAATAAATCACTGGAATGAAAAAATTTCAATTCTCAAACACAGGAGTGTAGTGGCACGGCACGATAATTTTATAATTAATTTTAAATTATTATGAATCGATATGTTTATGTTTATAATTTTGTTTTTTTTGTTACTTATAAGATAAGTACACGTTAAGTACAACACTTGTTTTATTTAATATAACTGACTTGTTGAGTATTTAAAATGAAAATGAAATATTTTTTTTTTATGGACACACCATTTCAAGTTTGGTGACATTACGATTTTAGTTTAAATATATTATTATTATTTCCCTGTTATAACTAATTTTTATTACTCTTAAATTTATTTATAATTAATAAAAGCGTTAATTTAATTAATATGTATTCATAAATTTAATTAATTATACTTTCTATACCTAAACATAAATTCAATTTTCATGATGTCGTGGATAAATCTTCTTTTAACCATTGTGGAATGGGTCGTGATCCTAATTTTTTTAATAGTTTTACAAGAGCTGTATTATGGCTTAAATAATATCTGAAATCATAGATTATGTATTAGAAAATGTTTAAAAACAAAAACTAATAACAATTTGAAATTTACCTTTGTAATATTTTATTACTTTTATCGTCCATTGGCGGATAAATTCGCCCCTTTGATTTGCCTAAACATTTATTACGATTTTCACCAACAATTTGACAAAAAAATCCTTTTTTCGTATCGTATCGCAATTGATTCGTATAATCAAATATTGGTGTAATTTTTAAAAACCGTTGTAATTCGATAAGTACATCGATTGGATTCGATCGTAATTGTTCACCATCGATTATATGTACTTGCTGTGCTGGATAGTAGGCCAACCATCGTTCTAAATGTTGTGCATACTTTCCCGGATTTAAACAGCGATTTCGTAAGTCGCGTAGTTGTTTTGGCGATGAATCAATGGCCGTGATTACCTGCAAGTAAATAAGTTAACATAAATAATAAGATATATGATAAAGCAATTTATGATATGATAATAAAACATAAAAATAAAGGTTTATGCTGTATATGTTTCGGAGGTGCTATGTCCTTTGACTACTCGGAGTCCTTTTATTCCACTTAGATCTTTGTTGTAAACTTGTCAAGTAATCCTTAGACCAAATTATCTAAAATCCTTGATTAATTTTTAAAAGTAGTTTTTCTACAGCTGAGTAATTTTTTACAGCTACTAACCAAAAGAAACAAAGATAGGAAATTTTTTGTAAAACTACCGGTTAATTAGTCCGGCAAACTTAGAAGGAATTCCTGATTTAAACCGCAATATCATGGTTATATTAGGTAGTATAAATAGCTGAAGCATATGGTAGAAAAAGAACCGATATAAATCAGTACTTTCATTGAGCAATCGCGAATCCGCACTTCGAATTCAGTTTAAATTAAAAGCCTTATGGACACATCCGACGAAGTGATTTGTGGCCGCATAGCCTTGGGAGACGTTGCCGAATCGAGTGATCCCTAGCTCATATATATCTTATCAAAGAAGTTAGATGATAAATCAAGGACACAAACGGCGGAAAAACTACCCAAGTAGAAATACCCACATTTGCTGATTTTTTGAAATTTCTTGTTCGACGAATTCAAACCATAAGTTGGAAACATTCTGTTTTAAAATGCCTATCTCATCGTAAATGTATGATGCAAACATCGAGTATGTTGCACTCGAGTAAAGATGATGAAGAGTTCACAGTTAACTCCACGTCAAGTCTGCACCAAACGAAGGCCCTGTAAATTATTCACACAGCGAAATATGTCAGACTATATATCCAACTGCAATTATTAAGTGTTAGGTTCTTTCGGTAATATAATCAGCTGTCGAGCTCTACTAGACTCAGGATGTCAAGTGCGCTTCATTGCGGAAGCATGTACACATAAGTTAAACTTAACAAAGGTGAATGCTCCATCAGTGGTTACTAAGGGGATCATCAATTTTTTAATTAAACTTGATTTTGAACCAGAACTTTTAAATTTTTATTCAGAATTTTTATTTTTATCGACCACATCGGTGCTTCGAAATTCCAACGCAACAACAAAATAAAGAGTTCTAATTGATGGCTCTACTAAAAGCTCATCTGGGGCTTCTCTGAATGATTGCCTTGCAGTTGGTATAAACACATAGTCAAGTCTGTATGCAATTTTAATCCGGTTCAGAGAACATGCAATCATGTTTTCAGCTTATGTGGAGAAAATGTATCGTTAAATACATTTCCAAAGACGATACCTATGATTAAATAAATTGTATGGCGTCCAACTCCTTCCGCTTCACTCAGTCATTATCGATTGCTGACCGTTACGTACGGACTATCGTCTGTTTCATTTTTGGCTATACGGGCATAAACCGAAATGACGATAGAAAGTCAAACGATGATGCCAACTGCTACAGCGGCAATACTTAACAACATATCGATTTGATAGTCGATTTAATCCACATACCGATGCATTCACATTCTCGTCAAATTCACATTGAAGCAAGATGGATTTTTGACCCAATGGGTTGGATCGGCCCAATCGGTATCAAAATTTTTTTAATTTTTTTTTTTTTTTAATTTATTGAAACTAGTCTTTTCAGACTAACCATCAATTTACATCTGCATTCTTAAAAACTAAACTATAATGAGGTCACTGTTGATCCGGCGATGCTCCAATACTGACGAGCTCGGAGGGTTTGGTTCTCTTTAGTCTTCTAACCAAGTGTTCATTATCCAGTAGCCGAGAGGATCCGCATTAACATGTTGCAATAGCCTCGATTCATGCTTCGTTGCAAATCTTTTTATTTCATGTTTTATATCCGGTATCCCCAAATCTCTATGCCAATCCTTATTACGAAGTACGTTATTCTGCAAGTTTTGTATAGGTTTGATGTTAGCATTTTTAGTACAGCCCCAAAGCTGAATACCATATAACCAGACCGGTTTTAGGATTTGATTGTAAATCAATATTTTGTTGTATGTGCTAAATTTTGACCTTCGTCCAATTAGCCAGTACAATTGTCTATATTTAAGATCAAGCTCCTTTCTTGTCTTCTTCACATACTCTTTCCATTTGAGCTTAACGTCCAGTGTCATACCCAAGTATTTGGCGGAGTTCTCGTAAGGCACCACGACATCGTTTATGCTGATTGGCGGCGGATTAACCAATAGTTTGTTCGTAAAGTTGACATGCACAGATTTTAATTTATTAAGTTTAATTTTCCATCGCTTGGTCCACTGGGTGAATTTTTTCACTTGCATATTGAAGTTTATTCGCCGTCTCTTCGACAGTTTTCGCTGTTGCTAGTATAGCGGTGTTGTCAGCAAACGTTGCTATGCTTACATGATCGGACTATGGTATATCACTTGTATAAAGTAGATATAGGAGTGGGCCCAGAATACTGCCTTGTGGGATTCCTGCCCTTACCCCTCTCTCAGTTCAGAATACTCATCTTCTTGTCTTAGTCTGAAAAGTCTTTCAGATAATTACGACTCCTGAAGGTCAACATATGGTCCTGGAAGCATAACTTTTAGTTTATGTATTAATCCCTCATGCCATACCTTATCGAAAGCTGCTGCCACGTCCAGAAATAAGGTAGAACAAATTTGTTTATCTTCTAACGCCTTTTCTTTAATGTCTGTAATTCTGTAAACCTGCGGTGAATTGTTGAATGTTTACATCTGAATCCAAATTGGTGATCCGGTATTAGGTTTCTACTTTCTATTATTGGTGTCATTCTTCTCAGAAGAAGTCTCTCCATTAGCTTTGAGATGATATGAAGCTGGGATATCGGACGATATGATTGAGCTTCATTTGGCAGTTTACCTGGTTTCGGTAGCATAATAATGTCTGCAACTTTCCAGGTAGAAAGAACATGCAGTAATCTAATAACAGCATTAAACAAATGGGTTAGTTGAACAATAGCTTTCTTTGGTAGTTGCTTTAGAATTTCTCCTGTTAAAAGATCATATCCAGGAGCCTTTCTGGTCTTCAGATTGAATTTTATTTCCCTATTAACTTCTTTCTGAGTTATAAGAGGGATTCTGTTCCCATAGTCGTTCCATTTTCGATTATAATATCTAATTCGATCTCATTTGGTCTCATTCGGTTGGAAAATACCAACCGGGTGATCAGCAAACCCTTCAGCTTTTGATTTGTTATCCCTGGCCCATGAGCCATCACGTCGCTTAATAGGAGGGATCTGCATGATAAGGGATTTCATTCTTTTGGTTGCCTTCCATAATGAGTAGTCTGTATTTTCATCAGCCGTCAACTTTCCAAGAAACGAAGAAAACGATCTTTCATTTAGCTTCTGAATTTCTCGGTATCAAAATGAAAATATTTATTGAACAGCTATAGATTCTAAATTTAGTCTGGGATGATCCTTTGCCAGATAAGGAAGCAAATCAATTGACAGAGATACAAGTCGCACTCCCAGGTTTTTAAAAAATAACGAATCAAAGATTTACTCAATCAGTGAAAGGGTCTAAATCGAGTTACATAGATTCAGTGACGCTAGAACTGCGTCTACGAAGCTGTTAGATACTACAGGGTCACTACAGAAATGGGAGAAATTCTTACAAGATTACTGTCACTTATCAGTACTACTTTACTATTAACCGAGCTAATATAGATGTAGTACCGAAACAAGTCTAGCAATTGGGCAAATCTATTTATAAACAGATCATCGATCGTATTAGATTAGCTTATGCTTGATATATAGCCACAAGTTGCATTAATCAGGTAGCGACGGAAAACTTAAATATATATCCGGTAGCTGCTGGAATTATTCAATCCGATAAGAACATGGCTGATCTTATTTATGACTGGGTCTAATCAAAAAGATTCATTAATCGATATTAAAAAATAGGTCGTCAAAATGCTCAACTCATCTGGATTTAAGCTTCGAAAGTGGGCTACCAATAGCCACATGATGCAAGATCGACTCAAGCTGCAATATTCCATTGATGGAAAGGCAATAACACAAAACGAATCCATTAAACTGTTGAGCCTAAAGAGGAATCCAAGCAAGGAAGCATTTAATTTCTCTGTTTGCTTTATCGAAAAAGAAAAGCAGAATAAATGAATACTTCTGTCTGAAGTCAGTAGAATTTTTAATCCGCTAGGTTGGTTACCGCCAACGCCGATAACCATACGAATTAAAATAATGTTCCAAAGCCTAATGTTACGAGGTACAAATTGAGATGATCTACTTCCAAATTATGTATGCAACCGATGGATGCTTCGCAAGAAACTTAAAGAGATCAAACAATTATGCATCCCAAGATGGTTACAGTTGATGGTTAAAAACCAAAGTCTCACCAATTAAGCAACTGAATTTGGAACTATTAACAGAATTGGTCAACTCTATCAAAACTTTGAGGGAGCACGTAACAATATACATCCAAAGATAGGAAAGCGTTTGTAGCCAACAGGATGTCCACAATTAAAGAACAATTCCCACGTGAATGTTTGCGTCATGTACCATCCAAGAAAAATAAAGACTGTGGGTCCCGGGGTAGCTGAATTATTAAGCCCATATTGTATATGCTGGAGTGGACCAAGAAGGTTGCACTTAGCAAAAAAGTTCCAGTGGCCGGAACCACAGACGTTCATATCAAACCGAAGTGAGAATAATAAGCGAAGTGTGTCGATGAATTATTGAGCTGCTTTAATAATTGTTTCACCAGTTTCAAAAGCATAAATTGACGCATATAATACGTCAATACGTAGGTTGAGCTTTTGTAGTCTACCACCAACCCTTACGTTCGAGACCCTTGTATTGCAGCTATAATTCTATCGGGCATGCTCTGGTTAGTTTATCAGTAGTTATGTAGCTTGATATCTCTTTAGAAATTCGGAGATTCCTTTTTTAAGGATCAAATGAATCTGAAGCAATAGGCAAGTGTTCTTCAGATTTTAAGATCTTATAAAAGCCTTGATAGTTCTAATTATTCCGCAGCAGAAACCATATTGGTGAGCAAGCATATGGTTGTAACTCTTTATTTGCTGCTTATTCAACCACATAATTCTAGTCTTGGCAACGAAATTCTAGTTTTATAAGAGCGATTTTGGTTTTTTCCGCTATTAGATAAACTACTGGTGTGCCTTGTCTGTTTGTTGTTTTAAAGTATACTGCTGTCGCCAATGTCCTTTAGTCTGGATCATTAAAACCATGAAACATGTGATTTTTTTGTTATTTATGATTTATCCATCGAGGTATGGTAATGTTTTCAATTTAAGTTAGAGTTTCTATGAAATGAATCCAATGATTTTGTAATTCGATACTCAGCTTTTCATCCTAATCAATACCAGCTATCCATGGATTCTGCGTTAATAGTTTTACTTGGATGATTATCTGTGAAAACTAACCTAGTGGGTTACAATTTAGTGGGTTACAATAGTGGGTTACAATTTGGCAATTTCGGCTAGTATGATCTGTTTTGTTGGCTTATGGATTTATTTTAAATGATCTAATCTTGAGCTCAAATATGACCGGTTCTCGGTTTTATGTAATTTTAAGCGTTTTTACTGTCGAAGTTGTTGATACTCTCGATAAAAAGGCTTTGAAAAAATCTTGCTACTGTAATTCGTTCTAAATCTCTTAGGTATGTTTTTGGATCCTTTTGAAAAGAAACACAAACTTTGTAGCGCCCATCTTTAAACCGTTTTTGTAGTGAATATTACAAATATAAGAAAATCTTAAAAGTACTCTGAAGTATTATGATATCCTTGATGTAATCAGGAATAATATCAATGCGAATGCAGATACTGCATTATAGTCTTATAATACGCCACTGCAAACTGGAGTAAAATATCAAGAAGTTAGACATTTTATAATGCCGATAAACGAGATATAGGTACATTGGAATATCAAATGACCACAAGAGACAAGGCACTGAATACTTTTGTTCGAGGTCTCAAAGGAGATCTCTCAAGATTGATGAGTATGAGAGGACTATTAAACTTGCCTGAAAGGCTACATTTATGCCTCAAACTTGAAAATGATCAATACCGAATAGCCTTGGCAACATGCACATTCGCAAACCTATATTATAAATAACAAACCATTTTTGGCAAAATGCAATGATATACCTTTCTGGACCCGACAATAAACTTAAATTTTTCATTTTATCAACGCTAAAATGATTTGACGGAATAATTCGGAATGATATAGCCTTATATAGCTCGGTGCTCAAATACACACCAACGAAAGTTTTGTGAGCATTAACAAAAATATAAGAATTTCACTCAAACAACACGTTTCGGACTCCACAGCACTTCCCACCTAAATTCCGGACAGTTAAAAATATTGAATCATTTAATAGAGATTTCCTTTTCTTCGATTCTGAGAAAAAATTAACTTCTACAACCAACGTAAAGGACAAATTTAAACTATAAAAAACGATCTACTCCCGACTGTATCCTTATTTTAATAAAACATGAAATAATTTGTTATAAAATAGGAATAGTTTGGGTCGTTCCCAAAAAAGAGGCGCCTCCAGAGAAAAACATATAGAATGGTGATTGATTCTTGAAAACTCAACTCAATCACGACTCCCGACATAAACGAGATTTTTGCAAATCTAGGGGAAAAAAAATTTCTCACGATTGTAGATCTCAAATGAGCGGATTTCACTGAATTCCACTAAAAGAATCCGATATTGTAAAAACATTGAGGTTGAGCTTAATGAGAAATTTCCTATAGATACGGATCTTACGGATTAAAAAGTAAACAATCTTACGGATCACCAGCCGCTTACCTACGCATTTACCTCATGCAGAACTATTGTGGTAGAGTCTGTGTTATCGAGAATAAACATAACTACAGAGGCAATTTGTACATTTCATTAATAATTTTGGAGCAAAAAATCAGAGAAGGGGTTAGCCTACAAGATTTCTGACATTTATGATGCAATATCAACAACACAACATCAAACTCAGCGATGAAAATTCTTACCAAATAGTAGACCCCTTCTTAAATTACACTAGACATGATATCACCTAACAAAATTTCAATAATAATGGTCTCGTAAATATCTTTATGTGTTATTTGAATCCACACACCATAAATTGACTAACGATAGTGGAAACAATATTGGGACGAATACAAGAAACTCGCCGATTGGCTCATTGCAATTCACAAGAAAATCGAGATCAAATATAATTGAAAGATTTTACTTCCCAAGAATGCGGAAAAAATTCGACATGCAAAATTAGTACGACCGTCACTCAAACAAACCTATTTTAAATCCATTACTATACTAAACTATCCAGGACACACACTTTACGTACCCGAGGTAGAAGTGATTGATAATGAGAGAGATCTTAACTCAACTTCCATAATATCAATGAAGGAAGACGGGGTCTAACAACACCAAGAAGAAAATATTATAAAACATCATTCTTCTAAGTTCAAATGAGGACTTTTGAATTAGTGATGGAAAGAGTTAACACATAACTATTAATAAATATCATATTGCAATATAATCTAACATCATAAGCACGTTGCAAATGCAGGGGAACATTCGTTAAAAAATTAATGATAAAAAATCATTTTTAATTTTTAACCGTAGCATTTATATTTAAAGATAAAAATAAGAATTTAGTTGTAATCCAATTGTAATCATATAAAGTTAAATAAAAATTGATTTTTTTAAAATAAAAAATAAAAATTCTTTAGTGAAAAGTTAACTTATAGTTAAACCACAGATAATTATACCAGATAAACATCTTGTAAGGCCCAAATTTACACAAGTAAATTTGTACTATACAAATTAATGCAATAGAAATTTTACCAAACGAAAAATATATTTACAAATGAAAACGCATACTTTCATCCTTTTCTTTTTTTTTTGCACGACTATTTGTTTTATTTTCGAAAGGGACAAAAATATGCGTTTTATATGTATGTTTGGTGTTTGGATAGATTTCGGTTGCATTATTTTGCGTAGTATGAATTTACTTGTGTAAATTTTAGCCATACAAGATGTTCATCTGGTATAGTTATCTGTGGTTGAACCAAAAAAAATAAATTATAAGATACACATACTTATAATTAATAACAATAAAATTTTCTCACCTGATAAAATGTGTAGTTATTTGCAACAGCATCGCCATGTGCTTTTGTATGTTGGTACCATGAATATGCTCGTTTTGCTGGCGATATTAGAAGGGTAACAATTTTTGCATGACCAAGTAGTGCATGTGCCCGTCGTGGTACCAAGTCACCGTCGAAATATGTTGCCGATTTTTCAAACATATATTTTGACGAGTTATTACTTTGCACCGGGAAAAAATTCATATACCAATCAAGTCCACGATAGTAATTATTCCCGTTAAAAAATTGTATTTCTTCAAATGTTTCTGGATTTGGTGTATTACTCGCGATACTCGGATGCATACTTAAAAATGTATAAAGTGCGGTCGTACCAGTTTTTTGTGGTCCGATCACCAAAAATTTCGGTAATGATTCGCAACTTTTATTTTTCGACCATATTTTAATGTGTCGCACGTCATCACATGGATTACCCCAGACTGGATCGACTTCCTCGGGATGAAGTTTAAAATAGGTTTCGCCTAGTTGAAGCGGTGGCGCAGACGATAGCTCTAGATTTGTCCAACATTTTAAGAATTTTATGACCGATTCAAATGTGTATAGAGCCAATCGATCGCTACCATAATTTGACATGTGTGTCATAAATATATTTATAGGATTATAGACAATTGTTTGAAATAGTTCACCACCCTGTATCGATTCGTCTAATTTGTCGCGCCCGCCTGGATATCGATCTATATACATTGTGTGTGTAAATAAACCGCATGTTTGTCGCGGCAGAACCATTATATTTCTATGTACAAAACCTCGCCTTAAACGTGCCGGTCGCAAATGTGGATACTCTTCGGTCGATGTAATTTTTATGTTCCATATTTTTTTCCATGCCACATACAATAGTTCATGAGCCGGGTACACCCCACTATGATGTGGTGACACCGAATATCCGCTATTCGTTGGAATACCGTGCTCTTTAGCAAAGTCTTTATTTAACATCATGTCCGACATTAAAATTGTTATATTATCGTAAAGATGCGGTTGTTGATGGTTCCACATATGGCTAAACCAATTAAATTCTTTTACATTGCGCAGCAGCATATCGTCGCCCATATTTTCGTCGTGATTGCCATGGTGAAAATATTTTCCCGAAAAACCGAGATTAAATCTAAAGCCGGGAACCATTTGTTCGATTCGATTTTGTGTTGCAATCAGGGCGTGTACATCGTCCGGTTTCAAACGTGTTCCACGCTCTCCAACAAAAATGTCATCTATATCCACTAAAACCATACGTTTAAGACTTAAGCTAAGTTGCCCGTGGCTAAGGTACGATAGCGCATCTAAAAATAATAAACGATGCAACCAAAATTTTAAACTCGATCCAAACAATATACGTTGAATCCCATCAAAATGGCCATGATCTTGTAGCACGGTTGCCAACGGCGGTTGTACCTGCCCATCGGTTGGATAGTCTTGTATGTTTTTTTGTGCCCATTCCAATGGTTCGTATGTCGAATGATTATGTTGGAATATGGCCCAATCCGAACCGGGTAGTGGTCCCCATGCTGTATCTCCCGCACGCGTTAATCGTAATATTGGTGACCCGGGATTTAGACTAGCGTCACGCAATCGTAAATTTGTATGAATATACAATGGAAATCCTTTGAGCTGAGCCCCGACCAGGGTCTCTTCGCTCGACGACACAAAACCGACTATGCCCACTGAGTATTCACGACAATATTTATCGAGCAGTTCTCGATTCCATTTGTCCATGTTTAGATATTTGTCTAGATTTTCGAATACGATAACACCATAACGACCTTTATCCAAATTTGTTAGGACTGGAAGACTTTTGCCGGCCACCTCAATTTTATATCTGCAAAATGAAAAAAATAAAAATAAAAATAAAATCCAATTACATTTTACAAATTATAATTAAATATTTTCGATTTGATTGATCATATTATACTATATATGTATTATGTACACATTTGACAGTAGTTTTATTTCATTTCCAGATGATTTATTTTCATTCGACCAAAAGTACAACAAAATAAATTAATTAAATCGATTATTCATGAATTTTATTTATTTCATTCAATCATTTGTGGTAAGAGAAATCAACCGTTTTCGATAATGCCATCTATTGGATGGGCGACACAAACAAACAACAAAACAAAACTAAAATCAAAGCCTTTATCCATTCGAGCGTATTATGAGCGAATTTCATTGGGATTTCCATTTTATGGTTGATTCTATCGAATACTGAAAATTAATTCTTGTTGGTGTAATAAATTAATCGGCTTTGTTTTCCCACCCGACAAGACTCACCGCCCATTATACACTAGTCACAGTATAACATCAGCAAAGTAAATTAAAACATATAACTCGAGTGTTGGCGCGAATGTTTTAGTTGCGTATGTAGAAACAAACAAAAAAAATGTTTTTGTTGATGATGAAGCCACCTTACTGATGCTATTGCCGTGGTGGTGTGATACACTCAAAATGAAATACGAACGAGGGATAAAAATGGGTATGCAGATCTTTTCATATATTTTTTTTTGGTGGAGATTAAAAATGTTACTAAACTTTTTTTTTATGCTTTTTGGTGTGTTGAATGTGTATTCCTACTCGGGAATGAATAACGTTAATGTAATTGAATTGTTTACGCGAAAAAAGCATTTCACTTGTGGTGCGATGTTGAAAATATGCTTTGTAATAATTGTAATATAAATAAACGGTTTTTGTCTCATCACCATCATACATACCTCCCTAGACATAACACTATCATGCATTACATTAAAATTTTTGGATTTTCTGAATATATCGGATTTAAATTGGTGAAAGATTGCTGTCAAACAATATTTGATCGAGATGTTATAAAAAAAAAAAAATTACATGAATATATGCTCTAAATATAATTAGAAAATAAATTCTGAATAGAAAAGGTCAAAGACAAGATATTTATATGGACTGATAAGATTACTGTCTTATTTTTAACAAGGAAGGATATACAGAAAAAACTGAAGATTTTATTTTTGTTCTCTAAATTATTATTATATACGAGTATCATGTGAACATGAATTACGAGCTAGAAATGGATACACATTTACATTTTATTTTGCAGGCTATATGCCACAATATATGTACATACATTTCTATATGTTATACATATAGCATATAGGGATGATACCATATAATGCAGGCAGGCAGTAAGACATTTTTGTGTGTGTGGGGGGTTTAAATAAATTTGTATGGTGTGATGATATGGATTAAATGGATAATTTGTTTTGTATATATGGGAAGGACGACGGTTCTTCTTCGATCGAATATTTTCTAAAGGAACATATGTGCATGAGATAGTTATCCATGTGTGGTTCAAATATAATATATATTTTCTAAAATTATTATAGTTTCATGAAATATAAATAAATATATTATATCTCCCCATTTTATTATGTAAAAAAAGGATAATATGACGTTTGAATTAAAACATATCTTTTACGAAATACTATATACTCAAGAAAAGATGATAATGTGTAGAGTATAAAATAAATAAAATTAATTAAGATATTCTATTATTGCATAATAAATTCTGGGTAGACTGAAGTAATTTTAAAATTCATTTTTACTTCATATAATTAACAAACCTGAAACCGAATAACACTTTGTCTTTGAATAAAGTTTTTGAGGACTGAAGCTATTGTAGCATCGTATATTTGTTAAGAAATATTTAAGGTGATGGTGTATTTTTATTAAATCGGTCAAAAGTATCATTTGAACTTTTGTTTTTAACACGTTCGCCCCTCAAAGACACCTATATGTGTTACGCAAGTTTCCCCAGAAAACTTATGTTACATATATATGTCACAAATTACTGAAACTTTACATAGGGTTAACTTTGGAATGGTTTGTGTTATGATTATTTTATTTTCTTTGTGCCGTGGCACAGTCCTCCATTCGATCGGACCAATTTTCGAGCACCTTTTCGAGTGTATGGGGTCGTATTTCGGCGATGGCATCACGAATGTTGGCCTTCAAATGCTCAATTGTCACTGGTTTGTCGGCATAACACGTGTCTTTAACGGCGCCTCACAGAAAATAGTCCAATGTTGTTAAATCGCAGCTTCTTGCCGGCTAGATGACATAACCATTTCGGCTAATTAAACGGTCATCAAACATTTGACGCAATAAATCGATTGTGGCATGAGATGTGTGGCAAGTTGTATCATCCTGTTGAAACCAAAAATCGTTTACATCAATACCATGAAGAGCGGGCGCAAAAAATCGGTTATCATGGTGCGATAGGTGTCTCCATTGACCGTAATGGTTGCGTCGTCCTCATTTTGAAAGAAATATGGGCCAATGATGCCTCCGCTCCATAAACCGCACCAAAAAATTACTCGTAATGGGTGCATTGGCTTCTGAAAGATCACGTTTTCTGAGCCCCAAATACGTCAATTTTGCTTTTTAACGTACCCACCAAGATGAAAATGAGCTTCATCCGAAAAGATGATATTTTGCCAAAATCGACATCAACGTGCAGTTTCTCGTTGGCCCATCTAGCGAAGTGAAAACAAAGCGGATGGTCATGTGGATGTTCAACTCTTGAACCAATTGAACTTTGTAAGGCGTCATACCTAGATCTTTTCACAAAATTTGACTTAAACTGGTGCGTGAAATGTTCAATTCTTGAGAACGATGACGAGTTGATGTTGATGGATTCTCACGCACATTCTCAGCCACAGCTTCGATATTTTCGGGTTTACGCACTGTACGAGCATGCTGCGCCAAGACGTGCGCATCAACTATAAAACCAGTTTCACGAACTTTAACAATAAACTTGCATATATCGGGCACTGTTGGTCCTTCTCTGCGACCAAATTTTTCACGACATTTTCGTGCAGTTTCCGACCAATTGTCTTTGTTTTGGAAATAAATTTTCAAAAAATCCCAACGTTGCTCAAGCGTAAATCGTTTCATTTCGTTCAGTGGAAATAATATACTGAATTTTGTGACAGAATAGAATGACATAAGTATTGTCAGATTCGAAATAACCGGTGGTTCAAATTTAAACCGATAGATGGCCCACCCTTTATATAAAGTTGTAAGTAGTAATTTTATTATTTCACTCTCCGATTTTTTGATTTGGGTTTCAAGTTAATTGCAGTTTTTTTTCTGTTATGCTGGTATAATAGGTTCTTGGTTAAGAATTTTTACATAATGGAAAGTCGAAGAAAGCGCATGCAGCCAGCGCGTAAATCTGATAAATCTGATTTGGACTCCAGCAAGAGTGAAATAGACTTTGAAGATTCGGGCAGTAGCTTTCGCATCTATGACACTGACAGCATATCATTTGAATGCTCAGTTGAAATTGAGTTCCAAGGGGTTCCAGTTCAAGAAAATGTTGCTGAAATTAACGATGATATGTGGTCTGATGTTGAGCCTGAAACAAATAACATAGTTTTTACAGGAGCAGAACCAGTAGAATATTTCAGTAAAATATTTGCTCGATAAAATAGTTATTTGGACTAACGCACGTGCTAAATTCATTATTGAGCATAAGAAATTATCATCAAATTCAAACCTTCGTCGATGGAACGATGTGGCCAGTAGTGAATTGAAACAAATGCTTGCCAAATATCTAATGCCTCTAAATAGAAAACCAAGCCTAAAACACTATTGGGCTAAAACTGGGCTTTATGTTCAAAATGTGTTCGGCCAGACAATGAGTCGAATAAGGTTTGAAAACATCCTTAGGTGTATGTGATTTTATGACGAGCAACACGGCGTCAAAACTAATAGATTATACAAAATACAAAATGTTACAAATCACGTTCTTAGATGAAGCTCTCCTGTTATGGCGAAGAATACTGTCATTCCGACAGTATATACCGAATAAGAGGCACAAGTTCGGAATAAAATTTTATGAATTATGCAACCCCGAAGGTTTTTTAATAAATTTGATTAAATATACCGGAAGAGGCACTGTGTCTAACGTGAAAGGGCATTTGGTGTTGTTGTTGAGTTAATGAAAGAATATTTGGGTAATGTTGTACATACGTTGTATATGAATAATTACTACTGCAGTATTGATCTGGCAGAGCACTTAGTAAAACAACAAACTAATTTATGCGGAACATTACGTTCGAATGGCGGCGAAACCGCAAAAACGTTATGGTGTTAAAATGGAAAGATTAGCGAGACGTTTTGATGATTTCTACCAAACACAAAGCCGAGCTTGTTAATTTAATAACAAAAAGAAATAAGAAAATAGTAAAGCCAAAAATAGTGGTAGACGACAACGTTAATATGTCGGGAATCGATAGGACCGATCAAATGATTATGTATTATGCTTGCCCAAGGCGTTCAGTACGATGGTACATGAAAGTTTTTTTTTCACATACTGGATATAGCAATAGGGAATTCGTGTTGGATATATAACAAACGAAACCAACAGCGACAATTGCCACATCTAGAATTTAGAGAAAAAATTATACCGTCGTACTTAGGGCAGATTTTAGACCGGCAAAGTAGCTCAAGACGTGCAGGAAGTTCTACTTCAAATACAGTACATTTCCTAAGTTTGGTCAATAGCCATAGGAGGTGCCGCATTTGTTACAAAAGTGGTAAAAGGATTGCGAGTAAATGTTTGTGTGACACATGCAAAGATGCTTAAGGCGAGTTGATCGGTCTATGCCCACATCCATGCTTTCGACTATGGCATACCCAATAATTTTTTTTAATTTTTCCTTTTGTTTTTTTTTTATTAGACTAAAACTGAATTACACTTATATATAATTTATATGTAAATAATAATTAACTCTTTAGAAATATAAACCTAATATACTGAATTTTGCAATTTCTTTGTACACCTTAAAATAATTTATGTTTCACCTAAGCCTCATGTCACACATATGTGACCTCTTTATTGTGAAAATTAAAGACTCATGTCTCGCATATGTGTCATAGAATTGTTAATAGGTGAGTGTTTTCTGAAAATCAAAAAATCGTTTAAGGGGCGAACGTGCTAAGTAAAATACAAGTTAGGACACAAATTTATAGATATGAGGTTCATTTATGATATTATAAGTACTCAGAAAGGCATAAAAACTGCAGCAAATTCGTATATTTTCTAAACAGTTTCTGTGATTTTTTAGTATAAATCAGAGGTTTTGATCGAGATATGAAGCATAAAACTAAGACGACAATTACATTTAAAATCTACATTTTTGGTAAAAAGCCTCTTGCGAAATTATGATATGATGATATGCCCGCCTTAAATCCAATAATCTTTCATGCTTAACGCCATCGGTTAAGGATCTTAAAATGAGAAGAAAAGAACTTCTGGATACATATACAAACCTCGTGGAGAAAAAGCACAATCGCCTCTATTGTTGTGACCATTACAATAATATTCCATATCCATCCAAAATTTAAAATTAAAATCCAATTTAAGTTCCCTAACCCGTTAGTCATTTAAAAATATTACTCAGGTGAGTATTGAATTACTATATATATTTATATATATGTATATATATATATATATATATATATATATATATATATATATATATATATATATAAATATATTTATATATATATATATATATATATATATATATATATATATATATATATATATATATATATATATATATATATATATACGTATACGTGATTAAGTGAGTGAATGTTTAATAAAGTTAATCCATCCAGTGGTAATCCATCCGTCACGTCTACCTTCGAATACCGACGAAGTAAACGTTTAGCATCTCTTAATTTTGATAGTATCGGTTCTCCAAAAATTATCGTGTTGTCCCCTATTTCATTACCATTCTTAAGTCCAAAGTCAGTTATCAACGCAAGCCCAGAGGGACTTAAATTCGAATTTCCGTGCGTTGGTAATAAAATAATTAACATTAACGGTTGCCAAAAAAAATTTAGTTTATGTCCCGAAATATCCCAGAGTTTAATGGAAACTCGGATGATATACACAAATAATGCTTACACATCCAGAAATTAATGCTTACACATCCTCTCGTGTGTAGACAGAGGTCACGACTCGTGCACAACAAACGAACAGAAGGGGCTCCTCGTAGATATTATTCTATACAAACTAGGTAGTAAGGTATATAACATGATAGCCAGCGTAAAACCTAATTCTTGGCATGAGACCAGGTCACATCTTTCAAAATTTTATCATGTAACTGATACGTTTGACGATATTGAAAGGAAAATATCGTCACTCAAGTACGAACCATTATGTGAAACTATTCAAGATTATTTCCTTAGAACGGAAAACCTAACAACTAGATACCAGAAATGCTTACACATCTAGGAGACGATAAAGTTTAAAATGATTGCAGAAAAAAGAATAATACCTAGGTTTGTAATTGGTTTGTCGGAATCCATAAGAAATTATATAAGAATGTATCAAAGCGAATCACTTATGAAATACATAGAAGCAGCTATGGAGCAATTAAATTTATTCAAAAATTTGTATGAAGATGAAAATCATACGAAAATGTTCAATATCAATCATACACAGACAGAACCAATTGTTTTACAGATATGATCATGTGATTCAGAACTGTAGAACCAAAATAATTCATTCCCGAGGCATTCGAATAACATAATAAAACTCATATCAAAATTTCAATCCAAACAATTCCAATACTCACTACTCTTTCAATACCCAAAAACAATGCCATCTTTTCCTATACGATCCCGCAAGATGCTGGAAATCCAAATAACTCGACAATAAACCCACAACAGTCACATTCGGTATCATGGAATAATCCTGTAGCAGTTTCAACGCCTATAAAATGTCAAAACAGTCGTTTCCAACAACAGAACCCTATTATAAGTAATTTAGATAGTTTTACTAACGCATTTAAAGGATTAAATATATCAAATAAACTTCAAAATCCTCAAAATATACATACGGTAAAAATCCACTGTTATGAAAGTGAGCAAACGTGTTCGGAAAACTCAAACGGACTCAACAACGTACAGGAGGGAAGTGATGCTTGAGTCCACAGATTAATCAAGAAACACAACAAATAAACACAATAACTCCTAAAACCACATCCTTTAAAATTCCAGAAATTAATATTAACCATAAAACAATCGAACTATCCAAGAAAACTCAAACAACCAACACACTTACATGAATGAAAATATCCAAAACATGTCCCTCAAATATAATCTAGGCACTCACTCAAAATACAATAACCTACAAAAATGACGATACCCAAAATGAAATATCTACATCTCACTCACATCCTAAACATTATGTTCTTGTGTTTAAATTTTTGTTCTTTGACAAGTTCGGAAACGATTGAAATTACGAAACGAAATAGTTAAATTTATTAATTGACTCGGGCGCAGATGTGTCTTTAGTCAAGCAGAGTTGCTTAAATACGTTTGTGAAAATCGACACGAATAAAAAAGTAGGTCTACACGGTATAGGACCTGGTGAAACAATGACCCTTGATTCGTGTGACATTTTGTTTAAATTAGAGAATAATAAGAGAATCCTACACACATTTTATGTTGTTCCCGATGAATTTCCTATACCACAAGAAGGCATATTAGGTAAAGACATGCTAAATAACTTCAAGATAGACTTATTGTATAGCAAAAATCAACTTAAAATACCACACGACGACACGTACACCTCATCAGAAATGGCCTTAGAAACAAAAGGAAATACAATGATAATTCCACCTAGAAAAGAAATGTACATACAAGCTTTTACACCAATTAATGGAGAAATTATCTGCTTTTCTGAAGAAATTCAACCTGGTTTACATATTGGAAATTGCATTACGTTAGCCAAAAACAATAGAATAATGATTCCGCTGACAAACACAAATCGTCACGAAATACAGACATACTACTCGCGGTACATAAAAAAGCTGACGATAATGGTAAGAAACAGGGGAGAATAGTTGTTGACTTTCGGAAGTTAACTGTTGCCACAATTAGTGACACATATCCCTTATCAAATATAACAGATATATTCGACCGGTTAGGTCATTCCGCAGATACTTCTCAACGTTAGATTTAGCCAGCGGCTACCATCAGATTAAAATGGACCCAGACATAAAACAGCATCCAAATGACCAACATAAAACAGCATTTAGTACAGAATATGAACATTACGAATTCAGCAGGATGCCTTTTGGCTTAAAAAACCCACAAAACACATTTCAAAGAACAATGAACCACATTCTTATTGGGGGTTCCAAGGTCTTAAATGCTTTGTCTACTTAGATGATGTCATAATTTACGGAAAGCTACAACCATCAAAGTGCAATTTTCTAAGAAAAGAAATCAATTATTTAGGACATATCATATCGGACAGAGATATACAACCAAACCCAAAGACAGTTGAGCACGTTATTAAATATCCAACACCCAGAAACAAACACGAAATTCAATCATTTTTGGGTCTTGCGAACTGTTATAGAAAATTTATACGAAATTTTCCAGAAATGTCTGAACCAATTAACAGACTACTACGAAAACATGTCATTTTCAATTGGACAGAAAACAAATGCCGAAGCTTTGTCTAGAATAAAACATGAATATGTTCACGTTACGACTAGAGCACAAGAACGTAAAGAAGCTTTAGAGACAACAAGAAAAATTGACAAAACAGTGTCATCAGACTTTGAAAATTTAAATGACAGTAATAAACATAAAACGAACCCGAAACTAAATCTGACGACAAACGACATCAACAATAGCAAATCGACAATTTTTAAAAGATATCCTAGAATAATTTTAAATCAAAATCAAAATCAAAAATACTAGAAGAATTTCACAACTCACCTTGTGGTGGACACTCCGGCGTTTACAGAACATTCAAAAGGATTAGAATTATAAAAAAATGCAAGCTTTGTAAACAAAATAACATATGTAGACATACCAAGATACCACTAAAGTTAACCACAACATCAAAAGAAGTATTTGAAAGAATCGCTTTCGACATAGTGGGTCCGTTACCAGAATCTGATAATGGAAACAAATACATCATAACATTTCAAGATGATCTTACAAAGTACAATCAAGATTACCAATAGAAGCATAACAGAAGTATTAATTGTACGAGAAGAATTACTATGCCTTCTTTCTGGAGAAGGTTTCAACCGCAGGAAATGGAACAGCAACAACAAAACAATACTAGAAGGTCTTTTAGACAATCTGAAGGAAACAGGACTTCACACCATAGAATTCAATGATACAATAAACACGTTGGGGCTCATCTGGGACTCTTTAACAGACATGTTCCAATTTAAGGTTACTCTGTCAGAAACTAAAAATACATCAATATCCAAACGGATAATTTTATCAGAATCATCGAAATCGTTCGACCCGTTGGACAACACAAGTGGCATGAAAATCGAATTACACGGTTTCTGCGGCGCCTCTACAACAAAGCACCAATAATTGCTGCAAAAACTAGAGTATTACCACTGAACCAAACTATATCTGTCATATAGTTGCTCAAAACGATCATAAAGGATTTGGCTATCAACCATGACATCAACATTTTGTTGGACTAGTTCATTGGCATTATTAGGAAGGAACGCCGCAACATCATAATGCGTTATAATGCCAATAAAATATCAGAAATACAATCAAGCACTAATTCTAGCCAATGTTATCACATAATTTGAGAAGAGAACCCTGCAGAATGTACATTAAGAACTATGCTGAGAAAAAACAGAATTGCATCATCCTGGCCCTTATTTTCATATTATAAAATTTTACCGCTGCAACACTTAAATGTGTACAAGGTTTAAAAAAAATGTTAAACGATGTGGGCAGCATGTCATAAGAAATGGTCCACGATATAGATTTCATGGTAACCATCGGTTTCTATTTACTATTCTTGGATTTAATAACGACCACATTCGCCGCTCTATTCTTGTTGCAGCACCTTCGAAATATTTGCCTAAAAGCTAATGTTGGCTTATCTGGAAAAATCGAAATTATAAAGCTCTAATCAGTTTGGTATTATGTCTGGGCGTTCTACTTTTATCTTTTGATAAATTTCTCTAAGGAAAACTTTAAGGAAACAAGAATATAAAGGCTGTATCGCTATTTATCGGGCCTATTTATACCTGGGCAGCGCTGACAACCGAAGTTTAAATACTTCTCATAGAGCCTTTACACATTATCAGAACGGGGGTTCGCTTCCATAATACTACTATCATAGCTTTGCAGTGACCAATTGATGATCACTGCCTACAAATTTGGCAGCCGATCGATAAGATCTCACATTTTGGATCACCCGATACCTTCCCTTAGAAATTAACACATGGTTAATTTGACTTCGGAACGTTTTACGAGGGTGTGTCCATGATTCCAAGTGGATATTATATCTGATTGATCCCATCAGATCATCCAAGTTGTTGTAAAATGAGTCTTTATTTTTGGGCTGGCTTACATCAGTGGTTGCAAGCATAAACGTAGCTTACACATACGATTATCAATTACTTCTTTGAAATCCAAACAGCCTTTTTCATATTGAGCCCAAGAATAAAACTAACACTAAGATTGTCGATGTCATCTTTACTGTAAAGCAATGTATATCCTTGGGATACATGAATTCCACTTTTTGGCCGTCGAGATTTTTGGAGAGCAACGAGTTCCAAGCGATACTCTTTTATAGCTGATATAGTGCCATGAACCGCGCCTGTTTTTCTTAGCGAATGCACGTTCCACGTACCGATCCTAAACGCTCCATTAACATAAGCGGTGGGCGGTTAAAATTATGGCAGTATCTATTTTTTTTTGTTGTTATTATTAACATTGAGGTTTTCTACGGATACTGGTTGTCATTTAGAAATAGCATGTTCTTTTAGAAAGCATTGAAGAATCCCTCAACCACAGGGACTCATAATTTGTAACAGTTGGTAAAATTTCAGAAACGCAATAAATTTGGTTATTTTCTCCCATTTTGTTATGGTTCGGCTCTTTTCAAATTTTTATTTAATTTCGCCACATTCCCACATATTTAAATAAGCAATAATTCAACTTATCCCGCACACTATTAACGATGTAATCCCACTAATAAATTAATTAAATTACCTGCTGATAGCAGCGAACTAAAGATGCCTACACAACAAATTAGATTTCAAACGACTGCGGAACTAAATAATTCCAAGACAAATTGTTTTGTTGGATGTGCGATGGTCGGATAAAATAAGGGGCAGTAACATAAAAACACCCAAATGCCAAAATTATAAAAAATAAAAAATAAAATTATTTAGTGTTTGTCGGAAGAAAATTATCTTTTTGGAAAAATTTTCCGGTTACTGTGTAAATTTAATTGCAATCAATTTTAAGTGTACTTTAATTTTGCTTTCTAAAAACAAAAAAATAGAACAACAACAGCAAAAAATGAAAAACAATTTTCTTCCAAATTGTGTTGAGTTATTTATTTATTTTTTTGCCAGAACACACATATACATATAGAGAACACAAACGGAGGAAAATGAATGGTAACTCAGAAATACAAAAACATAATTTATTAAATTATAAATCAAAAAACAAAAAAATTTGAAAAATTTTTCTTTTCGACTTTTTTTTATTTAAAATGAGGAAAAAATTACAACAAGGAAAATTATGTAAATGGAAATTAGATTTTTTTTTTTTGTTTTGTTAAAATATTTTTTTTTTATTTTTTTACTTTGAATTTTCATTTTGTGTTTTTGTTAAGATTATTATTATTAAATAGAGATTCTCATTTGAAGGATTTTTGGTAGAAAAGTTAAAAAAAAAAAAAAAAAGGAAATGGATTATATAAATAAATAAACAAAGAAGGACGGAACAGGAAATTTGGGGGTTGCCGAATGATGGAAGACATAGATAAAAGCACCACTACAGAATACACATAATATATGTATCTAATGTGTGTCGACGTAATAGATCGGTGAAAATGTGTTGTTACATGTTATATATGAATTGATTCATGTACACAGAATTTATTTTTCCATCTAATATAATCTTGTATCCTTTTGTGTGATATGAACGAGTGGGTGGGTGTGGGTATCGATATTGTTGTATATATAGGTAGTATGATCTATTGTCCAATATTCACAACAATCATGTATTTTGAAATAAATCAACAACGTTCGTATATAGAAAAAATTGTTTCCTCAATTTTTCATTTTGTGCCATAGATAACCAGCAAGTTTTACCTTTTGAAGTGTATACGATATATGTCCCCCCCCCATTGTTTGACTGAACAACTACAATATTTACACACACACACACTCTCACACGAAAAACTAAACAAAAAATGATAACAGAAAAAGGCTAAACGATGAGATATTAGTTAAATAACAAAAATTATAGCAACAACAATAGACCAAAAGTTGGGAGGAACTGTGGAATGTGGCCGTAATAATAAATATTCAGTTTTTTCTTGCTCCACACAAATTCGCAACAACAAAATAAAAAATAAAAAAATGGTGAACGGAAACCATATTTATTTGTCATGCAAATATTTTTCGCATCAAAAATTCGTTTATTTAGGGACATATTTACTCGCATATATAGATTTTAGATATGTATTGGGGGTGCCAAGAAAATGGACAAGCTAAATATAAACAGGGTTGAACGTATGTTTAGTTCTTTTTTAAATTTATGTTGCTTTTACATCGGCAAAACTAATAATAATGCTAATCAAACTTGCAATACATGACAAAGGGTGTGTCGATTAACACCTTTGTTAACGTGAATATCGACATTATTGTAAGTAATCGGTGTTGACGATCATTATTATTTAGATCAATGTAGCTCAATTATGTTACAATATTGATTTGACTATTAACTAAGAGATGTCACCACTGATATGCAAGAATCATTTATTTGTATAAATGTTGTACCGCAGATGCTATAGCTACTAGGTTGAAATTTTAGTGGTTTAAATCTTTTTTCTGTCACTTATAATTAAGCTGTCAAACCGTACCAAGAATAAAAATAAAATAAAATTGAAAATTATAAGAAACACATTTTTGGATATTTGGATAAACAACTATCATCGAGAAATTCAGATATACCATAGAAACATTGTGGAACAAATATATGATTCTTTTATATGAGTGGTGACATCTCTTAATTAATAGTCAAATCAACATAGTAACAGAATTGAGCTACATTGATCTAAATAATAATGATCAGTCAACACTGATTACTTACAATAATGTCAATATCCACGTTAACAACCTTTATCACAATGAGCAACGATTCGAGATATCGGAAACTTATTAGACCTTTGAGTCTAGAGGTCTGTAAAACCGGTGATCTTATATTTTATTTTTGATTCATTGATTTTTATTTTAAGACCAACGGAAAACGATAATTGTACAAATAGATCCACTGTAACATCGATGTTAAGTTGTATGACCTGATCATTTTTTATGGCCGCAAGATTTTAGTGAAGGCACTCTTCATATGCCAATTGAAGATCGTTTTACTTCTGCGTAAGAGTGGGTTTTAAACGGGTCTATTTTGTATATGGTTATCACTTGTAAATATTTGCAGGGTGTTAGAAATGATGAGTTGAATTTCCTGACGGTCAATCAGTGAATAGAAACCGATGAGGCTGGCTTTAGATCGAGAAATAGTTGTACAGACTCACTATCGACATTCGTAGAAACTCGCATTCGATTTGAAAAATAGAAGTGCATTCTGAAAACATAATAATCGAACTCATAAAAAATATACCAGACACCTCTTAAAAGCCATGATGTTTCTTTGAGTCATTAAAACTAGTTTGCTTGCTGGCTATTTTGCGATCAGCTCCATCATTAACTGATAAAATATCATTTGACCATGCTTGTTAACATTTTGGTAAACGGTTTAGTGCACCGCCTAGTTTTTATCATCCTTTATTTGATGTTTAGAATGTTTTCCATCTTTCTTGCCATATTGCAATAGATGCTCTTTGCATCTTCTTCAACAGATGTCCGGGCCCCTCTTTTTTTTATATATTTTGGGCTGTCTTTTTACAAGTTATGTTTTCTTCTAACCATCCTTGCCAAGAATTGTTTCCCGAATAACTTCGATGTCTGTCCATATTATGCTTCTCGAAGAGTGGTCGAATGATTTCTTAGTTCATTCCTCTTTCTGAGGACACGATTTATGATCTTGTCCGTCATTTTAGCAGTGTCCAAATTTTAGCAGTGCTTTTGGCAATTCCTTTATGTCCCACTGAGCGACCTGTTGTTTATCGGCCCAGTTTTGAAACCAAGTGTAAGGTTTTCTTCTTTAATTTCCATATTTTAAGTTATTATATCTCAAGATTTTCTGAGCTGTCCACATCATAAAAAAATACTCTGAACAATTTTATCTGACGGCCCAGCCTCTTCCAAGTTTTGTTGCACAAAAAGAACCCAATGTATTCGGTCTTAGCGGTCTCTATAATAATGCCAGTGCTGACATTACTAACCTTTTAAATTTCTAATTCTTAATTACTCATCTCTATAAGCGGAATATAAGTATCCTTGCCAACAATGGGTTGTAATCCGACAACTCGTGTTAGCTTCTTTTGAGCCTTTTCGTAGAATTGGAAATGGTGACTGCAGCGCTTGCTGGTTGTATTATCACGACGACACTTTCTAGTTCAGAGCATAGTAATCATACTATATAGAACGAAGTTGCTAAAAATCAAAATTCCGTACTCATTGGGTAATTATTTAGAGTGACTTTCATTTTATGAACTATTCCTCGCCCACAATTCAAGTCTAATTCCCTAAGTACGATAGAAAAGTTTCCGCCCTCAAAGGTCAAATAAAGGGTGAAGCTGAAGCATTGCTACTTTACAGTATCACCAAGGCTGATTATATAGAAGCACTTCAAAACTGAGATCACGCGATACGACTGATGTTTTTGTTTTTAACGTTCAGATTTGATGCTTTAAAAGCTATTTAGCTCTCCAATAGCAAGTTTTTCTCCAACCGAGCAGTAATCAAAGGACATATTTCAGCTACTGTTTTTATCGTTTAAGTTGCAGTGAATCTCATATGATAACTGCAAGACCCAACTGGGTAAAAACAAATAGCCGATGCTTTAATTGTTTTGGTTCCAAACACGCTGTGTTTAAATCTTCTCCAGACATCGCTGCCAAATATGCAAAGGGAAGCTTCATTCTCTTCTTAATTTACAAAACTCTGAAGATTCGTCACAATTAATCGAGAAAAATATTGACAATAGTCAGGAAGTTTCGTACAGTCTGCTCATAATAGCCGATGGCTGTTAAGTACGAGCTGTTTTGTCTGCTCATACTTAACAGCCATTAGCCAATATTCAATCCATACTACCAACAGTTATAGTGAAAGTGAGAACTGCTTCCGGTCAAGTCACATTGTCCGGTTTATAGGACTATAGACCGAAGAAATAGAAAAGTATTAGTAACAGGATTGGGTACTTTAGAGGCGGGAATAACCAGAGGGTCTGTCACTATTCGTGTTAAGCCAGAAGATAAATCCGTTTTTTTGCATAAATACGTTCGTAATAAACCGAACCAGTACCAAACTACCAAGCCATAGACTGAATGTATCAATCATGAAAATTGAACATCGGGATTGAACACTTTTTTAGCATTCTGAAGGAAGATAACAATTAAATTGTTCAGACGGAGGCATTAATCGAACATTTCTGGAAGATAAAGTATTGACCAAGACAGGATTTTCGACGGATCCGCATCATCCTCATTTGGCCTATCTTGTCTAATGACTGTCTTGTCGTAGGTTGCACTACCCAGCCTTTCTTATATGCCATAATTTTACGTTTTACGTTATATGCCATAATTTTACGTTCAGTTAGTTTCGTTTGAACTAATCAATTATTTTTACCTAGACACCCTAGCCACCAGAGTACTCATACAAATTGCAATCGATAGTTATAGTTCAAATATTTAACATAACAAATATTTACATGTTCTGAGAAAGTTTTGCAGTCTTTGCCCAGCTGCAAGAACTTGCTAAAAAAAATTGTCCATCGGTGTATAACGTGCACTCGCTTCAAGACAAAAACAGAAAGTCAATTAATGCGCGAGTTATCTTCGGGTCGAATAGAACTTGAAGGTTTATTAACGAAGGTTGGTGTTGATTTCGCAGGACCTCAATCAATTCATCTGACCAAGATACGGTGCTGAACATATTAAGCGTATTAATTTGCAGCAAAAAGGCATTGCATTTATAACCTTTGCAGATCGTTGAAACGATTTACTGCACACCGTAAAATATGTCATGAAAATGACAGTGACAACGGAAATAATTTTGTTGAGGCAAATAACGAAGTGACTGCCATCTTCAACCGAACTATTAAAAATGGAAATAACGTCTCTCATCGTTTATCTCAACATACAATAACGTAGCATTTCATTTATGCCATTTTTCATTCAAAACATTGTATTTGGTAGGTTTCATTGGTCTTACTTGTTGGCCGTTGAAAAAATCGTTAGTTGTCAGTGATATTCCTCTTATTGTAAATTCCACTAGGTGAGGTCAGTTTCGGCGAAATTACTAGATTTTGCGAATAAGTATGTAGATAGGTGATGGCAACGTATTGCAACGTATGGCAACGTTTGATCTTGATACTTTGTTCGCTATAATAATCGAATAATGTTAAAAATTCAATTTCACTAACTTCTTCTCTAAATTTAAAAGTACTTTATTACTGCTATCAGTACCTGAGGTCTGTTAATTTTAAATTCTACAATCCTTAAACAAACAGCAACCTTTGTTTGTGACACAAACGAACGATCAAATATTTGGCCAACCTCATCTATATAAAAAACTTTAGGGCTTTCGGTATACTTGCCCAAATCAAGAAATCGATTTCCAATCCTGTAGCGTTTTAAATATGAGTAAATGGATTTCGACGAAAAATGTCTCTGAACCGCAAGATTTAACATCCAATTTTGTTTTCAACAAATCCCGGATTAGGACACAATATTATTGTATCATTAAAATTTTCCAAACCTTTATAAATCGAATGCATGGTAAAATTCGGATAATAAAATCCACCCCACAACTAGAACCAGATCATATCCAGAATCTATCGATAAGAACTACTTTTATTATTTTATCAACTCTAATATTTTTGCATTGTGTGTAAAAATCACGATAAACTCACCATAACATTCCAACATAAAAAAAAATTAATTTTTCCAACCCATCGGTAAGTATCCATCCCGAACACAACAAGGAAGTAGTTTTTTTTTTAATCCGATATAAATATTATTTTTCCCATCAATTTTATTAAACACGTCTATAGGATATCAGGATATGTGTATATCCTAAGGACAGGATAAGAGTTTCTGGGTTTTTATTTTTTTATTATTTTTACCACAACACAAAAATAAAACTGAAATAAAAATCCAATTTAGTATTTCAGATTAAATTGAATGACTATTAAAAAAATATTTTAACCGCCTGGATATCTTTATAAATAAATGCGGAGACCAAATATACTATAATAATATGACACTAAATCGACAGACAGTTAAAATACTATTTATGTGTATAAGTATTTGTGTGACACACTGTAATACGAATGAAATAAATTTTATGTGATACAATCTCACACAATATTATCTTTCCGGGTCCTTTGAGACATAAGAATAATAACGAAATAGTTTTGATTGGTATAAACATAGTAACCGAACCAACCTCTTTTCTATATCCATTCATCTTCAATTTGTGTCATATGGAATATATATGCGCACACACACACACACAAACACATTCACAAAGTGAAGTAATGGGTATAAGGAAAATCCTTTATCATGATTAGGAAGAAAGAAAAACATTTTTCTCGTACATATATAGTTTCACAAAACACATAGATAGTCAATATAGCAGATAAATATTTCGATAATGCAAAAATACCCTAAAAGCATAATGGCGTAAAATTACAATATTTTGTTTTTTTTTACCATTTCCATTCATCTTTATATATCGTCATCGCTGTCGTTTATATACATTTTCCCGATGTAGCAGAAAAAAAACCGGAAAAATCATAGACTAGCTAATATACGATACAACATAAGTCATTTTTGTTCTCTTTACCACCGTTGGGCATATTCGTTGCCTTTTCCGCTTAACATATACTACACACACACTCACACACTCCTTCTCGTCTCGCAACCGAAATAAATACTCAGGAGGGAAAATGAATAAAATTTATATTCAAAATAATAAAAAGCAAAATCAAGAGAAAATTTTAGATGAAAAAAAAAGAAAATTCGTTATAAATCATTTTAAAAAGCCTGTTGAAGATAAGTTTTGTGAATATAAAAAAAAAAAAGAAAAGAGTTTTGATTTGATTTTGTTGATCGTAAATGATGTTTATAATGGTCATGATTGATTGATTCATGATTTTCGTTCGGTTGCGATTGATTTTGCCATCAATTTTTTTATTTTATTTTATGTCGAAACGGGGATACGTACGTATAATGTAAGATTAACTTAATGTTTCCGTTTTTTTATAGACATTTGAAATCGAATGGTTAATGGGGTTAATAATGTGTTATTTACAAGCTTAAAGAATTTACCACATGAGTTTACTGAAACGAAAGATTTATCCGACAACAATATATGTACATTGTTGTATTTATGATTTATTTCAACATAATTGACAGTTATGTTGTTAAAGTGAATAAGAAAAAAATTTAATTGTGCAAAAAGTTTGCTCAGAAAAATTACAATGACAGCTACTGTTATTTAAAATGAAGTTACTGAAAATATTCCAGTTTGTGTGTACTTTATACTAGACTGACCAGATAGTTTCAAAAATAAATTTATCGATACTACATCCGAACTCGGAAATAATTGTCGGAAACAATTGTTGGGTCAAAGGATTCAAAAAATAATCATAAAAAAAGCCCTAGTAAAAGCTGCCAACGACTGTATACAATCAATTAGGACAACACATCTCTCGAATACCACAAAAACCAATAAAAACAATTAACAAAGCATTGGGAAGAATGACGAAGAATTCACAATAATATTATGTCCACTACACAAAAGAATTGCTGCAAGGGTATATATTATATGTATATCTGTTGATGATTTTACCTATCGGTCGAAAGACATGGAATATTGCATCATTTTTCGGAAATTGAGTGAAATTGATCACAAAACTGTCATTGGTAAGTGGACATTCCGAAACAGGACAAAGAGGAAATGGCGTGCAGTGTGGTAGTTAAGTGATATGCAATTTGGGTTATGTAATGCACCTGCAAAACTCGAAGGATTATAGACTTTACCCTTTTTTAGCCTGGAAAGGACCTTCAAAGTCACTTGAAAAATTTGGCATAAGTTAAGAATACCGAGTTCTGAACTAAAATTTATTTTGAAGAAATGCAACCTATTTCCTATCCCATATTTTTTAATATTCTATTCCTAGGATGGGAGCTTAAGCCTCACATTGTGAATTGGCTTTATACCTCTGTAGTTAGACCAGTTCTAATGTATGGAGTTACAGTTTGGTGGCCCGCTTTAAATACAATGGCGAACCAAAAGTTGCTGATGGAAGTGCAAAGAACTGCTACCTTGTGTATTAATGGTGCACTTAGAAGCACTCCTACTCAAGCACTGGAGATTCTTTTTAATCTCATCCCTTTGAGATTAAATCCTGGCTAAGCAAGTAGCTGCTAGTACAGCCATAAGGCTAAAATCAATTTCTATGTGGTCCTGTAACATTATGGGACACTCATCTATTTTAACGAACAAAGAAATCCCTAAATCTATCGACTACACCATCTCGACACCATACCTCGACGTTAAATTTATAACTGATATTCCTTCCAGAGAGGACTTGGTGAATGGAACAGTTTTAAAGTCAGGCTTTATTAACTTTTTTACAAATGGCTCGATAATTGAAGTGAAAGGTCGGCGGCAGTGGTTTCTGCGGAGAACTAAATGTAAATCTCTCTTTCCACCTCCCTGGTCAGTGCAGTATTTTTCAGGCAGAGCTTATATCAATCAAGGAAGCCATAGACTGAATGAAGTATCATGTAATATCTGTAAGAGATATTGGCATTTTTACGGACAGTCAGGCTGCTATTACAGTTTTACAATCAGGCTTTATCACGTCGAAAGTAGCCCGGAGTTGTCTTTCATCTCTTAACGAGATGGCTGAACAGTTCAATATCCATCTTATATGGGTGCCAGAGCATATTACGGGGAATATGAAAGCCGATGAACTCGCGCGACAAGGTATTACTTGC
Organism: Tipula confusa; assembly: GCA_963556175.1. Classification (NCBI taxonomy): domain Eukaryota; kingdom Metazoa; phylum Arthropoda; class Insecta; order Diptera; family Tipulidae; genus Tipula; species Tipula confusa. The sequence continues at coordinate 65,978,011 of OY744477.1, read as the reverse complement.
CTCATCTTACCGTGCAAGGTGGACATTAAAGTACCACTTACTACATGCAAATTACTCCTTAAAGAAGAAGCTAGTAAAATTACAAACAATAAATGGGCAAATTGCACCTCATGTGTAATTACTAGGCAGATTTGACCTAATTTGGACTTAAAAAGGTCTAATCAGCTAATATCTATGTAACGGCATAATATTAACACGGTTGTGGGTGTCATTACTGGACACTGCCTTATTGGAAAGCATGTCAGTAGGCTTGGTGCTTTCTTTCATGATTATTGTCGAAGCTGTAACGGCGAAGACGAGGAGAAAACAATACTTCATTTGTTATGATCTGTTCTAGTTTGTCTCAAAACAGATTCAAGTTTTTGGGAGTTTACATCCTGTGCGATCTAACGGATCTCAGTAAACTGAGCGTTAGAGATATCTATTGCTTCGTGAGAAGCTCAAATTGGTTACAGTAGAGTAGTGCGGAAAAGCTATTTCTGTGGTAAGGCTACGGCCCATATGTGTCCATGCCTGGTCCTTTTGTTAGGCGGCAACCTAAAATTGACTGACTAACTAACTATTCCAAACAGAAGTCGGGTAGTGGGGTAATACCATATCAAAAAAATGAACTTCACACCAATGAAGAAAAAATTGTAAAAGTAAATTGCAACGGTATTGTAAATGTCGAAATGAGTCTACATATGACTAAAGTAGGAAAAATAAGGAATTTAAAATGGTATAAGAATCACTGAAAAGAATCATTGTGGTGCTAAGAAGATTTTTATTTGTACTACTAAAGTTAGCCTACCTGATAACTTTACATGGATCGATATTAGTAGTACCAAAGAGCTGAATTGCTAAATTATGGTTGTCATCGTGGAACGAGTGGAACCATCTAGGAACCAACTAGACCGTAGTAAAAATAAGTGATGGCCAGTAACCGCTATAAAAAACCATGTATGATAAACCCAAAATTCCATGCAGTAGTACAGTGTTGAGCTACCATTCGAGATAATATAGATCGATATGATAGGCCGTTTCCAACTATAATGAAGGCCAAAATATATAAGTCATGGTATGGACAGCCTGGTATGGATTATAAGTTCAGCTATGGTACTTTTTCAGTAAATGGTCGGAGGTGTATCCTACACTAAATCAGGATAAATAGCATATACTACAATAAACAATTAGTCAGCCGTCTTCCTTGGAGTTTTTCCGACGCTCCTGAATTTATATGCTCCTGAATTTATATGCGGGAGTTACTCTGAATTCGCTAAATGAAATGCATTAGTCACAAGCGTTGTTCGTAAGAAATAATGCCAACAAATGTTGTCCTATATACCTTTTAAAAACTTGTTTCCGAATTCAAATTGGGCTTAATTTAGAACCGTCTTAAAATACACGTTGGTTTTGACAAACCAGGCATAAATCCAATGAACAAAGTTTTGATTCAAAATGACCATGCAAGTACTTGTAGAACACGCATATTGCTCCAACATTCGGCCTATGGACATAAAAATTTTAATCTATGTCCGCAACCATTCGGGATGCTCGATGTTTCTGATGGAGTAAAGCAAAACTCACATCGTCGTAAAAATCCAAGACGTCTGGCTGCGCAAGATATTCTCTTTGATGTAGTCAAGCCGAGAATCTTAAATGTGTCAGACGTAGCCAAGCTAGATTCACCCTTTAATTCTTTGAATTAAATTCAACCCTGTAATAGGTGAAAAGTGACTTGTCTTCAGAATAGGAGTATATTAGATTGAGAGGTGCCATCCACCACCACTTACGGTTGGCAGCAAAGAAGAAAATTCTAAATCCATAAAATTAATGAACCGTGAAGGCTAACTGCCCTCAATTTTCACAGCAAACCATTGTGTCGTACGCGATCAAATGCTTTCGAGATATCGGGCAAGACTTGTGATTCACCAGATTGATGAATGCTTCTATTACATTGTTCAGTGACAACATTAATGAAGTCACCTGATGAACGGCCTCCGCGAAAACCATACTGATGATCGAAATTTAGATAGTTATTTTCCAAATATTTCATCAGCTGGAAATTGATTATGGCCTCAAGTACTTTGAAAAGCACCGAGTTGATAGCAATTGGACGATAATTAAAAAGGTTCGCAGTTTTCCAAATGGAGGGGAAAATGCTAGAAGACATAGATCGTTGGAATTAACTTGATATTGGGATTTATAACAATATTTGAGAACAATTGGAAGACTATCATCCTGACCTGCTGACTTGTTACAGTGTCAATGATTGCAAGAACTTTATAGCAACTACCTTGGTATATGAATCTAATGCAGCAAATCAACGAGCTAGCTAGAGAGATAATGGGGGAGTTATATTATAATCAATTAAATTAGAGTTTGCAGCAAACTTTCCGGCGAGGAGAATAGCTTTTTCTTAGGCAGAAGAAAAATAAATATCCTTATCTTTCAGAGGTGGTAAACATAATTTTCGACTATATAAGAAGTTTTCCACGACTTTATGAGCAAATGACCAAAATGTCTGATTGCTACAACTCCGATTTAAAATATGCGGCAACTCTTCTCTAATATTCTTTTTGAGATTCTTTTTTACTTTCGACACCTTTCGTGTTGCCAGTCTTTTGATCACGTTAAATTCAGCTAAATTATCAGTAAATGTTTTTTGTTGGCACAAAAAGACTGGAATGACTGAACTGTTCCATTCCAGTGAGAATGACAGACGAAATCAGTATTGCTCAGCATTACCGAAGGTAAACCAAGAGTGGTGCCTTTCAAACACTTTAAAGAACTTATTCATGCCTACCTAGTCCAAATTTGTATTGTGTCATAATCGACGTTTAGGAAGAAGGTTCTCTAATGGCATGACCACGACGTTGGAAATTCCGCTGCAATAAGCCGATGGTCAGAATTTTCTAAAAGGGAACTGGCAGAGATATTGTATTTCTCCATATGAGATCCATCTTTGGTGAATAAACCGATGGATTAAAGAGTAACCCTTAACAGTGACGACCGAAGAATTACTGGAGTCCAAAATTGTGGTCTCGGTTAGAAGTAAAACCTCGAGCTTTGCAGAAGCTGTATAGTGTTCCATGGTTGCAAAGGTTGACCGCAATCTGTGAATGTTGCAAAACTGAAGATATAGCATTCTCCCCATTAAACTCGGATACAGAAACTCAAACTTCAAGAACACATGGACAACGGTTTATTAGTAAACTATGATGTGCTCACACATAACGACTCAAGTCGTAGTGTAATAACTTTCCGAGTGAATACACTAAAATGTAAGCACAGTACCGTTTGGTTACTTCGTTCGTTACTGCAATTTTATCGTTGTCGTTTTGTTGTGTTTTTATCTGCTAAACAGTTATGTCTCGGTGGCAACTACATATTTGGCGACCAACTTTGAAGCCACAAGAATAAACTGATATGCTGAAAAAAATTTTTTTTGAGAAGTGGTACGCTCCAACATCATTTTTACATCGATTACTGACGATGAAAAAATGATCCCAGTTCGACAGCTTGTTAGATATATCAAATTTCAAATTTTCAGAAGTAATTATAGATACAAATGTTAAATTAAATAATTTATAGTCATCATGTTCCTAAAATGGAGTACAGATGTACTACATGGTTTTACTTCCTCAAAATAAAATAAAATACATTGACCACTTCGACTGTGGTAAACCAAACACATCCAAAACATATGTATATACTAGTAAACAGTTCTACACCGAAAACTAACAATAAAGTTCTATTCAATATATTATTTTATTGAAAATTTATCTGTTCTGGAATATTTTCACTTGACCAACAATGCACTAGGAAAATTAAAATAACTTTTTCTTTTTACGAGTATATACACTCGAGAAAAATAGATAACCAAACAAATTTGTATATGTACTCTTGTACATATTTTAGATATGTAAATATATATATATATATATATATATATATATATATATATATATATATATATATATATATATATATATATATATATACCATTCGACTATATATATATATATATATATATATATATATATATATATATATATATATATATATATATATATATATATATATATATACCATTCGACTATATATATATATATATATATATATATATATATATATATATATATATATATATATATATATATATATATATATATATATATATATAAATACATGGCTGCAGCGATACAAAAACGATCAAGACAATTTCTGTCTCCTTTTGGATTTAAACGTTAGTTCCTGCTACTGTTCCATATATTAAATAGATCAACCGGCCAGTAAATCTTTTATCTTTGGATGCCCTGATATTTTTTAAAAAGTTTTTAATGGTTTATTATCATCTGGTATATTTATTTAGGTTCGGACATCTAACATCTAATACAGTTAAACTGAAATGTTTTTGCATAATACTGAGTAAAAAAAAACTGAGGTCGCCTGCCTTTTCATTAAGTTTAACAGCAAAAAATGAGAACCAATATATTCATCATAATATTTCAACATTCACCCTCAATGATTATATACAGGTCTTATAGGTAAATTTATATTAAACGTTTGGTGCATCTGGAAAATGTAAGATTTATGTTAAACATTCGCTTAGAAAGGTGTGAAATCGTACAAGAATTAAAAGAAATGTTTAACTTTTTAAATGATTTTTTGGAACATTGAAAATGTATTGAGCAGTAATATGAAAAAGCAAATGTCGCAGCAGTATACGATTAATGTGTCATTTAACATCACTTGCAATGTATTTAGTCGTGTTCCGCAGTTTACCCAGGATACGATATAAAGGTTACCCAATAAAAAGTTTCATTTTGAATAGCCTGCTATTTGGGCAGCTGTCAATTTTGAAGGTGTCATCTTTTGACATTTGACAAGTAAAAACTACGCCATTACTAAAAATGGTACGATACACGCTTCAACAACGCATAGATATTGTTAAAATACACTACAAAAATGGTGAAATTGTCGTGAAGCACCTTCTCGGCCGGACAAGTTAGTGATGTGAAGAAACGAAACCGTGTGCATCGCTCAAGAACAACTGAGAATATTGCTGCTGTAGCCCGTAGTGTTTAAGAAAACCCAGGTTTGTCGATTCCTCGTCGATCTTTGGAATTAGACATTCCACAAACGACATTACACCGTATTTTGCATAAAGACTTAGGTCTTAAAACTTTTAAAGTTTAGTTTACACAAGAACTCAAGTCGGTCGATCACATCAAATGATCCATCAAAATGATCTGGATTTTCATCGAAAAATCATCTTCAGTGATGAGGTCCACTTTCACCTCGGAAGCTACGTTCATAAGCAAAATTGTCGTATTTGAGGCTCTGAAAATTCAAGAATGATTGTTGAAAAGCCTCTTATTTCTCAACGTGTCTCTGGTGCGGTTTTGGGCTGGCGGTGTGATTGGACCTAACTTTTTCGAAAATGAGTAACTGTTACGGTGAATGGATTGCGCCACCGAGCTATGATTAATGATTTTTATGGCCGGAATTGGAAGATATTGATGTGTACGACGTTTATTTTCAGCAAGACGGCGCTACGTGCCACACAAGCAACGAAACAATCGCAATAACAGTTTCCTGACCGTGTTATTTCTCGAAGAGGTGATCATAATTGACCACCGAGATCTGGTGATTTAACACTTTTAGACTTTTGACACGGTAATAGCTATAAATGTGCAGTATAATTGTTAACAGATGGACTTCGAATCGTGCAACGTTGAAATCATTGTTGTTAAAGTGACGATCGATAAAGTCACACTATTTATCTGTGCAGTGTATTTGAAAATAAAATCCAGCCACCGATTGGTAATTATGACAGACTATGTATTGTGGGAGATTTCAATTTTCCGGACGTTATTTGGCAACATCAGGATGGGATGTTTATCCCTTTCAACAATTCAAACATTTCATCTATGGTTATTGATGCTTTATTTGGAATGGGTCGTAGTCAGTGCATGAGGTACGCAACCAACTGGGAAGACTTTTGGATTTAGTTTTGTGGAAGATGATCTGTTCAACTTTGTGCAGACCTGGGCTGTTCTTCCAGTATTTATCATACTCCTATTTTAATTCGGCTAAGTTTTGAAACTTGTAATGATTATATTCCATATTATAATAATAATGTTATTTTTAATTTTAGAAATGGTGAATACGACCTTCTGAGAAGATACCTTGATAATGTTTGTTGGAATATTTTGTATGAAGGTATGGATATCGAAATGATGACGGGTCAATTTTATGATGTCTTATATGCGGGAATGGATCTATATATTCCAAAAATGAGAAAGAAACTTTCAGTATATCGGAAACGATGGTTTGATAAAAGGCTGGTTAAATTACATAATCGCAAATTGAAAGCTCAAAGCAGTATAAAAGAACTGGGTGACTATGCGCTATACTCGCAACTTCGGAGGGAATTCAAAGTTTTGCATCAGTTTCTTCATGGCAACTATTTACTAGAAATCGAATCTGTTATTAGGGGAAATCCATCGTTTTTGGCATTATATTTAGTCTAAACGAAAAACCAGTGGTTACTCATTACCCATGAATTATGAGGATAGTGTGGCGGACGACTTGTCCTCGGTTACTAAATTATTTGCTAAATTTTTTAGGGCAGTTTATGATGAAGATGATTCATCATCAACTGTTCCTGATCTGTGCACTGAATCCAATAATACTAACCATCTCGTTTTCAGTCGATCAAGTTGGTGCTGCTATTGTTGCTATAAACTCGAAGACGTGCACTGGGCCGGATGATATTCCCTCTATTTTGCTGAAGCAATGTTCTAGTGCTTTGGCTTGGCACCTCACACACCTATTCAACTATAGCCTTATGCGTGGCGTTTTTCCAAAATTATGGAAATCCTCGTATATTATCCTAATACATAAATCAGGGCTAAAAAATTGGGTGGAAAACTATAGGGGGATAGCAATTTTGTCTGTGATCCCTAAACTTTTTGAAGAATTAGTAAGAGACTCTTTAATATTTGACGAGAAAAACTTAATTGTTTCTCAACATCATGGTTTCTGTGTGGGTAGATCAACTACAACGAATCTTGCATTATTTGTAAAAGATACAGTTTGATGTTTATAAAAAGGCATTCGAAAGGACGTAATATTTACTGATTTTAGCAAGGCGTTTGACAATATAAACCATAACTTACTTATTGATAAACTCACAAACCTGAACACGAATAAAGTTCCAGTAAAATGGATATCATCCTATTTGTCCCGTAGGTCTTAATTTGTCCATATTGGAGATACATTTTCTAGGTAAATCTAGGTTTCATCTGGCGTACCTCAGGGTAGTCATCTAGACCCATTACTTTTCAATATATTTGTAAATAATGTATTAGACTGCTTTCGGTTCTGCAAATGTTTGCTTTAGGCAGACGATATTAAATTTTTTGTGGGGGAACGTAATATCGAGGATGTGCTCATAGTTCAACATAATCTAAATTGTTTTTTTAATTGGACTGTGGCAAACTGTCTTGCTCTAAATGTTTCCAAATGTAAATCTATGACATATTCCAAAAAGAAAATACTTTTTGCTTCTTTGTACAGACTCGGCGACGTTGTACTTGTGGTGTTGTGCGAGATTAGCGATCTGGATGTCCTGTTTATATCCAATCTTGATTTTTCTAAGCACATAGACAAGATTGTGGCCAAGGCTAATTCGATGCTGGGTTTTATTAAGAGACTTGTTAGCGACTTTTCTGACCCATACACTCTTAAAATATTATACATTTCTTTTGTTAGACCAGTTTTGGAGTACGCTTCGGTTATTTGGAGTTCTAATTATAGTTTTATCCTACCGCCTTACGATGGACGTTGCATGTTATTAAACATTGTGAGTCTTCAACCCCGGAGAGATATTATGCAGGCAATGTTCACTCGAGACGTATTATGTTCGAAAATTGACTCTTCTGATTTACTTTATTCATACTATTTTTATGTAGGGTACTTCGCCTAAGGCAAACTATTGCAAATTATGGTAGGGATGATCCAGTGGCCCGTACTTCCAGAATTTTTAATTTGTTTTCGGATAATTTTGATTTTAACATATCAATAGATCTTTTTAAGAAACGAATTACCAGTATCATTACATAACGTAATTAGTAAATGTTGTATTTTGTATTGTACCGCCGCGTCTATTACATAGTGTTGGCGAATGAATGAAGAAATAAATGATATTTCTTTAACACCGCAAGTCTCATAAATTCTCTTTTGTGTTGAAATTGAAATTACAAAATCGTCATTGGTCAACTCATCTTGACAATTTATTTTCAAGATATTCGGACATAGTCTTGCTGATATTCCTCTCCGTACAAGTATTAATCGTTTCCGAAAGGTAAACCGTCTTACACATCATCTTGCAACTTAGTGAATTTCGCCACATTTAAGTAAATAAAACTATTTTTGAAATCTTAGACAACTAATATCCCACTCTTTAGTCTATTTTTGACCGTTTGATTTAAAATTCGATTTCATTGGAACTTGTAACGTAAGATTATTTTGCAACACTCGGGCAGTAATATAGTGATTTTGAAGAAGTTGGATTATTTATAATCGAGATTCCATTTACGCGTTATGCGACTTACACCATTAGCTTAGTACTTCTTCCAGCAATGAAACACAAATAGAGAAACATGAATTTTACTAATACGTTTTCGTTCTCTTTGATTTTAATTCAGAAAATAGATTACCTTTCATATTTCTGCTGAAAATTTCTATTCGATTTATCATTTAGTGGCGATTTAGTTCGATTTATCATTTATTTACTGATAAGATTTTTCCCATAGTTATTTTTATTCATTAGATAAATATTGCTACTACTTTTAACTGAGCTATAAATAGTTGCAATTTTTTAATCTAACCACAATAATATAAAAGATATAATATATATATATATATATATATATATATATATATATATATATATATATATATATATATATATATATATTTGCAATATATACATACAACCTAAACAAAAATAGTGGTTTTATGGATGGACGCTCTTTGCTCTCAAATAGTGGTCACATTTTATTCACATCGAAAAAAGGTGAAATCGATAGTCGGAAGATATTCAGAAAATTATAATTTTCCCAAAGTAATATCATTACAAGGACCAAGTAAGAATAACAAACAATTTAAAAGCTAATAACAATATTTTCACATCATCAAACAGCATTCGAAAACCGGAGATAAAAAAAAATAGAAAATTGATATCACATTCACACACCAAGTATTTACTAAGGACTTTCAATATATATATTTTTTGGAATCCTTGTATGTACATTTTAAATAGGAGGCAATTTTGGTTCAAATGACCTTTTTTGAGATGGATATGGGTTTTAAAGAGTACATATGCGTCAGTTGATATATTTATATATATATATATATATATATATATATATATATATATATATATATATATATATATATATATATATATATATATATATATATATATATATTAAATCAGATTATTATAACCTTAAATTTAATTTTAGGAGAGATGACTCAAAAGCCTAGTGGAAACTAGTTAATGAGATTTTAGATCCTGGAAAATTACCACACAAAAATATAAAATCTATTGTAAAGGAAAATATTAACTTAACTGATCCGAATGAAATCGCCAGCGAATTTAAAATATTTTTCGGGAGCATTACTGTAAAATTTACGAAAGGACTGTAGGGCCGTAAATATATCTAATCAAGTTTTAAATGATAAAAAAAGTTCTAAAAGCATGTTCTTAACGACTGTGAATTCTGAAGAGATCGTTATAATTGTTAAGGGCATGAAAAATAAACCTTCGTGCGGTTCTGATGGAATAAATATAATTTTACTGAAAGAAATAATAAGTATTATATCCAAACCTTTAGCAAATATAATTAACAAAAGTTTCATTACTGGTATTTTCCCCTTGGAATTGAAAAAATCAATAATTATACCAATCTTTAAAAAAAAGCGATAAATCAAAAATCAATTTGGGTTCAATTTGGGTTTTTAGAAAAATAAAAGCACATAAGATGCTCTTATCGCATTTTTAAATCCAATATATGCGGCTTTGAACTCTAACCATTGTATCGCTGTATTCTTTATTGACATAATGAAGGCCTTTGACATGGTCAACATAGAGCTTTTACTAATAAAACTGGAGGCACTATAGGAATAAGAGGAGTCTGTAATTTATGGTTTCGATCATTCCTAGAGAAAAGGATTTATGAATTCTTTTAAAAGTAGTACATTGCCTGTACTTAATGCTTACACATTATGTCCTCATCCTGTTTTAAAAACTATGTATTTTACTCTAGTTTAGTCAAAGCTACAATATGGTCTTGCTTGTCGGGGAGGAACTTACTTTTCAACAATCAAACCGATGATAATGGTTCAGAAATATATCATCTGAACCATTAATTTCAAAAAGAAAGTTGATTCTACTAAACTAATTCTTCAAGCTAAATAAAATGCTACCACTTAGAAATCTATATGGATTTAAAGTGTTGAAATTATTTTTTATTAGGATTGGGAATTTGAATAAGAAAAAAACAAAATATTTATTAAGGAAAAATATGTATGTATGTATAGCTTCTAAAATATTTTCGGAAAATAACTTTTCCGAAAATATTTTTTGTCGACTGCACCACTATCGAGAAACTGCCATAACATATATCAAAATTGACTCATTTTAAAATAAAACTCAAAGAAATTAAAAACTGGTTCTCCAATCTAATTGACGTTGAGCATTCATTTAATGTTATGACATGAGGTGATTTCGTTAAGAAAAAAGTATTACATGAATTTAAGAAGAACTGTTGTTACATATAGCCACAACCCTATGATATTTTGCACTCTTCACTATCATCCATTCATCGATCAGGCAGTGATACTATTATGGACTAAACTATCGTTTAATTATAATTTTTTAAATTTTTGTCTTTTTATCAATTAATATAGTTAAGGTTCCCTCGCCCCCTTATATTATTCAAGTTTAAAATTAACAGAAGGCAAGTTTAAAATTGGTTCAAAATGGAATCACTGAACCATCCTAAATTTCATTTCATTCTTTGGTCAATATATTAATATAATAAGCATAACTATTAACTATACCAGATATAAATAATCAAATATTGTTGCCACTTTTTAAGTAGCTTTATAAAAACTATGTAAAATTACTCTAATAAAATGAAATACAAAAAAAGCAAATATATATATATATATATATATATATATATATATATATATATATATATATATATATATATATATATATATATATTATATATATATATATTTTTATATATATATATATATATATATATATATATTATATATATATATATATATATATATATATATATATATATATATATATATTATATATATATTTTGATTGATTGATTGATTTTGAATGTACTGCCAAGCTTTAAGCAGGATATCCCGGAAAACGCCGGGCCCACAGTACACCCATTTCTACATATACTTGGAAGGATATGGAAGGATACTAGTTAAATTATTGAGATCGACCCGGTTACAGACACCTTGGCGGCCAATGGTTAGTAAATTTTTGTGGGTTAGGGAAAGGAAAAGTATGTTAGTTATGACATAATTGGTCCGATTTCCCGGTAGCCAATATTCAAACTACTGTTAGAGTAAGACAATCATATTTTTGTTGTACTGCTCTGAACTAATTAAATTAAATTAATTTTTATCTGGAATTATAAATTAATTAGTTTTTAATATTGTAACATCATTATACAATAATATAATTCCTGCAAGCCATAGGCTGTAATAAATTGGATTAGTACAAAAATGTAAGAATACAAGAAAAAATATAGAATATAGAAATATAACAATATAATACTAAAGTTATTTATAAATAATTAAACAATATGACAGTGGCATTATGAGTACTATCATCAGCAATAGTATAACACACATTCACAATTAATCCCATACTCACCACCGATAGAAACCAAACTTCCCAACAACTCCACAACAAACCCAAATTACAGATTTAATAATACTTAAAAAAGGCAGAGTAAAAAGACAAGCAAACCAAAGTAAAAAATTGACGAAAGTCAATCTGGGACCAACTCCAATAGGAAAAGACCAGAAGCGAGCACCATCAAGGGTGCCGCCAGATCGCCCTTTTCGAAAACAACCGTCATTTTCAGCAGATAAAAATGTATACGATCTCTGCCGACACCAACCACTACCAGACCAAAATTGCCGATTAAGCTGGTATTCAAACATTGACAGTCATCAACGAGATCTGGGAACACTATCTGGCCAACCTCACTCTATCACTCCTACAAGTAAACCAAACCACACATATGCTACTGTAGGCCCACACCACACCGAAACATAATAATTGAAAAAATTGGCCACAGCAACTCGGGAGTGTCCCCTGAAAAGCTACATGCAGCAATTGAAAAAACTAGCAAGTTCACTACCACGAACCATCTCCACCGGATCCAAGTCACAATTCCTGGGATTCCTGTCATCAAGGTCATCACACCAAAACCAAATCAAGGTAGTCAATTTCAACTCAGAAGGTGGCCATGAACTGCTCAACGCCCTACACCTCACCACCACGACTCCCTGACGGTTCACATTAAAACCATCCATCATTTCCTAAAAGAGGAATCCTAAAGCCCTACTCTAGCCTAGCAACCATGCTCTCCGAAATACATCCTGTCTAAGACTAGAATCCCACCTCATTCCGAAACGACACTCACAGACACGACCACCACCAAAAATAAGAATGCCAACCACACAACACAATCCCAAACCACCATCATCCACTTCACTAGGCTACCCCAGAAACATGGCTGCCGCTCCAGATCCATACAACTAAAAGCCACCTTCACAGCCGTCTACAACACACTCCCCAGATCCCAGTCGGAGTCCCTCACTGCCCTGTCGCTGACCTTACCCAGCAATACCAGAAACCGCAACCAACTCCAATCGGTCAAACCACACCGATAAACCCAACATCCCACTCCTGACAACAATCCCCCAACTCTATAGCCAACCTCTCCCCCAAAAGCTATTTCAACAACACCATCTCTGAATTACAAATGGACCGATTCCTCTCTATCTACCACAACTCAAGTTTCGATTGGATACAACACAGCAGAGGCACACACCCAAGCAACTACAGGCACCCGCGGTGGTCGGTCAGAGCAACTACTGCACCAAATAAAGATCGTATATATATATATATATTATATATATATATATATATATATATATATATATATATATATATATATATATATATATATATATATATATATATATATATATATATATATATATATATATATATATATATATATATATATATATATATATATATATATATATATATATATATATATATATATATATATATATATATATATATATATATATATATATATATATATATATATATATATATATATATATACATGTGAAGTTATCCCATGATTTTATCTCAGGAAATAAAAAAAATTCATCAGGCAACTCTAGTAAAATTAAACCGCCTAAAATCGTTCCGTGGGAACTTGCCGAAATTTCATCATGGGCTAGGTACTTATACATAGGATGGGTAGTTTACTTTAATTTAATTTCATCAAGGGTGAATTCCAGAAGTAAATTAATTTTCGGCTATTGTTTATACTAGCATATGGGATATAACCTTACATAATTTAGATGACCGTTTTTGGGAGACTATTTCTGATAAGTCATCATATATGTCCCAGCATTCATTTCGGTGGCAAAAGCTCACATAAGTACGTAATTTACGAACGAATTTATTATATATTTTTAACTATATACTGTAATGTAAGTGGGAATGCATGTGATTGCGATTAATGTTGTAGGATGTTGTAGAGGTTCAACATAAATGAATATAGTTTGGCATAGATGGTGAATAGCATAACGACTGTTTTTTTGCCCAACCTTCTTCAACAGTAAGAAGCGACACTAACGACTTTTTTTCATCTAAACTGTTCCTCTTCTCTTTATTTCGAATTTTACAAACGGTTCTAAGATTCTTAAGAATGTTTAGATTGTATCTGTCAGAAACGCATATATTCCGTTTGTACGCTTCTTTCAGGAAACGCAGCGGTTTTGTAGGTAACTTACCTAAAGCAAAATTTTGTTTCATTCGGCGTTTTATGGTTGAAAAATAATTCTCAACGTGGCTAATACTTAATCTTTTTTTATGATAAACGCGAGACCAAAAGGGGAGATACGTAATATATTTTTTTAAAAGTATTACCAGTTCAGGATTAAAATGTATTCATTGATTTTTCCCCTTTGGATGTATTTTGCTCAACAATACTGTCCGAAATGTTTTTAAATTCTTTGTAGTACGGACTAATTATTAATTTTTTCTTAGAAGTTAGCTGATAGTATGCCCATTATAAAATCATATAGCCCTGTCTATGTAGATTTTACAATTAGTTATGTGTAGAGATTTTTCAGATAATGTTAGGATGATTTTATTGTACCCACCTTTATTTTATACAAAAATGTGTAGGCGGTTTAATTTTGCTAGAGTTGTCCGATGAAATTTTTTCATTTCCTGGGACAAAATCATGGGATAACTTCACATGTGTTTATATATAATATATATATGTATATATATATATATATATATATATATATATATATATATATATATATATATATATATATATATATATATATATATATGTATATATATAAATATATATTTATATATATATATATATATATATATATATATATATATATATATATATATATATAAATATGTATATTTATATATATCCCTGAGACGCTGTTGGGTCCTATACGACCCAAAACCAGCTTTAACTTATTATGGCTCTTTTTTTATTTGACAATACAAAATGATATTTCTTGACATTTATTTTTTTATATGATGCTATACATAATTGAGTATAACGGTTAATAATTATTGATATTATCTATACATCGCTATACTACTACACTATAGGGACGTTTGGGGTTTTATAAGACCCCAGACTAAATGTTGGTTATATACTTTTTTTACATGAATTTTTTTCTAGTGAAATAGTAAAAACTGCAGTTTACAAAATTCTACGACATACGTAACACGAAAAAATTACGAATACGTTACATGAGTAAATTACGAATCGTTTTGATTTCTGTAATTCAGTACATTGTGTGATTTTGGCAAGACATAACATCTTTATTAGTGTTATTACTGTTTTATTATTATTATTATTATAATAATGTAGCTGTAATTTTAATGGTAATAACAAATAAAACAAAAGTTTACTGTTACTAACAAATATTCATAAGTTACCGTTGTGCTGATTGTTAGTTTTGAGCTATGGAGTTTGAAATCGAAACTTATTTTGAAGAAGATATTTCCGAAAGTGAGGACGATTTTGAATTGATTATACCAGAAACTTCGGTTGATAGAAGTAAAGAGGAAGACAACGACGAAGGAATTACTAATCAGAATCAAACTGAAAATATAATCAATTTATACCCCTATTATGGTTCTCACCTCACCGTACAGTTCACCTCACCTCACCTCAACTAAAAGATTCACCTAACTCATAATTTCGTTTTATGATTCTCACCTAATTTTTGGTGAGCAGTTGTATGCGGCGCTGTGCGTAATTTTTTTTTTATGTTGGAACAAGTAAATTTTAAAATGTTTGACATTTCTTGGTTTGAATTTGTTTGTTTACAAACAGTTTTTCGGTGATAAATATATATATATATATATATATATATATATATATATATATATATATATATATATATATATATATATATATATATATATATATATACATAAATATAAATAAAAAAATTTACCCGCTTTTGCCTTCAATTTATTTTATTTTTAAACCAATCACCAAGATATTGTAGGTGAACAGATTTGACACTTTGTTCACCTCACCTCACCTCACCGCGAGAACGATAATACCAAAATATTGATGTGATCACTTCACCTCACATTTTTGTGGTATGGTGAGGTGAAGTGAGAACCATAATAGGGGCATTAGCTAGTAAGAATAATGATATTGTATAGATTTCGATCGCACCTACACTTATCGGTCGTACTTCGACATCAAATATAATAAAAAATGTACCACGACAGACCTTATATGCCACCGCTCGATTAACTACTATAAAAGAAACGTTTCTACTTTATTTCCCGCCTCCAGACAAGGAGAATGCTATAATTTATGATGAAAATGGATAAACATTGATTAAGTGGACCTAAATGGTTATATGAGACTCAAAATTTTAAGCAGTTATCACGAGTTATACGCTCCAATACGCGATATATGGAATCAATGGGTTGAGATTTTTCCTAAGCTCCAAAATCCTGGGTATAATGTAACAGTAGATGAGCAATTAATACCATATAGAGGAAGGTGTCCCTTCCGTCAATATATTCCATCCAAGCCAGCGAGATATGGAATAAAAACATGGGTCGTTTGTGAAAGAAAATCGTCTTATGCCTGGAACATGCAAGTCTACACAGAAACAATTGGAGACGAAAAGAATCTGGAAAAGAATCAAGGTTGCCGAGTTGTCCTTGATCTAACTTTCGCGTTGAGAGGTCAAAATGCAACCTGCGATAATTTTTTTAGCAGTTACAATTAAGGGCAGATGTTATCTAAAGATTTGCTCTAGATTTAAGTTACTCTAGATTTGCGTTTTCTAATAATACAACAATTTTTTCTTATGTTCCTAAAAAATATAAAACTAAGTTGTTGATAAGCACTCTACATAAAACCGATGATATCAGTAATAGAGCAGATAAAAAACCACTTATGATCCTTGATTATAAAAAACTAAGGGAGCTGTTGATACATTAGACGCGATATTTTCAAATATTGTTGACGTTTCATTCGTAATTTGGTGTGAAGTTTTTCCGAGCTATCAAAAAAATAAGACCCACAAACGACGAATTTTCTTAGAGGAATTGGGTGTAAGCCTTAAAGAACCGCTAATACGTAGAAGAGAAACATTACCGCGAGGTCCTTCGGCAAAAAAATTTGTTCTAGAGTATCAAACTGATACTCCGAGTTCAGAGACTGCAAGTCAACTATCTACTTCTTCGGCTGTTAGATCTAATCAGGCAAAGTGTGGACGGTGCAATATTTATCCAAGAAAATCGGACACTAAATATCATATTCGATGTGAGAAATGCAATAATTTTGATTGTAAACAACATTTAAAATATTTTTATAATAAATGTTAAACATAGGTCTTACATACAATATTTAACATATATTTTCGAGTAATTATTAAATAAATTGACTTTTGGAAATTAAATTAGTTTTTTTTTATTAATAACAGGAAAGTAATATCTATGTATATTTAAAAATGTATATAAAAAAATGTGGGTCGCATAGGACCCCAACCATATTTAGTGTAAGGTAAATGTTAACATCATCTAAGGGATATATATATATATATATATATATATATATATATATATATGTATATATATATATATATATATATATATATATATATATTTATATATATATATATATATATATATATATATATATATATATATATATATATATATATATATATATATATATATCGGGTGATTTACGCTCTACTGCGGAAAATACAGGAGTTATTTGGGAATATTAAATGGGGTTAAATGGGGTTACACGGATTAAAGTACATATAGTATTTGACTGACACATTTCATCGCGGAATTATTAAATTTGATAGTGGACAATTTTCTCAGTAGACTGTTTTTTTTCGAGAAATTTTAAAGATTTAGGTTAAAAAATCACTCGATATTCTTAAAAATTAAATCAATAATATAATAATTATAATAATTTCTACTCACTTAATCCGATTATAAACTAATAGTTCTGCAATATCTCGACCCAAACGTGAATATGTTGTTTCTACAAATACCAGCACTTTTGGATCGATTCGCAGTCGAGCTTCGGACCGATGATCTGGCGCCGGTGATGATTCCAGTAGCTTTTGATCATTTAACATTCGACAATGTATTAATGGTGCTGGATGTGTATCACGATGTATTAAACTAGAAAACAAATATAAATAAAATATTTTAAATTTTCTCAATAGTTGGAAAAGTTTGATTGTGAAAAGCTATATAAGCTATTGACATTTTTGTATAAATTTAATTTAAAATCGAAATCTTTTAAACTTTATATCTATATATAAAGTAAGTATGTTGATAAAGGATTTAAAAGCAATAATTCCATTATTCAAGATTTTAATTATATTTTTCCAAAATTATATAATATATATTATGCAATTGTTATAATAAAATATATAACAATTAAAAATAATTTCCATTAAAATACAATAGGTCACAATCACCATCGACCATCTTTGTTTCGTTGTAATGGCCTCAACCCCTAGATTAAATATTGTTTAACAAAAGAATTTTTTTTATGTATAAAGTACATTTTTCTCATTGTTTCGCCTATTTTTATTTTTTTTTACAAAACATTAAAGGTAATTAAAAGTTTTTATATACAGTATCTTATATCACAAATGTATATTATCGTTAATGCCATGTATTGTTCGGCTACATGACTAAAATGTATAATTATACAAAATGTGTGATGTGAGATAACCGATGGAAAAAGCTATATAATATTTTTGAAATAAATTTTTGTTGATATAAAACCAATAATTATATGGCCCTTATGTGATAATGTCATTGAATCAATTAATTTTTAAGGTTATGAAGAAAATGAGGATTTTTACCGAAAGACCATATTTTCCGACGAAGCTCATTTTTACCTCGGCAGTTATGACAACACGGCAACAAGCGACATGGTGGCAAATGAAGAAGCCGATGCAACGACTATCAGCAGTAACGGAGATGTAAATTAGCCACCACGCAGCATACTGCGGTTTCACTCCGCAGGATTTCTTTTCAGGGGAAATGTTAAGGATTAGTGTTACGCTAACCATTCACAGACTATCCAAAACTTTTAAGAGCAAATTAAAGAAAGGAACCCATACAATCGAAAATGTCCTGAAAAATTGGGTTCGCAGGGGTTGATTGGGTGTTCCATACTTAATAGCAATGTATACTCTTTTTAATAAAACAAACCACTTTAAAACAAATTTCCATTCGTCTTTGAATTTACAGGGTGGCTGAGACCAAATGTTACTGACTTCACTCTGCTGTCATTTGTGTAGTTGTCATTTTCGCGCGTCAATTTTTTGATAGATTGAAGTTTGGTTTGTTGTTTACATGTGGTCAACAAATAATTGTTCTAAATTAATATCTTAATAAAAAAATTGTAATGGAATTTAAACGTAATAGTGTAATTGCACTGTATTTGGGTGGAAATTCACAAACAGCTCCAGCATTTGAATGTGAATAAAATGTTTGTGTATCGAACCATAACTCGATACAACGAAACTGGTAGCATCGCTAAACGCAACAGAGGCGGTCCTAAAAAGACAGCAACATCAAAAGAAATGATATGAAAGGTGAAAAAACGAATCCAACGAAATCCTCGTCAAAGTGCCAATCAATTAGCCGCACGTCTACATGTTTCACAATACAGCATTCAAACCATATTGAAAAATGAACTACACTTGAAGCCCCACAAAATACAAAAACTTCAAGATCTTACGGAGGTACAAAAAAAAGTTAGGCTTGAAAGAACACGAGCATTGAAGGCCTCGGCCGAACGTGATGAGATTCCAAAAATTGTCTTTTCTGATGAGAAAATTTTCACCAATCAACAGTTTGTGAATAAACAAAATGATCGTGTTTGGTTAGAGCACAAGTCCAACGATAATTTGGACACAAGAGTTGCCATGCACAAGCAATCACCAGCTTATGTTATGGTTTGGGCTGCAGTTACTGCAGATGGACGCACTCCTCTGGTTTTCATCGAACATGGAGTCAAGGTAAACCAAGAGGTGTACCGCCAAAAGATCCTAAACGATGCTTTGCTACCTTGGGCACGTAAACACTTTGGTACGAACCGTTGGATATTCTAACAGGACTCGGCACCGTCACACAAAGGTCGAGCGACACAGCAATTTTTACAAAATTGCGTTCCGCGGCTGATTTCTTCCAAAGAATGGCCACCATATTCACCAGACTTGAATCCCATGGATTTCTCCATATGGTCCATTTTGGAGAGTAAGGTGTCCACTAAAAAATACGAAAGTGTTGATGAATTGAAGTCAGCTCTTGTTCGAGAATGGAATAAAATTCTGAAAGCCTACGTTCGGTCAGCATGTAATGCTTTCTATGGAAGACTGAATCAAATAATCAGAGCCAAAGGAGGTCATATCGAGCAGTAATATGTTTTTCATAAAATGTAAATGTTTTCAACATATTCCACGAAATTTCAATAAAAAATAATCAAAATTAAAAAAAATACAGCGTTGTCATTTAGTAACACTTGGTCTCAGCCACCATGTAGAGTCAAACTGAATTGCAAACGTTAAATGGGCTACCTTGAGTTGAGCTTTAGAGCTCTACATCAAAACTCTACACACACTCTAAGTGAGAGAGTTTTCGTCTTGAAAACTCTATAAAGTATACGCTTTTATTTTATTATGTATAGAGATTTTTGGGCACTCACGGTTTCCTAAAGAATGTCCAACTTATAAAGATAAGTTCAAACGTTTATTCCAAAATAAATTTACTTGGCTTTGAAGTCAACAATATTATGGTAAAAATATTAAACTTAAAGTTTTACACGAAGCCATAGATATGTCGATTGCCATTTAGTTTTGATTTTCATAACGACATTAAACTAATTTTAAATTGACACGAATTTATTCAACTGTTTTTTGCAACAAACGAGTAATGCAAAACAATATTCTGAAGTAATTTTTTTATGTAATTAGCTTTGGTGGTCCTAGTTACATCCTGGTCAATCGTATCTAGGTTGAACGACCGACGATAATTTCGGTAGCAAGAAGTTTACGAGGACATTTGACAGTTCCTTAGGTTAATAACTTTGTCTATTAAAAGAATTATTTTAGAAGATGACATTATTGAAATATTTGGGTGGTCGTCCAAGCGTGAGTGTTATGAGATCATTAACATCTGCCAATTTTTAACTTTTATATGTTTTATTTTTTAAACGCTCTTTGGCATTTTGGGTGACCTATGACCAGCTGCTTAAATTTTCCACCCTTTGTGTTGCAACAGAACAAAACACTTTGCCGAAAGTTGTCGGTAAAAAATTCCCAATCGTCGTTTAACTGATTTTCGGTAGAGTAATCTTTTAAAATGCCTAGAAATTGTTAAAACTAACTTTCTGCAACTTGGTAATTGATATTGGCTAACTCACTTGATATAGTCTTGATTAAATTATTATGTCATTTTATAAATGCATACCGTCATCTATTACTGAACTGAAACTCATTTCTTAAAGAATGTGTATAAGCCGAAATATATAAAAATTCACACAAAATAAAAAAACTAATGCAGTCTAGAAAATTTGTTCTCTGGAGCAAAATTACATATTCAACTAAGAAATTAGAAGGGTGGGTGGCTTTGATCGGAAGGCATATTGGTGAAGTTTTATCGAGGAACATAGCCGATAATAAAAAAATCATGGTTTCAGTCCCTTAAATAATTTAATAAGAATAATACAATAATTTACTGTAATTTAGATAGCTTATCAATTAAAATATTTTTTTGATAACATATATTATGAGTTTATCATTAGATATTACTTCGCTATACCAAGGGAATCAAATAAGAAGAACGTAATTAACCCCCGATAAACGATTTCTGCTTAGTTTTTGCATTTCTATAGTGTATATTTTTCGTATAAGATTTATCATTAGACTATGCACATTTCCGCAGTATGTATTTTACAACTTCATCAGCACTATTTAACAAATGTATTTTACAAAACCATATAAATGTTAATACGAAGATATCTATCCTGGTCCGAAGAACAAGCTATGAGCTAAAGTTTAGATTGTTTCTGCGGGTCAAATTTAATTGATTTTTGTGGTACAAAAGGAAATATTTCGTTGTCGGCTCCTAACCTAATCAACGACTAACCTAACAATGACTTTTGATGTCAAAACAATGTTGAGAACCATCCCGAAATTCGACGGGAATTGCAATTTATTACACAAATTCTTAACATGTAGTGACGTAGTTTGTGAGTCAGCCACCAACGATAAAGATAAAAAACTTTTCTTTAGTATATATTAAAAACGAAACTTAACGATCGAGCATATGATTAGTAAAATATAAGACGTGCAATAATTGAGAAGATTTGAAAAGGGAAATTAAATTAATTTTTTCTGATATAAGATC
This sequence comes from Tipula confusa, assembly GCA_963556175.1. Classification (NCBI taxonomy): domain Eukaryota; kingdom Metazoa; phylum Arthropoda; class Insecta; order Diptera; family Tipulidae; genus Tipula; species Tipula confusa. The sequence continues at coordinate 65,955,690 of OY744477.1, read as the reverse complement.
AAAATAATTTATCCAAAACTAACTTAAAAATTCAAAATAACTTAAACAAGAATCAGTATTTTGCTTGTAAAATTGAAAAGCTACATGCTGATAGAACGATGCATGCATCGAACAACACGGCGGAGAAGCTGATATATATATATATATATATATATATATATATATATATATATATATATATATATATATAAAATTTAAACAATAATACAGCTTATCATTTCAAGAAGGACTTAAAGATCCGATTAAGCTACTCGTTAAAACATGCAGATTTCCAACGCTTCATGAAGCAGTTTCCAAAGCAATCGAAGAAGACGGAATTCCAATCGAAAAGAATTATGAATCAAAACTAAATTCTCGAAATTTTAATCATATATCTAAATGCCAGATATATCAAAAAGAAGGCCATACAGCACTTACATGTTTTCACTAAACAATTCCAAAAGACCAACCAATTTGTGAAATAGAAATTTTTCTAACTTAATCTTATCAAATTCTTAACCAGAATTTATCAAATTCTTAACCAAATTCTTAACCAGTTTTAGTACTACCAGTACTAATTCAAATGCGTATACTTCTGATAGGTATAATCTTCAACTTCCGAATCTAAATTCAGTCAAAATTGTATCAGTTTTGATATTGATTTTTTGGCAAATCAGAATTCAAAATTTTTAAAAGATTGAGGTATTTCAAAAGAAATACCTCAATTCTGAAACAATATGTTATTTAGAACGAACGAAAAAATTCAAACCTGCTCATGTAAAGGGGAAATTAATTAACCAAATGGGCAAAAGATACTTCATGATTTTTATTTGATTCCAGACCTTTTAACCTCAAAATTTGCAGGTATAATAGGCTCTGTTTTTTTTAAATACCTATAATTGTAAAATTGACTATGAAACATAAACTTTAAAAGTTAATTTTAAAAGTCAACTATTTTTCTTTTTAAATTATCAAATTTCCCGCCAGAGTCGAAAAAAATTGTGTTAAATTCTATATAGATGATATTTACAGCAAGCTCAATAATTAATGTTAAGAACAAATCAGCTCTAATAAGCATAATAAATACGAATTATTATACTGTTAAAATAGACGATATTCGCATCAAACACTAGTAATCACTATACAATGTTTTGTCAGTATTATCCTGGTCGAATAAAATTGAAAAACGTTTACAATTGCTTGAAGTGATTTAATCCTAAACGATTTGAATTCCGAAGAACGGCAATCCATTTTAGAAATATGCGATGTATTAAAATACCGATGTATTATAGGTTGTCATAAAATTCCGGTTTTACCTGATACCAATCCTGTCCATATCAAGCATTATAATTTACCACATGCCATGAATGTGTAATTCGTGGAATTTCCCATTTTTAGTAGTTCATTTTTAGTAATCTGACGAAAATGCAAAATAATGGCGCATAGTGGTAAATTTTAGACGCTTAAATAAACGATGTTTTCCCACTACCTAGCAGCATAGACATATTAGATAAATTGGGCAAATCCATGTATTTTCCAACATTAGATCTCGCTGACGGATTTGTCGAAAACGGTGTTTAGTACCGATCTAGGTCAATTTAATTATACACGTATGACATTTGGGTTGAAAAAAGCACCCTCAACCCTAATGAATTGTGTATTATCTGGGCTACACGGTATCAATTGTTTTATATATTTAGACGAAGTAATAGTATATGGGCATGATCTGAAAGATCACAATAGCAAATTAATAGATGTTTTAAAATATTTCCACAAATTCAATCATAATTTGAAACCTCGAAAATGTCAATTTTTACGTAAGGAAATAACCTACCTTGGACATTTAATTACTAGCGAATGCATAAAGCATAAACTTCAATAAAATAATTTCATAGTTTTATTCCGAACCGAAACTGTAGATAACAGACCTGTGTCTGACACTAAATTTAAAATCATCCATTTACAAAAAAGCTTTTGTAACTAAACGCAAAATAGATGTTTAAGGTGAAATAACTTCTAAGCACAATTGCAAAGATTTTTTTAAATCAAAATATGTCAGTTAATATTTTTCCACGAATGTCATAGAGTGGAAATGGAACCCATTTAAACAAATATTAGTTTAAATTATTAATTATTATTATTGAACTATTAATTAGTTATTTTATAATTAAAATATTTATAAAGAATTTGAATTAAAGCGTTCGTTAAATGTTCGGAGAAAACCATACAATTTGGTATACTAGTAGTCGTACACTGTAATAAATAATGTACTGAATTTGTTTTGTTCGTTTTTGTCAAAATTGTCGTGCTACATTGAAATGTCAATTAATTGAGTTTCCTGAGTTTTATCACCATTTATATTGAGATTCAAATTTGTGTTATTGATTTTCCATGAAAATGTTTAAAATAATACCAGAACGTTCTTTAACAAAGTAAATTGATAACAACTTAATTCAATCTATATATGTATATATATATATATATATATATATATATATATATATATATATATATATATTTATATATATATATATATATATATATATATATATATATATATATATTTATATATATATATATATATATATATATATATATATATATATATATATATATATATATATATATATATATTTATATATATATATATATATATATATATATATATTTATATATATATATATATATATATATATATATATATATATTTTTATATATATATATATATATATATATATATATATATATATATATTTATATATATATATATATATATATATATATATATATATATATATATATATATATATTTATATCAGTCTAATGAATCAGTCTATAGTATATTAACAGAAGGCTGACTTATACGATGAGATCATTGCTGAAATGAAATTCAAGTTTCAGCAGTTGAACAAACCCTGTGATAAAATTCAGTTGTTAACCATTCTCCCGAAATTACTAACCATACAACAAACCCAAAATAAGTTCAATGAGTTGGCCAGCACCGTAAATCTGAAAACGAATAAGTAATGAACTTAAGCAGTCCGTATTATATTACTATAACGATGATGATGTTAGTCGGATAATGCCAGGCAAAAACTATTGCATTACAGTTGATAATACAAAAAGCGGTACAATATTCTACTAGTTTCAATTTTGCAAGAAAAAAATAACATTACATCATGTTTATCATTTTCGTGAAAATTTTACACCCTGTATTTTAAAAATCAACAAAAAAAAAAAAATTATGTTCTACAAATACTTGTGAGCGTCGATACGTCAACTATTATTGTCGAAGTTGACGCATCAACAATACGTCAACATTATGTCGACGTCATTTTTAAGTCAACAATGACGTAATGTCGAGAAAAAAAATAATTTTTTGTTTATGTTACCTTTTTTTGCTTTTTCCTCTCTAATTCTATCCTAATTTTACGTTAATTTTTTTATATTATATTCCAAGAGTGCCTTAATTTTACAATTAATGGACCAACTAGTGACTCAGCAATTCAGCAACAACATTACAGAACAAACTGTAGGAAATACCAAATCATTTTATACGCAACCTCAAACCAACGCAACTTGTTAAATTTGCCATAAAACGTAACATTCATCAAAGTCCGCATTGTTTTTTACGGACTCGTTTATAAGACGGAATCATAGATAACTTAAACCTTAATTTTTCTTAAGTTTGGACGAAAAATGTCACATCCTTTGAAAAATGTCACTATGGTTCCACCTTTAAATTAGTATAAATCCCCAAAAGTCAATTTAGTATTTCTCTTATCACAACTGCCGGACTGATTGAGTTGAGTGACTTTAGAAAAAATAGAAACTTTTTGAAATATTTAAAAGAAAAAATATTAAATACCTAAACGTTTTTTGGAATTTGGCCCACATGAAAGCTACTGAGTTTTCTAGTTTGGCCAGAAAACGTTTAAAAATTCCAGTCATTTCTGGACAAGTTTGAAGACTGAGCCTATATCCAAAATTAAAATACAAAAATAAAAAGAAAAAAACAAAACTACTATTTTCCTAATTTTTATTATTGACGCGTCAACAATGCACGTCGACAAAACTTGTTATTGGTTGACTCCACAAAAACGCGTGGACAATATTTGTCGACGTCAATGTTTGTTGACGTCGCACATTCCTGATATATATATATATATATATATATATATATATATATATATATATATATATATATATATATATATATATATATATATATATATATATATATATATATATATACAAGCGAGTAATAAAAACACTACTAAGGAATTAGCAAATAAAGTTCTACAAATGTGGTGCATATCAAAATCAGTTAGGCGAAATAAAATTAAATATTTAGCGAAAGGAAGAGATATGTTTGTAAAATCTTATAATAGAGTCTAACCGCTTTGAAAAAGGAATGGCATCTGTTATTCTTTCTAATTGGTTATATCGAAGTTGAAGTATTAAAGTGTTTGGAATTCTCCAGGATTCATAAGACTGACCGGTATTTGATGGCAATACCAATGAAAAATTTCCTTAGTATTGCCATCAAATACCGGTATTTTCGATATTATTAAGCTTACGTTTATTACGTTTAATAATGAGATTAAAAAGTGCAAGCAATCAGGAAAATCGCTGTACGCGGATGAAGAATTGGAAAAAAATACGTTTCTAGAACTAAATGTAATTCGAAACTCGTATTTGTTTAACCCAAACAGATAAGACAAATCGTTAGAATATTCGAAAATCACCTTTTGGTTTATGACATACTTCTGATATTTCAGTAGTATAAAAAACAAGATTTTGTTAAAAAATTCAACTTACTTTAGAAACAACAACACGGATTGGAATAGTTTCCAAGTTACTTGCAATGTGAGAGAACAGAAGAGAGGTAGAATTTGAAATTTTATCTGACAGAATTGTAGCTTTACTGCTTTGTTAAATTAGTAGTTGAAGTAATATATCATCAAAATTTCCAATTATGTGTTAACTAAAACTACAATCGATTTTATCATGAAACCTCTTAAAAGTTGTTAGCTTAACAACTTCTTGACGAATTAAAGTGTACAACAAAAGAGAAGCACACATTTGTAAAGCCTCGGCAACAATTGCTTTAAATTATAGTACAGCTGTTGAATGAAAACGGATATTATAGATTGATGAAGAGGGGTTTGCACGTTTAAGTTCTTAGTTAAATTTGAGCAATTGCAGCTAACAATCACTTATTTTGTTACAAAAATACCGAAATACAAATAATGATTTTCTTCCGGTATTTACGAACCCTATTTTGTACAGTGTGGCCTTTGTATCGAATATTTACCTAATTTAGCCTATCATTATCTGAGCGGTATGTCACTTTTATATCTCAACCACTGTTAGTCACTTCAATCGACGGTTTTTTATTAGCAGTTTTTAAAATACACATATAATATTACACATTTCAACCGGTATTTGAATAACGTGCAGTCGCTAAGAAAACCAGGTGCATTACGATGGCACAATACCAGCCATGACAAATTATCGAATGGAACTCGTTCTAAGAAACTCGATGGTCAAAAGATGGAGGTCATGCATCCCAATGCTTTTCGTTGATTTACAGTGGAGGTGACCTCGACAATCTTGGCAATCTTGATGTTCGATTTCTTATTGGGCCACAGGTTAAAAAAGGTTGTTTTAAATTTAAAAGCAGTCGATAACAGTATATGTATATGTATACTAAGTTTACGCATGTGCCTAGCAAACATGTCAATAATTTGTATTCCAATGCACTCCTCGAAGTTAGCCACCCCTAAGATAAAGACTAATTTTTGGTGACTTTAGCGATATAGCTGGTAAACTTCAGACTGATTTATTTGAAAATATCGGCACTAAGATAGGCCATATAGCAGATTATAGCATTAAATCTCCTCATATGACATCCATCCGAATGGTCTTGGGTTACGAAGATGAAAAAATACAATATAGTTATAGTTCTTGTTAGCAATAAATAAAAATAGCAATATAGCATTGTAGAATCAATTTTGAAATTCCTTGTTTCCGAACTAAAAGATTTGCTCGTAAACAGTAACTTCTGATTTTCGACATTGTTAAAAAAATTCAACGGATTTCATGATTAAATCCGGTACTGTTTAAAGCTTATAAGTGTTGTGTTGCATTGAGAATTTTACAATAACAACAACGAAATTTGAAACAACAATCGCATTATTTAAATCTGAAGAAGATTTATGTTAAATCCAAAGTGGATTTAGGCTAAATCGAAAAAAAAATGTACGTGTTAAATCCAATTTTTAGTTACAATGCTCACCACTTGATTTTTTTTTGTATCAATTAATCATTTAAAATGAATTTCAAATTAAGTTCATGCCTTAGTTTGCGCCGTATTCTGGTTTCGGCCACTATTGTAACCTTGAATATGCGTGTAACTGTGCTGAAAGGAATGACTACAATTCAGGGGGATTTATTTTAGTATATATATGCTAACGGTTTTCTGCTTGTGCTGTTTTAACTTTACTACACTTTTACTTTTCCACACTTGATTACTAGGTCACTGGTTAAACTAAACTGTGTTGAAATCTTTAATCAATCGGTAAAACTTTGTAGACTCATATTGAAATGTATATCGATTTCGATTCGACATAAAAAATCACTCTTTTCCAAAAAGATTGCTTTTTCTGCTGTCAAGTTCGATTTTAGACGAGCACGTTTTGGTAATCTGGATTTTTTGAAAGATTCTTTTACTAACACGAAGAAATAGTTCTGTCATTTTGCTGCCAATTTTAAATTACATTAGTGATTTGTTTATTTTTTTATACGTAAAAAACTATACACACATATAATTCCCCTAATTTTAATTGGGGAAATTGATTTTTTGTTCGATTTGCAGCTAAAATACAGATTTTTCAAAGAAGGGCAAAAACGAATCGAAATCGACATTAAAATTTTTTATTTCAAAGCATACTCATTTTAGAACTGTCAACATTTAAATCATAAACTGTTTTGACTGTTTTGACTGAACTCATGGTTAAACAATATTTGCGTACACTGAACTGGGGGATGAGTGGCATATAAATAACATTGAACAATTATACGAAACCAAAAAATTGTTTAGAGTACAAAATAAAAATAACCTTTAAAATGTGTAAGGAGTGTCTATCATTGGCTATATTTGGTAATTTGATATGTTAATTGTTTTAGTCGAATCGATTAGCCCTGATGAAAATACAAAAAAATATTCAAACTAAGTTTTTTGTTAAGTATGTACTTAGAAAAAAAATGGTATAAAAATTGAAAACTTTTGAATTAAAAAAAAATATCCTTTTTTTTATATAAGTTAAAACATTACGATGAATCTGAAAATGGAAAAAGTTTTTTGTTCAATTTTTATTTTTTTGCGAAAAGATATTGATGAAAATGAGAAAAATAAAACATTGAATATTTTATTTTAATTTTTAACTAAAGCGCATGCATAAAATCTTTCACCAAAATCTCGAATTCGCAGAGAAAAAGTGCAAAATAAATATGATGGAAGATTTATTTCTCGGGATTTTTTCTTAAATTTCATGACAATTATATATTGGATATACGCGCGATATCGATGTAATAGTCGAATAGAGCAGGGAATAAAATGGTTTGTGTTCGTTACACGTAATATCAATTTTTAAAAGATTTTAATGGATAGATGTGTATATTAAACGATTCAGCAAAGCATTTTATTTTTAATATCTTTTTATAAAAAAAAATTCACTGTGATATATGTAGCAACCGCCAAGTATTTGTGTAGATTTATTTATGTACGCCATACCACATCACACATTTTTATACACATATATGTATGTCAGAATGTTTTTTTTTTGCTTGCGGTATCAGGGCACGTATTTCATAAAAACGGATATCAGAAAATAAAAATATGGTTATATTCACTTAACATGGTGTTGTAACCGAAATTCTTAAAATTGTTAGCACATTTAGATGTTATGTGTGGCAGGCAACATGTTTAATAAAATACAATAATGTGACCTATATTGCAATAATCACAAAACAAGGAAAAACTTTAGACACAACCAAGTTGTGGAAAAATAAAAAATATTCAATTGTAAATGTTAATTTTCCAATATGTTATAATATATGTTATAAATAACGTGCGTTTTGAACAAAATGAAAAATCGTTAAGAAATTTAATTATACAACATGATTTTTGGGGTTAAAATGGGACTCGGCTTTTCTATAAACCGACTAATTTTCTTCCGTCGACGATTGTAGTTAACAAAAATTCTAAACCTTGTAAAAGGCTGCTTTTGTCATTCAAATTAGAGTCGTTTTCACTCAGACTTCAGAAAGGTGTCATTATGAGATTCGTTTGATATCCTCCGGTTTGCATTGCGCTATTAAACCGAAAAGATGTTGGTATTTTAATAAGAAATAGGCCTCTGTTCAATCAAAGCGACTCAATAAGGATTTTGGGGTGGTAATTACGTTTCTCGGTATATTTGATGACGATACAATTCTTTTGATATCCGTGTATATACTCCTTCCAATTTAATTGATGGCAAACTTCGAGAACTTATCCACCTGGTCATTAATAATTGTTCGTAATAATCGCGCGATTTTGTTTTACTTCAACCATTTAACCATTCGATCAACGGGCGTTGACGGAATCTTACGACTAGGATAGATGGTCGTGTTTTCTATTTAACTCGTAAGTATAACCGACTTATTTACAAGTCTGTCAAATTCGTTAAATTTTTTTGATCCATAAGCGATCATCGCATACTCTGGACTGAATATACTGGTCGAAAGAGATCAGCTACTTGTCTTATGACCTTCTTCCTCGCCAAATACGACCATTTCATGCTTAACCTGCAGTTATAAGTCTTTAAATCTTTTATTATTACAAAAGAAGGAAATACGCAATTTTTTAAGACTGTTCTAGCAACCATTTATTGGAATGGTACAAGAACTCCACTGATACCCGAGCGTAGGCTGGCATGGGCTTTATTTTAACATAATCAATGGTGCTACGGCCACATGATCACAATGCTAACAACAGCATTACAGGTCAAAGTTGACTCTTTGGTGATCGTTGTAGGTGGTCAGCCCAACGAACTATTTTACACACTAGAGTTAGTATTGAGTCATCTCAATACTAACTCTAGTCTAAAAAATTCTAGTAAGAGGTTATATGTTGCATATTCTACTCATAGATCATTGAAGTGCTAACAATTTTGTTAGTGATTTAGTTAGCTGACAGTCATTCGAACGAAAGCGCAAAACTTATAGTGGGTCGGTACTATACAGATACCCATTCCTAAAGTGAAACATTCAAAACATCCCAATGACTGTCGGTCCATAACCTTATGTAATGTTACAATGTAAGGGATATACAACTTATATGATGTAACGGGTGGGTCATTTAAAAGTTTAAATATAAAAATGCAATAAAATAAAAACGGTTTGAAATGTTGCCAAATTTATTTTTTGTTGTGAAGTACAATTGTTCCGGTTAGAGATGGAATATACTTTCGGGCCAATTTTTCGAGTGTATGGGGTCGTATCTCGGCGATGGCATCACGAATGTTGGTCTTCAAATGCTCAATTGTCTCTGGTTTATCGGCATAATACTTGTTTTTAACGACGCCCCACAGAAAATAGTCCAATGGTGTAAAATCGCAGCTTCTTGCCGGCCAATTGACATCACCATTTCGGCTGATTAAACGGCCATCAAACGTTTGACGCAATAAATCGATTGTGGCATTAGATGTATGGCAAGTTGCACCATCCTGTTGAAACCAAACATCGTTCACATCAAGACCATGAAAAGAGAGTGCAAAAAAATCGGTTATCTTGGTGCGATAGGTGTCTCCATTGACTGTAATGGTTGCGCCGTCCTCATTTTCAAAGAAATATGAACCAATGATGCCTCCGCTCCACAAGCTGTCACTCGTAATGGGTGTAATTGGCTTCCGTAAGACCACGTGTGGGTTTTCTGAGCCCCAAATACGGCAATTTTGCTTATTAACGTAACCACCAATATGAAAATGAGCTTCATCCGAAAAGATGTTTTTTTGGCAAAATCGACAGTTTCATCGTGTAGTTTCTCGTTGGCCCATCTAGCGAAGTGAAAACGAAGCGGATGGTCATGCGGCTTCAACTCTTGAGCTAATTGAACTTTGTAAGGCATCATTCCAAGATATTTTCGCAAAATTCGACGTAAACTGGTTCGATTGATCTATCAAGTTACTTGTTTAGCTGACCGCTCAATCAATTATCATGTACTCGCAATTCGTCGGGTTTTTGATGAAGAGTGGCGTGCCGGAATCAATCAATGAGGGACATTGCAGCTTCTTCTCGTTTTGGCTTATTTGCCAGCACATATAGTCCCCAAAAGTTACCATTACTTCGTCGTCCCCAAAAACTACGAAGCAACTATTAAAAAAAGGTTTCAAATATGCATATTAGCATTTTACTTGGCCTTTCATTTGGAAATGGATAAGTCAAAAACAAAACGTTAAAAAAACGCGGAGATTTTAAACGCAAAAAAAGCTCCTGGAGCTTACATTATTTCGTAAGAGTAATGCTAGTTCGATATATGATCTCACATGGATTAGTGAATGTCTCCTAAATAAAGTATTAAGTTGGGAAGTGGGTGATCAATACACACAACGCGATCATCAAACCATTTTGTGTGCCTTGCATGATGCAAAACAATTACTATTGGAAAAAATGGAAATGGCTGGAAACATAAAATGTTTGACGAAAAGCTTTTTATTTTCATGTTGAAAGACAAAGTTTCGTCAGGAACTACAGAAAATCAGGTATATGGGCCAACATATCCGGGGCTGTTTATTAGCTTGTCTACTCTCTAGACAAGTAATTCTCACTTGTAGAGGAATTTCCAAAGGCTGATACTTCTGCCGAAAGGGACGAAGACATCAGAAAATCCAACAGCATACCACCCAATCTGCTAGATATTTTACGGCTGGTAAAATATTAGAGATATTAATGCAAAAGAAATAAAAAAAGAGGCCATTAAAAATAAAGGGGACCTGTCTGAAAGTTAATATGGATTACGTAAGGCACGCTCTACCTTTGACGTGATTATAGGTTCAAGGTGTATACGACTCGGGAGGCGATTGTAGGTATTAGATAGGGGAGCCGCTCAGAACTGGACATTTTAAAACTGGATATTTCAAAATAGGTTTCGACTAAACGAGATATGGTACAAAAAAAACTGGATATTTCAAAATTGGATAATTCAAAACGAGATAAGGTACAAAACGAGATATGGTACAATACTAGATATTTCAAAACAGGATATTTCGACATGTGATTTAAAGCTTAAATGATTTTTTAGGAAAGTTCTGGAATATGGTCAATTAGAGAGGAACTCGGCGAGTTCTTAACCGATTTTGATGAAATTCAATATATAGGATGAAATGGGATTTTAAAAAGATTTTTTGGGAAAGTTCTGGAATAAGGCCAGTAAGGTTCCATACTTGAATATTTCTAAGGAGAGAAATAGAATTTTTCTTCACTTAATGTTTTTTTTCTTTAATTGTATAATTAAATTTGATTTTAAAACCTTTTTTGGGAAAACCTCTGGAATATGGCCAGTAAGGTTTCATACTTGAATAATTTTAAGCAGTGAGATAGAATTTTCCTTCACTTAATGGTTTTTTTAATTGCTGCTTTTCTCATCTTATTAAAATAATCATTGACTTGATCGAATTTACTGTCAGTAAAATGTATCTTCATCTATTTTTTATTATTCTACTTAGTATAACTTTTCTTCACTTTAGAGAATCTATGTGAGAATAATTAATTAATTTTCATCCACATTTTCATCCTATGTATCGAATTTCATCATAATCGGTTACGAACTCGCCGAGTTCCTTCCTAATTGGCCATATTCCAGAACTTTCTTAAAAAACCATTTTAAGTTTAAATCACATGTCGAAATATCCTGTTTTGAAATATCCAGTTTTGTACCATATCTCGTTTTGTACCTAATCTCGTTTTGAATTATCCAATTTTGAAATATCGAGTTTTGTACCATATCTCGTTTTGTACCTTATCTCGTTTTAAAATATCCAGTTTTGAATTATCCTGTTTCGTCAAATCTAGTTGTAAAATATTCAGTTTCGACTGCTACCTTATTAGATAGAAGTGTGGTTCGAAAAAATATTGTGCGGTGGTTGGATGTTACAAATAGTTTTATATTGTTTTAGAGCAATCGAGGTACAAGACTATCATAAACGGAAGAGTATACCACAAGGGTCGCTGCGAACTCCAATTTGTTGAACGTTATGTATAACGGCATTTTCGAACAGTCGATACAATCATAGCATATGATGTGACAGTTGTAATGATGACAAAATATAGAGAAAGTTAAAAGCCATAAGGAAGTTAAAGAACCATGAAGTGGTTCTAACACCACTATAAGCGAACGATTAGAGTACAGGTAGAATAACAAAGAGATGGAAAGAAGGAATAACTTTATAACAATCTCAAAGAAATGTAGACTAATATAATGCAAGAATTAAAGAGAATTCTCTCCTCAACAGCATAAACAACAATCACATATGAAATGAGCAGGCTGGCTGGCTTTAGCAGGCTAATGTAATTCGACAATCTAACGAATGGAACTCACCGCCGTACCTATTTTTCGTGAAACTTGATGAACCGAACTCGATTCCAGGGTGCTGGAATAGAGTTCAGTATAAAGGCAAGCATAGTAAAAAATATCACAAAATGCGTGGAGTTAGGCAGAGATTTGTACTATTCCTTTTGTTGTTCTCAATACTATTAAACAATGTAATGGGCAGATTAGACGTAGCAAGCCATAATGGAATACAATGTGACCTCATCAGTCAGCCAAATGATCTTAATTACCCAGATGATATATGCTAGTTAACACACAAATACGCTAATATGCAGGAGAATGATGAGATATTAACAAAAATGGCACAAGAAGTTGGTCTCAAAATCAACTTCAGAAAGACCAAGGCCAGAAGACTAAACACAAACATTGATACACTAATTTTCATCAGACATTAAAGAGGTCGGTAAATTCGTATATCTTGGTGGTATAGTGGCAAAAACACGAAGGTTTTGTATTTCATAACTTTAACTTTCTAGCTTTTTCAGGAATCTAATCTTATATTTTTTGTACAGAATGAAGATAATTTTTCATTAGATTAGAGTTGTATTGTTTTTGTCGACTGTATTTAAGTGTCTGTAACAGGGACAACTTCTATGTTACTAAAACACCTCTTCTGATCCTCTGTATGCTATATATAAAACTATGAGGCTCGTTTATACGAATATTTTATGAGTTCATATATATATATATATATATATAGCAAATAAAACGTGTAAGCTCATATAATTCGCTAACCGTAATCCAATATCAATATGTCGCCTATATACTGACAGATCCAGAATCCAACCAAAAGCAATATTTTTTTACGAACCAAAAATAAATGAATAACCAATTTAAATTAATTGTGGTTTTTCAATTTTCATCAAAAACCTGACGAAAAAAAAAAACAGACAAAAAATTTATTGAATTTGAATATTTTAATAAACCACAAAAAATTATAAAAAAAAAAAAAAATTTGGTTTTATTAATTTGTGATGAAATTTTTAATTTTTTTTTTTTTTTTATATTTAAAATTTTAAAATGAATAAAATATGTATATAGTAAAATTTATATACTCACTTCGATATATACCCCGAATTTATAACATATCTTGAATAGTAGAATATCGTAAATACTGTGACCAATACCAATCCGGCAACACATCGTCGTACATTGATTCCTTTTAGCATATGAAAACAACATCGACGCGCCACATTACCACCACTACCGTATAACGATGAGGACAGGGTGCCCATTGTTCGTAACGATGAAATATGTCCATTTTGATGATATTGATACGCTTGTTTTTCACAATCACTTTGCGAATTTGTATTAACATTATGTTTCCATAGTGGTGAAGATTCCGATGGTGTCATATTTATGGCTTTTATTAAAATTAATTAACTTATTTGTATATAGGAATGATTTTTTATTTTTTTTTAACTTAATTAAACACGCACTTTGTTCAAAACAATACACACACTTATTATATATAACACAAAATAATTTAATAAAAATAAAAAATTAAATTAAAATAATTTTATATAAATATATCTAATATATAAATTGTATCTTTGCATTTATATAATATATTTATATTTTCTAAAACATTTCTAATAAATTAAAATTTAAAAAAAAAAAAATTAAAAAATAAAACTTTTTTAAAAAATCTATTCGCCATTTACAATGTTTCCAAATTTCAAAACAATCACAATACTTTAGGCCATCTGAGGCCATCATCATTACTACAAATACTAATTCGACGACTTGGAGTATTCAATTTAAATTTATAAATTAAATTTATAACAATTTTATAATTAACATTTAAATTAATAAAATTTATTAGACATTTTAATGGTGACGGTCGTGGTGACAATAATAATAATGATGATCCTAATAACGATGATGATTGTGGCGACATTACGAATACCATTTCAATGTTATATAGAATTATGTTAGGTATGGTGTTGTCGATGTTGTTGTTGTTGTTGCTACGGTTGGTGGTATCATTGGAATTTCGATGATTTTTTTTTTTAAATCTGAAAATAAACAAAAACAATAAAAATTAATTATTTAGTATGCAACATGTTGTTTAAACATCTATTGGGTTTAAAAAGTGAATTTGGATAGGTTTATATATAGGTTTATGGAATGAAACTGTCAACATAATTTGATTTGGCAAAAGATTTATGAAGTCAAATACTTTGGTCACGTATTTAATAAATTTGGCAAAATGTCTAATAAATCTTCTATTTCTAGATTATAGCTAAAACATAATTATTCAACAAAAGAATTTAAGTTTGGCAAGTTAATTATAAAAACTACCTATAGGCCAAATAATAATTAAGCGTTGATAATAATCGCTTACCAGGCGATCAACCGCTAGGGCCGATTAGGACGAAATCTTCTTTGGTATTACCTATAAGTGATTCTCTCCCATATCATGTAAAACAGCAATTTTATGCTGTGCAAAAGAGAACTATATGCCGCGATAATTTTCGCATTTGAGCGGGTTCTTTTTAGTCTATGTACGTCTAGAGTGAATTAGTTAAAGATGTTATGTGAACTGTGCTCATTGCTGGGTTATTGTACTCATAAAACTTTACTCTTCCACCACAAATTTAAATAAAGGGATACCCAATAAGAAGTTTCATTTTGAATAGCCTGCTATCTGGGCAGCTGTTATCTTTTGACATCTGACAAGTAAAAACTACGCCATTACTAAAAATGGTACGATACACGCTTCAACAACGCACTGAAATTGTTAAAATTCACTTCAAAAATGGTGAAAATTTTGCAGTCAAAGTTCGAAAAACTAAAGCACTTTTTGGTCGTCGTAAAGCACCTTTTCGGCCGGCAACAGTGAAACTGGTGGAAAAATTTTAGCTGTTGGAACAAGTTATTGACGTGAAGTATCGAAACCGTGTGCGTAATTAAAAAACAACTGAGAATATTGCTGCTGTAGCCCAAGAGGTGATCACAATGGACCACCGAGACCTTGTGATTTAACACCTTTAGGCTTTTTTTGAGGTCTCGTGAAAGATAAGGTCTATGCCAATGCTCCACAATCGATTCAAGACCTTAAAGATGGAATTCATGAAGTTAACGAGAACATACAGCCGCAAATGTGCGAATTGGTCATGGAAAATATCAGCCATAGCGGCCATTTGGCTCATATCATTTTCAAATGTTAATGGCATACAATGCAATACACATTCATTGATTTCCCTGAAAAAATACTCGTTTTTTAATATCAAAATGAAACCTCTTATTGGGAAACCCTATATTAATATGTATTATTAATTAAGTAATTATAAATTAAATATTTAAATTCAAAAGAATTAAAACAATGATTGCAAAATAAGCTGCCTGCAAATTTTGGTTATCGGTTGAAAAACATTTACATCAAAAAATGGACAACACTTGATGATCCAAATTACCCATACCGAAGGATCAGATCAAATCTTAACTGGCGAGAAACGCTGAGAATAATTGGTAAGAAACTTTCAGAACAAAAAAATAGATTATTTATATAAAATGTTAGGTTTAAAAATTATTTTTAAAGTTCTTCAAAAAAGCAATCAATTTGGAACATCAAATAAAAGAAAACTGACCTTGAATAGATGGAAATCGAAATGCGGTTCAGCGATTTAGAAAAAAATTGGCCAATGTGTTCATAGTGTTATTATCACTGTAATTAGTGGAATGATGTTCCACGTTCAAAAACCGACGATGACGTATTCTTCTGTCGAGAATGTGCCATATTAACTGGTCAAGTAGATCGTTACCAATAAAACCGGCGTCCAAAGGAATTTATCGATTTTTGAGAGTGCAAATTTCATAACCTTGGCATCTTGTTTTATGTAGTGGTAATCGAGCCACAATTTAATGAAATAATATCCCACAGTCATATCTCCAATTAAGTTTCTTTAACAGAAACAGGAGATATGTTTACGTACTTCACCTGGAATCTTAAATAACATGCAAAATGCAGCGTAAATAATGTTGATAAATCTTTGAATTCATCTGTCCACTTTTTGACAAAACCAAACATCGGGCCCTTTACTTTTGTTTCATTGCCATCTGATAGATCCGAGGAGTCTATTTTCACAACTCCGGTACTGTCAACTTAATGTCGTTACATTGGAAAATCATCATTTATCTGGATATTGGGATAAAATCAGAGTTTTAGAATTCTACATCAAGAACTTAAATGTTGTCTGTTAAAAGTGATGGCAAGCAGATAACCGGTTGAAAATATATGGTGTAATCATATACAACAACTAAGTGAACAACTACAAGATATTACCCTTTAAAATAGCCTTTCCACATCAACTAACAAAGAACATGCATTAAGAAAGTGAAAATACTATTGGATATATTCTTGGCGACGCATTTGGCATTATGAATCTAAAAGGCAGAAACTAATCAAGAATATTTATTAGAACTCAACATGAATCAAACATTGAACATAGATGCAATCTCAAACATGAAAGGGAACTGAACGACTCAAACTTCCGTGCTATCACGGTTCCTCTATCTCAGCAAAAGAATCGACTGAGAACCCGCAGAGAGTTATCATTACAACAGAGTGCAGACTATCACAACCTTTACGATTCAAATGTTGTTAATCATGAGGCGTATTGCAGAAAAGCAAAGAGTCATGCAGAGATCAAAGTCATTCTTAGTTCTCACTATACGATCATTTTCATCTAGCCTTACTGATTCCACACCAGCTGAAGAATGAAATAAGGCGAATTCGCGAATTCGTTCCAGCAACAGTGCAAATTTCCGAAGGAGACAATAATAATTATTTTCATGAGTTTTATAGGTTGCATTTCGTCTATTTGCCAATATTTCTTTAATTGGGTGTCGGTGTATATCAACGTCACCATCAGTAATTCGATCTTGGACGACTTATTGTTTGAGGTATTTCCGAAAAAAATCCATCCAAGTTCTGTTAATTGTGCGATTGGTTCTTCTTGATTTCCTTTAACAAGCTGGTTCATAAGAATTTTTGGATAGTAATCGGCACCCAATAAGATGTCAATTTTACTTGGTTGATTTTAATTCGGGTCGTCTCACAATAGATTATTTAAATGCTTTCACTTTCTACTGTCGAAATGCTGTTCTGGAGGCAGGAACCGTTTCATATTTGTCAATCACGGCTTCCATTTTCAAGGAGAAACTCGACGATAGTCTGGCTACTACACGGAAATCGACAATTCTTGTAGCGGCAGTGATCTCACTTCAGTTCATGCCACCAATCTCAACATGTGTTTTCTTAGTTCGTTGCTTTGTTTTGTTTGGACGCCTCTTACATGATAAAACTTTGTGAGCCAGGGTCTATTGGCATTAATAGGAGTTTTGATTGTTGTTTTTCAATCTGTACTTGGATAATTGCAGTGGCTAATAAGGTACCAGTTGATTTGCTATTATACAGTTTCCATTCTCCTCATTTTTTGGAGTGTCTTCAATCTTTGTGGTGAGCATCGAGCATTGAGATTGATTATATTACTATTGTTGGCATCTTTTTTGGATCCTCAACAAACACCTCAAATAATCGTGATGTCTCATTCTTAAGTTTTTTTATGATAATTATAATTATGTAATAAACCCATGACAAAGTTGTGATGCCTAGGTTTTGATGCCATGTGTGCTTGCGGTGAGTAAGTCATGTAACGACTTTTTGCAAATGCTGATTCGGAATATATTACTGTGGCGTTTAGCATTGCATTTACATGATTAGATGCAATCTGCCTTTTATTTTGGTAGCGGTTTACTAACAACTTCCACGCGTCATGATAATTATCACCGGTTGCCTTCAAGTGGCTTAATATTTTGCCCGCATTTTCGAGTGCCGTGGTTTACAATTGGAGCATCTTGATGGTTTCACTTATATTATCTATCGTTTTCATGAATAATCCTTCTGAATAAATCATGAAAGGATTCCCATTTCAGGGGATCATCAAGGAATTGCGGAATTTTAATCCATCTAAGTTTGATTTCATGCTAACCTGAACCCCTTGGTTTTGGTTTATTTTGCACCCTGTTGATTTTAGCTCCCATCACCTCAAAGTGGTTGACTAAAAGCGCGAGTAGTAGTTTCTCCTGAAATAGGACATACTAGCTTTATCTTCAGGAGTGGCTTCAACTAATATTTCTTTACGAAGCTGCTCGATTTGTTTCATACTTGCAACGAGTTGGCGCAGCTTGAACAACCGGAATGGCCCACATTGAATATATAGTTTTGCTCGTATTCGCCTCGCTTATAGCTTGATTATTGGTGATTGGTATAGCAGAACGATTGGCTGCATTTTCTAGTGTCTGTGAGGTTCCCGGTTTATTGGTTTTGGCCGATAGGTATTCATCCCTCCATGATGGTCCTGCTTTTTTGCGGAGTCAATATTATGGAGATATCTAAATCTATTTGTATGGTTGTTGTTGAGTTAATTTGGGTTTTGGCATCCTGTGACCTTTCGTCGCGACTTGAGAATCGAGAATTATTTATGGTGTTCTCACATGTAATGATCGCGATTGACATTTCGGATTTCCATAATTTTGGATTGAACACTTGTGATATTCAAGGTAGCTATTATAGTGCACTAATAAAATTGTACACGAACTGGTTGTTATTGTGTGGGTTATGTCGAACTTTTACAAGATGTGGCAATTGATCCTGTTTAAAGAATCAACGTTAACGAGGTTGGCCTACTTTGTTAAAAATTAACAATTATACATTGTATGGGTTTGTTATGAGTTTGTTGGTGATTAATTTTATACTAACTCATTATTTATTTATTTAAATTTTCAACCACATGCACATATCATATACAAGTCAAGAAAATTAAAAGGACATAACAAACGGCTTAACTCTGAAATTTCTGCTAAATAAAAATAATAAAAATCGTAAAAAAAAAATTACTTGTTTTGAAAAATTTCTTTTTTAATAATTATCGGGTTTTATCATATATCTAACCATTTTTCAATTACTAGTAATTTTTTCCAATAAACAATATTTAATATTATTTTGTATAATTTACAAAACACCAACAATTTTCACTTAGTTAAAAATAAAAAAAATTAAAAAAAAATTAATTATTTTGAATTTTATTTATTTTTATTTACTTTAAAAAATTACGACTAGTTTCGATCTTGTAAAGTTCATCGACAGGTAATATTTGCAACTAATTTTGAAAAGTATTGTCACAAACGGGAAAAAATAAATCATAAAAACAGCCCAGAATTGGAAATTCAAAAGGCTGGGTACCAGCATAACTTTGCAATATCAAAATGTAATTGATTGAAATAATTTCAAACCATTGAAAGTACACAGAATTTTAGGCAAATATGCATCAACCCAATATTTTTAATTAACAGATTAGTATTGTACGAAATGTAGCTTCAACAAATTTTGACCAAATTTTAAATAAGAAAAAACACTTGGCCAATCAACTATGTTCTTATGTTTTATTCAAAAACAATTTCCGCCTATTCATCAAATTCAGAACCTAAATTCTACCGATAAAACAAAAATCGTTATCGATTTCTTTTACCGGAATTAGAAATCTTCAAGGGATACTTAACTGGAACAGAATCATGTTTAAGTTGACAAACATATCCACTAAACTATACCGAGTGTTTTTTTCAAGCTGAAACTTTCAAATATCTCGGAAAATAAGCACTCTACGAAAAAAATGTACAAGATCAAAATTTAATCATTCCGAGGAGGAAATATATTAGTGTTAAAATTAATACCCCCCTTCTCCTCCTTGTAGATGGGGCAGGAGGTAACTATATGAAATGAAAATAGGAACCCCTATTTTTTATTACAGCGGCTAAACTTAATTTTCGCTAAAATCAGCTAATCGGAAGTGGCTGCTTCCATAAGGAGTTTTCGAGTTTTGTAAATATTTCAAAAAGCACAGCACTCATGAGAAAACTGAATTGTGCAAAAATGTTGTATTAAAAAAAAAATAAAAAAATTTAAAATAAATAAAAATTCTTCCACTTCCGGTTAGCCGATTTCTGTTAAAGGTAACTTCCGTTCGCACTTATTTTTAGTCGGTGAATCCGAATCTGCAATAAAAAATAGGTATTCCTATTTTAATTTCGAAATGATTAAATTTTGATCTTGATAATTTTTTTCGTAGAATATTTTTCGAGATATTTGAAAGTTGCAGCTTAAAAAAACACTCGGTATAATGAAACTACATCTATAGTTGCAAAAACCTTAACATTAATAATAACAGACACATGGATATAAATTAATACAACAGAAATGGAAAATTGATAAGCAGTTAAGCTTCCAAACAAATACCTATGGTAAGCTTCAACTATTCAAATTAAAAATAAAGTTCAACCTAAATTTAGATATAAAATAAAAATTTGAAAAGATTACTGATTTATAGCTAAGGCAGGCAACATTTTTGTTGTTATGAAATGTGATAGAAAGTAACATATGTGTTGCTACACATTTTAACAGCTTTTAGTAGTTTTTTATGGACAAATTAAGAAAATGTAAATAAATTTCAAATATTTAAAAAAAAAAAAACAATTTTATTGAAAATATCTTTAAATTGCATTTCTAAATATTTAAAAAAATTATTATAGTAAAATATATAAATTAAGCAAACATTCAAGTGGATTTTTTCATTTTAATTGTATAGTACAAGCGAAATTTTATTTCATTGTACTATTCTACAAATTATAAAAAAATTTAGCTTGAGATAAGTCTTAAACTGAATGTACTACTACTAGACAAAGGCGGAATTTTTGGTTTCATTCACAGTCACAGATCAAAGCAATGCACAGTGGTATTTCTCTTTGGAATTCAATTTTTTTAGCTGAAAAAACGTCAGGATCGGTAAAATGGTTTAAATTAGAATTTTTAATGTAACGTGGGATATACGTAGTTTTTTACTTTTTTGTTTAATTTTATTATTATCAAATTGCAAGTAATACATATTATAATCATTCTAATGGCTCAGTATAAAGTTGGTATAAGTAATAAAATCAAGTATACTGTTACGAATGTGGGGCTCTATTACGGTTACGAATTCGTATTTTTTTGCAATTTAATCGGTAAATTTATCACAGTGGCATTCTGCAAGATTGGTACAGTTGGCTTATTGTTTTTTTATTCCCCTATGAGCATGATGTATATAAATAATGATTTGTCTAACTATAAGCCTAACCACACCCATCTATCTATATCGCAATCTATCTGGTGGTTTCCCACGCAGTCCTGTCCTGTCTCTTGCAGCCCTGTCATGGTAGCTTTGATTTATTCGAGTTTCACAATTAGTTGTTCAATTTGTTTAGTTGAACTGGTTCAATTGTAGTGGCATTTCTGAATTTTGGTGATTTAGTGGTTGTTTTACTTCTGTTTAGTTTTAGAGTTTTACTTTTTTATTAATTATATTAAGCTTCCCCAAGAGCACTTCAATTAGAGACTTGTTGGTTCATAATGATTTCTCGACTCATCGTCACTACGAATCAACTGTACGAAAAACTTCGAGTAACACAGTAAATGTTACAAATTTTAAATTTGTAAAAATATCAATAGAAATTTGCTCCATTTAACTAACCGTAATACTTGTCAGCTTAAATATATAGTCATATTTATATATATATATATATATATATATATATATATATATATATATATATATATATATATATATATATATATATATTTATATTTATATTTATATCCATATATGTATATCTATATGCAAATATATATACATACATTTATTCTTATATATCAAGAAAATAAAACAAATGAAAAACCTAGAAGCACTCACATCAAATAAACACTTCGATATAGCACTCAATCAAACATCTTAAAAACTCATCATTTCAATTCCATATATAAATGAAAACATAAACAAATAAATAAAATTCAATTTTTCAAAAAGTAAAGAGTCATCATTACGCCTTCCAACCATCTCACACCCATAAAAATATACGTAATAAATTTAGAAGCAACATACAATATCCAAAACACAGCAAATCAAATTTCCAAAAAAAAAAATCGAATCGAATAATTTATACGCAAATGCGATTGATTGTGCTGCCATAAAATTTCTGTCAAATTGACAATACTCACAAACATACACACACACGCACACACAACATATATATTATACAATTTATAGATGTTCTTACAAAGTTGTTATTGTGCTGGATTAAATTTGATGCCTCATTTAAGTTTTTTTTTATCAAAATAAATTTATTTGTTGCGTTGTGTTGCACGGTGCTGCATACCAAAAATTACACAATCGATTTTCCTTTTTATTTTTTTACTATGTCACAAATCTACCGTGTATATGCAAACTTTTATCCAATAAAAAGCTTTGTATATTCTTTATATGTATATATGTAACACACATCATCCCGTCCGTGTTTATATTTATATAATGACGCGAACGAAAAACGTTGAAGAGGAAAAATTGTAATAAAATTATAAAAAAGGAACGATATCAAACTTTTAATAATAATTTAAAAAAAAAATAATAATAATAATTTTCCCATCTTAATTTTTTCGTAAAGCATTGGGAAAATTTATTTAATTTTTCTTTACTCTGTAATTTTGTCGAAATGGGCAAAGTGTGTGTGTGTATATGTGCGACGGGGGGTGATGAAGA
This sequence comes from Tipula confusa, assembly GCA_963556175.1. Lineage (NCBI taxonomy): Eukaryota > Metazoa > Arthropoda > Insecta > Diptera > Tipulidae > Tipula > Tipula confusa. The sequence continues at coordinate 65,932,425 of OY744477.1, read as the reverse complement.
AAAAAAATTATTTTTTAATCTAATTATTTTATAAATATTATTTGATGAGCTTTTTCTGTTACATTTCTTCTCTCGCGTCATTATAATATAATAATGGGGGTGTGATTTGGCGTCAGGTGGATAGAACGAATTGAAAAGACGCAAGCAAGAAGCAAAAAAAAAATCGTTTCTCTAGTGGTTTTAATGAAAATACATAGTATAAAAAAATTAATATCAAGGTGACAAGAACATTCAATGAAATAATTTTAGATGGGTCGTCGAATACACAATATATAATTATGTAAAGGTCAAACCAATTATGTAACTGAAAGATGTTCACAATTTATTTCCAATTATTATTTATATAATTAAAATCAATTAAGTAAAAATCAAATACAGCATTGAACTACAACATCAACCTGTGCTTCAGTAAACGTCCCTTAACGCATATCTAAAGATACCTATTGAACCTCGTCTATTTTAATTACCACCAAACCCATAATTAGTTGTTAGTTTTTTAAATGTATGAATCGATTGTAGTCATTCGTGAATTTACATTTTCTGTTTGTATTATCAAATCGTGTTAGGTGGGAAGAAACCATTATTATAAAGAAACCGTAAATTCAATAAAGTTACTGACGCATTTTGTTGGCCATTCAATTCGTCATTAATGTAGAAAAATTGACTTATTTCATCGACCGTAATGAGTTAAAAATTAGGTTAGCATGTAAAAGCTTCAGCAAAAAACCCCAATAAATGTTGCTATTAAAGAAAAAGGTTGGATAATTTAAAATGTGTCAGTTTTTTTAAATGTGTACGCGAAATTGATTGGGAACATAACCACATTTTTAAGAAAACCGGTCATCCAACCTGCACTTATCATAAATTCAAAAAGAGTTCTTACTTGATGTTTTAAGTTATTTTTCGTTTATTTGCTTGAAAAGTGTGTAAAGCCTGCTCCTAAATAAATATGTAATGGTGTTTCCATCAACTCCTTTTTGTACATGCTATGATGTATTTAGTTTTAAGTATTGTTCCAAAAATGATAGATTTTTTAACAGTTTTTACCTTTTTGGAAGTTCAGATGGTATATTCTTTTAATTCAAAATTACTGCAAATAGGGATTCCCCCTATATAGCTGGTTTGCTATTTTATACTAACACCGGCTTATCTTTAGCTCGTACACATTAAGGAATTATCTGTCTTTTTTATATTAAATCGTAAGCAATCAAAAAGAGAATGTATTTTATCAGTTTAACGATTATTTCATTCAATTTTGGTGTTAAATATTTTTTTTTATAAATGTTAGAGTTTTGTGTATTATCAATTAATTTTTTTATGGTAATTAAGTTCAACAATGTTCCGTGTGCCCTGCAGAGCAACACATATTATTCGAGTGCCTTAAGTTTAAAGAAATGTCTTTAGATGAGAGAAGAACTTTACTAAAGAAAGATGGAAGGTGTTTTAATGGCCTGAATCACAACCATAACGTGTACAACTACAAGTCAAACTTTTACGAGAATGCAACAAGAAATACCATAATCTAGTTCCTATACCATACCATAGTTCAACGATCCAAAAAGATTCAAACGATACTGTGTCAAATAATTAGCCAAGTCTCGAAAAGTTATCAATCTACACTTCTTTCTACACAGCTATTCCGAGTGTTACTGGACCCTGGTTTAGTTTCGCATAAAAAACTTAAATTGAAAAGGAAAAGTGCCAAAATGGCCATATCCGGTATTGGAGCCTCAACCAATGAGTACACCAAGGGACTATTATCATTACTATTCAGACCATCAATTGATCCACACTTTTATGAAAATAGCAAAATCGCTATTATTATTGGCTCAGATACCGTGTTTAAACTTCTGTCTGAAGGCAAGGCTAACCATACCGGTATAATATAGGTAGTTGTGAATGGACCAAAAGGAGCACAAGTGAGACAAGCTATTGCCGTTAGTATGGGCAATCCAGAAAACAACATTGGAACTTAATTGCGTAAGTTCTGGGAAATAGAATCAACTGAGGACACAACTATAAATTTAACAAACGATTAGCATTTTTGTGATAACTTTTTCAAAGGGCATTCTCATAAGTTCGAGCTTCACCAGAAAACTAAGAGTGATTCGATGGATCCTGCAAAACTGACAGCGGAATTTACCGCTGTTTTAGAAAACTTGGATAACAAATTCTGAAAATTGACCAGAAAGTATTAAATGTCAATCTAGGACAACAGAAGAAATGCGCAGTCAAACTTTCTCTTTACAAGTTTTAAAGTTTTCGATTTATCAATCTAAAACTTAAGCGAATTTCAAACGTGTCACCAATTTTACTCTGTTCAGACTTGGAAAAATCTAGGCGAATTAAATTATCTCATATAAAGTCAAAACAATTTAAATCAGAAATCAACCAAATAAACTCTAAAAAAGAGTTACAAACATCGAGTAGACAAGATACCTAAATCCATTTATTGACGAATTAGGCCTGTTTCGAATTGGTGGAAGATTGGCAAATGCAAATATCACATTTGACCTGAAATCTTCACTCATATTAGCAGCATAGGGAAAACTAGCAGAAATTATAGTAAGAGAACACCATTTACGTCACCTAAATGCTGGATCTACCCTAATTATGGCAACATTACGCAAGAAGTATTGGATTTTGGGTAAATATTTGCATTTTCATTTGGTTCTTCCATATGCAAGCAATATATGTAACCGAAGTACATCTTGCTGCTCTTCGACAATTTATAGCATGTAGAGGAACACCAAGCGAAATTCTCAGCGATGCCGGAATTGTGTAAATCTGAGGTTAAAAATGCTAAGAATCATTTGAGAAAGGTAATGGGCACATTCTCACGATCGAAGAAATGGCAACTTTGCTATTTGAAATAGAGACGATACTGAACTCCAGACCGATTTGCATCTTATAAAGCAACAATGTCGACACCAGACCATTTCTTGATTGGTTGATCCACTACCGAAAATTTAGTCGAAGTCAAGCTACCAAGACTCACTAAATAGAAAACTATACATAACAAATAATTCAACATATTTGGGAGGGATGGTCTGTGGAATATTTGACAACCCTACAACATAGAAGCAAATGGTATAAAAAGAGAAAATTTAAATCGGTTATTATTGGACTGTGGAACCAACCATTCTACAAAGTTTTATTTCTATACCATAGCACCTTTTGGGAAATTTAGTTAGTTAAACGATTATTTCATTTAATTTTGGTGTTAAATAATTTCTTTGAATCTGTAATTTAAATAAATCTTAGAGTTTTCGTAGCAAGTGGTTTAAATTTTCTTTTAGATACAGAGTAAGAGACTTTTACGACCTTTTTAAGACATAGTTTTTAGGATGCAAGAAAGAAAATGGCGTTACACTTTAATTAGTACCAGTTTAATTTGCGAAGCCGAATTATTTTATTCTAATTATTTTCACTATAGTCACCGGTCGTATACTGATGGTTAAGGTGTTGGCTTAAATCCTGACCACTTACAACGATCTTTAATTGTAAAAATATGGTCTGAAAAATCTTGTAAAAGATCTCAGTATGAGTCAACTTTGGCCTGTAATGCTGTTGATTATTTTTACTTGTTTTATTTTATTGTAATCCAATTACATAGCGTCTCTCAATATGGGTTCTCGAAATTTGAAAGGTTGTAGCAGCCATGTTGCTAAAGCAACATCTGTTAAAATTTGCTGTGAATTGTGCAGTAGTTTTTTATGACAAAGCATCATCAAAGGTTATAGCGTTAAACAACCGATTTATTTTCAATTCGTGCATTTCGTGATTTTTATCTTCTCCACAACCGTCCTGCGAGTCGATTATCCCAGGAGCTTAAAGTAAACGATCATAGACAACGCCATGTGTTCACTGAATGAGCAGTTAGAAATTTCACTAATATTTGACCAAAAAAAAAAACATCTTTACTGACGAAGCCCTTTTTGGATGAATGGATATGTGACAAGTAAAATTGTCTGATTTGGATCCACACAAGATATACGAGGACAAAATGCTTTAAAAGATAACATAACAAACTCCATCCAGCAAATTCAGCCATATTTATGTAGCACAGTCATCGAAAATTTGACATTTCGAATACGGTTAAGTTTTAATTTAGAGAAGACCTTTTATGAAATAAAATTCTTTATAAATACCTAGAATAATAAACCGTTTTAACTGGTACTTTCGGTAGTGGGTAATAGATACATATTAAAAAGGCACTTATAAGCTTACATTTTCAGAAAACAAAAATTTCTTGAATTTTTCATTAGAATTCTAGTCCAGCATTTTATTTATAATATAATCAAAAAACTATTTAACTCTCTAAGAATTAAAAGCCCAGAACGATAAAACTAGACAGGGTAATTAGCAAACAAATATGAAAAAATAAAAAAACTATAATGATAAAAGGACATCAAAGCTTTCTTTAAAATGTACCCTGTAATTGTAAGTTTTAAAATATATGTCAGCAAAAAATTATTTGAACTAGATAAAAAGAGAACCTAAAAGGACTATATGCTGTTTTTATCTGATTAAAAATGTAACTTTATGAAAAAGAACAAAAAAATAGAGAAGCCAATTTTCTCAGAAATATTGTATTTTTTAAAAGCTAGTATAAGTCAAAAGAAATATTTCCAAAAATCGTACTTTAAAATGTATTCTTATATTACAACTAAAGAATCCAATCCCGGTAACAAGAAGGGTTTTGTGAAGAAGGACCTTCAAATAAAAAAACCACCATATTTTTGCAATTACGTTTCTCCGTTAAATAAAAAAAAAAACTTAACTTTTATTTAAAATTCCCTGTAAGCTTTCTACTTATGAAAACCAAATCCATGTTCATGGTTAAAATTACAATTCGCAACAAAACCAACAAAAAAAATTATATTTATTGCACGAAAATCCTCCAAAACTTAAAAGCTTCATGTCATAAATTAACAGCAGCAGTAAAAACATAAGAATATTATTTTATCTTCATATTTTTCTTACGGAAATCCGGCAAGTGCTATACTATGTTGCTAGTTAGTTCATTTTCAATTACTGAATTCATGCAGCCATAATATTTTTCGCCAGCACCACTAAAAGAGTTATTTAAATAATTCCTCGTGCAATTACAGTAATACTTGGATAGAGTAGGGAGGTTTTTACAGAACCAAGGGTATAAGCGTTACTCAACTTTTTCCTCATTCCAACTTTTGTTTTTCTCATTGTTTACATTTAATTTTTTTTTTGTTATAATAATAATCTCCCTCGAGGTATTTAATAATATTTTGCCATTTTCTTCTTTGTGTTTTGTGTTGTTAAAATTATAAAAAAAAAAAAAAAAATTAACAAAAAGAAAATAAATTTTTCTTAGAAATTTGTTATTTTTGGTTCGAGCTTTATAATGAGGATGTTGGATATCTTATACGAAATTTTTTATTATTATTTTTCAAATACCCCTATATAAGCGACTGAGCTATACCTAGATGTTGAGCAGTATTTTTAAAGGTGTTGTCGTGCGGTGGCGGTTACTTTTCGCACTATGCAACAATAAAAAAAAACAAAAACATAAAACATAAATAAGATGGTAGAAGAATTAACATATATATATGCATAATCTTAATTTTTTTTTTGTTTTAGTCATTAAATAAAAACAAACAGAGCATTGTTTTAGTCACAGAGAGACATCTTCTATATTTATACAATGTGCGAGGATTAAAGAAACGGCGGCAGTATGTTTTGGTAATTTTTTTGTCGGCAGTCTTGGTAGACCACTGATTTAATTATAAAATTATATATTAAAGGATCTTGATAACCGAGTTTGTTTAGACCAAAAAAGCATGGATGACGTCAGAAGTCTTACGAGTATAATAGTTAAGTAATTTAACCAGGCGGTATTGTCCTCAGATATTTTACTATTACGAAAGATGAATTCTAAAATGAGACTAAGCGGACAAAACATCTCCTTCTCATACCTCAAAGGTAACTGCAATAATTCCCGATAGCTTTACTGCCATTTTCCATAAAAGCACACACTGAGATTGAAGTAATTCTAGATATGCAACAAAATGGCATATTTATGATGCGTAAAATTAAGAAAAAATTATTCAACAAAAGATGTTGAATGTTTTGCAGTCTCTATCAAATGACGTCAAAATTTTAGTCTATTCATGTCATTGATAAAGGAATTTGAACACCAATTCGTCATGTAAACGACTCAATTAAATCTGTGAAGATATATTAACTGCCATTTCATTATTTGTTTGCTTCTAGTCAAGATGTCACAAAATTAATTTTTTTTCTTTCAAAATTAGATTCTGTCCCGTTATCTTTATAAGCAGCCGCTCAACTAGAAGTATACCCAATGGGTGTTTTGATTTGAGAATTCATCGATAGGCCTAAAAACTTACGAATGCTTGAAGGTTACGAATTTTTTATGAGCAGTCCCACATATGCGTTTGCAGTAGAAACGAACATATTTAACTGCGTAAATTGTAGCGAGGACCAATTGTTGTATAAATGTTTCAAGTTTAAAAATTTTGATTTTTAAAAAATCATTTGTTTGCTATGTAGGCGAAAACATCACACGCTTTTACATAAGCAGCAACATCACATTCTGTGGGTATCGAGCAAATGCTATATGCACCAAGCAACTCAGAAGTGATCTCATCAGTAAGATAATTTGCCAAACCATCATATTTTACTAATACTACCATTGGAGTCAATAAAAACTTACTAATCCTTAATATAAACACACGAAGTTCAAGATTATCAGTTAGCACCTACTCATTATTACCCACTACTATCGTTAAGGTTTAGTCATGCAGCGAAGGCCCACTACTAGCTCGAGTGCTATTGGATTTAAGCTCACAATGCACATTCATAACCGAATCCTTAGAAAATAACCTAGGCGGAATAAGCCTATCAAGAAGGAAATCAAATGTAGAAATTGACTGCTTAGATCCATATTTTCATCAATCAAATTTTCAATCCATCGAACAGGAACAATTGTTCCTAACAGAACTCCCACCACTACACAAATCTACGTTGGGATGATTGGTAGCTGGAAACATGAGAAGTGATGCTATCCTAAAATGTCATAGTGGAATCCAATCAAAAAACCAACCCAATCGTACGTAAAATGCAAATAATTATATGCTTCTTCCACAAAGAAAAATGATGTAGGTCGATATATAGTTTGCCCATCTGTAAAAGTATCTCGTACGAGACTTGGACATCAAATAGTGTTTGCGGTGGACATCGAAAAGATATACCGTCTGATATTAGAATATCCGGACGACATTTCAGGTAATATTATGGCGCAATACACCTAATGAAGAAATACAAGTAATAACTTCAAACCGTAACTTACGATCTAGCATGTTCTCCATATAAACCTTCTGGCTCTGGCTTCTAATTATCCGAAGGCAGCAAAAGCAATACCTGAGGTCTTTTACATCGATGATCTGCTCTTTAGCACCGTCACCGAAGAAGCTGTTTTAAAATTAAAGAAACAATTGGTCTGCAGAAAAGTTGGTTCCCATTCAGAAAATGACGATCAAACTCAAAAGCCTTTCTAAACGAATTGTCCTCTTCAAAAATTGAAACAACTCCTAAACTTTAGTGAAAACTTTAGACATTAAGTGAAACTCTAGTAACGATACCTTTGGCTATTATGTCGTGTTAATAAATCACACTTGAATTTGGATCAAAAGAAAAAGTATGTCCGAAATATCAAAGATTACGAAGCTGGATCGGAAAAGCCGTATGGATGCGTAATTTATATTCGTTCGATTAGTAGTCAAGGCGAAATTATTACGAACCTGGTATGGGAAAATTTGTACATTTTGCGATAAACTCAATTGAGGGTAGGTTGCAGTTTTATGTAGTGTTCGCAGAGTTTAAGAAAGCGTACATTTCTTAGAATTGCCCATTAGATTGTTTTGTTTGAAATGCCGAAGTCAGAGTTCATTCAAACTTTTTGTGGGTGGACTCCTACCTTTGTAACGTAAGCCAAAATTTGGCTTACAAATTTGCTTAAAGTAGTTAAATTTGGTAAATGTCTTTCGAGTGGATTTGAAGCAAAATCTGGGCTCTCCCAAGGCAGGCATTTAGGTTCATTATTATTTTTAATATTTATGTGAAAACCTTTAGAAATATTTCCAACGATCTGGTTGATAGGATGAGAATTAAGCTTACGGCAAATAATACAATTATCAGTAACTTTTTGAGTTAATTTTCGAAAATTTAAAATCGAGAATAAATAAAAAAAAAATTTAAAATTTAAAATCGAGAATATCTTTAAACGTCCTCCCACACATAGCAAACCATTATATAGATTGGTTTAATTTCAGAAGCTGCATCTCATTCGCGAAATATTGTTGCTGCAATATTTTACAAAATTGCTTTTGTAGAGCGCGACAGTGAATCATTCCATCAATTATCAACAATTATGGCTATTCCAATATGCAATAGCCATAATTGTTGAAATAACAATTTAACTGGTACGTTGGCTGGACTAAGTCGTCCTAAAGGATCGTACAGACAAGATGCTTCGGATAGAAGGCTTCGTTTAGTATGAGAAGTTGATTTTGGTAGATCGTTTACAAAACTGTATGTTTGGCTTAATAATGATGGATGTTTTCCTATGGGGTTGCTGGCTAATGTGGAGAACAACTTTTACAAGTTTGAGTCAAACTTGTGTAATGTAAAGCCCATATTGCTTAGAATATAACGTACATTATTATGGCTAGTAGTAATGTTGATGGCACTTCCACACCTCTACGTAGAAGGTCATCCACATAAAAATCTTGTAAAGATCGCATTAGTGTCGCTAGAAAAGGGGTAGCCGATGTTCTATACGTGACTGTTAGCAACCGAAAATCTATCAGTTGTTCATTATAGGATCATAACGCCACATAATTCGTTTCTATATTCACAATCACGTGGATGTCTGCGGTGCTAGCAGAATGCTGATTTACTCAGATTTTATCGTCGGACCTACTATCAGTTTCGAATTTAGAAAGATCAAAGATGACGTAGTTGCGGAGCCATCGTAAACCAATCGGAGTTTGGAAGTTTTATTATTTGGTTTGACTATATGAACTAGTGTGGCAAGTAGCAGTGCTCAGTGATAAAATCTAGATCCACATGATGCGTTTTTGTCATATGATTGATCTGCTGGTATTGATCCATAAATTATTTATATGCATTCCTAACATCTTTATCGTGAAGTCTTACGATAAACCGGCCCGAAGAATTCCTGCCGTAAGTAGTACGGAATAATTTCTCGCAATCTTTATGCTAAGGAGTCAATATTGGTCTTTATAGACGCTCAATTTGTAATGTTATCCGATCTCGAGATGTTCATCACCTCCTGAATCCAAATACAGTGAAATGAGGCCATAGGGTCTTGATAGCTGTCCATGATATACAATTGATATCACGACATTGATGTTTAAAAGGTTGGGTGATTTGTGTTGATTTTTGCTCGATTCAGCTGTTGACGACTTCAATGTTTAGTCTCGGTCTTTGTTGAAGCGTTTTGTTGAAGCATTTGTGACGCTATATACCCGTGATAGGAGTCACGGGTATAGTGACTTGGGATTGCGGAAAAGCTTTATTCTCTCGTTGTGTCAAGCATTGTTTTTTTGAAATGTGTTGTGAAAGCATAGTAGTGTCTATTGCACCCATGATTTGCCTTTCGCAGACCTAGGTCTTTAATTATGGAGCTGTCTAGTTTGTTTCTCTTTTGAAATAAATCAAGAGAACTGCACTCATTGCTTATTGAAGATTTTGGTAAAAAAAATTCTTATCTTCGTTTTATATAAAGTTGAAACGCTAAAGTTGTACGGAAAATATACTCTTAAAATTGATGGCCCTACCTACAAATTTGATAGCTGACAGATTTGATCTCATGTCATTAAAAAATAAACCATGATCAATTTTACTTCTGTATAACATCCGTGGATGTTTGAATGTTTCCAAGTTTCAATGAGGCATAAAATAAATTCAAAATAAATTTGAATATGTAAGGGCCAGTAATGGCCTATAAATACCGTCTGTTATCATTCATATATATAAGAATTCTTGTATTGTTTTGAATCCAAAAAAATCGTCTTCAATGAAGACCAATAAACTTTTGAGGTCATTTGAGGTGTACAAATTTTCATCAATCAAAACAAGTCTTATATAATCTTTCTTATGTAAAGAAAAAAAAAATAAATATATTTCCAACCCACTCTATCAAACATTAAACCTACTTTTCACAAACAAGTGGGTGTCAGCATACAGTTGAATATATATTTTCTATTTTTTATTTTATATATTTTAAATAAAATCTTATATAGCTTTATATTTACGTACACCTACACCTAAGCCATATTCAAGGTATTTGAAATTATTAATTATTTATTTGAAGTGATCCGAAAACAAACTCAAGAAATTACAATTAAATCAAGAAATTAATTAGAATTTTATAATCTTTAAACGTGCATTCGTTTCGAAACCTATTGAACCTTTATTATTTCTGGATATAAAATATCCACCAATCACACCCCTAACAAAATATATGTTTATATATACGTATATATATTGTATTTTCATTTTTATTTTATTTTTTTTTTTACATTTGGTAACAATGGAAATTTTATAATTTTTCATAAAATGTAATAACAATCCGTAACATAAAAAATATTGGTCTTCCTACCTACGCACGATTATAAATATATGTATTCAATAAAATTCGTGGGTCTCTCATTCCAAGCCCTTTCTCATACTTACATATAAACCATTTTTCATTAGAATTTTATTTCTATTTTCGATTAGAATAATAATCGAAAGTCTTTCAAAATATTTTGTATATTTAATATTTTAATCCCGTTAAAAGGCGGCTAATTAGCTGGATTAAATATTTATTCGGCGTCTATAGTATATGGTCAAACTATATAGAAATAGTCTTGAAATAAATATTTCCGATTCGTTAAAATAATTAAACACTCCCTAAATACACTTAAACACTATCATAATTTAATTAGTAAGATTCTATTTATATATCAAATATTACTATACCGGAAGTAAAGTCATAACATAAAAATATCAATGCTGAAAACTAAACAATCGAACCTTTCCTCATTCTTATCGCACGCACATAGTCAAACAATAATAAGTTAAAGTAACAATAATCAATGACACCTACCTAGATCGTAAACAAAAAAAAAACACAAAAAAAAGTCTTATGTTAATCTCAAGCCCAAATAAAATCCCATATATACTCGAACATACACACGGTTATATTATATTCTACATAATATACCTCTTGTACTCGTATATATAGGAAAAAATACTGAGAGATTACGATGGTAATGAAACTTACGCCAAGTATATATGGAAAATAATAATAATATACATAATCCCGAAAAGATTGTGTTTTAATCTTTAAAACAATCGAACAAAATATTTTGTGATGAGCAAACACAAAAAACACTATCATTCCTTAATAGAAACCATCGTGAACCTTACCATCATCATTTAAATATAAAACTGCTATCCACAATCACTTGGTATGCGACCAACATAATTTGCACAACTCAATTCTCAACATAAAATTTTCATCATAATATCATAATATCACCCAACAAACCACAACACAATAAAAGTTGAAAAAAACCAAATTTAATTTTTCTTTTTTATATTTTCATTTTTCCACTAAAAAATAAAAAAAAAAAATTATTGTTCACTCATTCAATAATTCTTCGCACAAACACAGTAAATATTTATATCGCTTAGGTTATTGAATTTTAACATTCGTTCAGAATTAAGATATTGAACATTTTATTTCTTTTTAAAAACGTCTAATATCTTTACACAATAACGTAACACACACGCGATAAATTTGAGACGACTAAAAGCAAATATTAAATATCTTATGCGACACATACACTCACCATACACATTCGTGGTTTTAAGTAAACTAAATAACAAAATACATGTAACATGAATTAATAAGAAAAACAAAGTGGTTTTATATACATAAAAATGTATAGTGAACGAAGTAGTCATACAAATTGAAAGAATCGACGAGTAACGCACAGACAGAGAGTGCACAGAACACAGGTGTAATAATGTACAAAGTTTTAAATTAATTTTTTTTACCTGTGTGAATTTATGCTAATTATGGTAATAATCGTTATTGTAAATTCAAAAAAATATTTGCGAGTTCGAATTTAATTTTTAAAAATTTCTTTCAAACATTTACCATATAAAAACCAAATGAAATAACCGTTACACTGATCTTACACTTATCTTACCATCGTAGAGATGGCTAGGTGGATCTGAATATGAGATCTTATAGAGTACTTTTTGGCAATAATTTGTGATAAACCATCATATTAACGCGACCCTCAGGAAACATTTTTTAGAATTTTCAAACTTGATATTCAAAAAAATTGTGTAGGTGCAAGTTTGATGGCCATTATCTGACCATCGTAGAGATGGCTAGGTGGATCTGAATATGAGATCTTGTAGAGTACTATTTGGCAATCATTTGTGATAAACCATCATATTAACGCGACCCTCAGGAAACATTTTATAGATTTTTCAAACTTGATATTCAAAAAAATTTTTCAGGTGGAAGTTTGATGGCCATTATCTGACCATCGTAGAGATGGCTAGATGGATCTGAATATGAGATCTTGTAGAGTACTATTTGGCAATCATTTGTGATAAACCATCATATTAACGCGAACCTCAGGAAACATTTTTTAGAATTTTCAAACTTGATATTCAAAAAAATATTTCAGGTGGAAGTTTGATGGCCATTATCTGACCATCGTAGAGATGGCTAGGTGGATCTGAATATGAGATCTTTTAGAGTACTATTTGGCAATCAATTGTGATAAACCATCATATTAACGCGACCCTCAGGAAACATTTTATATAATTTTCAAACCTGATATTCAAAAAAATTGTTTAGGTGGAAGTTTGATGGCCATTATCTGACCATCGTAGAGATGGCTAGGTAGATCTGAATATGAGATCTTGTAGAGTGCTGTTTGGCAATCATTTGTGATAAACCATCATATTAACGCGACCCTCAGGAAACATTTTATATAACTTTCAAACTTGATATTCAAAAAAATTGTTTAGGTGGAAGTTTGATGGCCATTATCTGACCATCGTAGAGATGGCTAGGTGGATCTGAATATGAGATCTTGTAGAGTACTATTTGGCAATTATTTGTGATAAACCATCATATTAACACGACCCTCAGGAAACATTTTATATAATTTTCAAACTTGATATTCAAAAAAATTGACCGACTTTTTATTTAAGCTAAATCAGTTTTAAAATAAACTGGCACGACTTAAGAGTCGAGTGTCTAGTTATCTGGAATTCATTACGTAGCAAAATTTGCTACACTTTGCACTACAGATTGCATCCAGATATATTCGCACTTCACGTAAATTGATCATGTAAATTAATATTGCAGGCTGCAGATGCTGATAAATGTGATTGTCTTGGGCTAGTAGTAGTTTAAATATTGGCTACCGGGAAACCGGACTAATACTTTCGTTACTAACATACTTTTCCTTTCTTGCACCCATTTAAAAAATTACTATCGATCGGTTTCAGTCACCGGGTCGAGTGTGTCACAATTATATCCAATAATTTTGTTTTGTTGAAATTAACACGGGTTTACGGTAATGCCTGGCGTTCCGGGCTTCCTGGTTAATCCTTATTTGCACATTCTAATTAATCAATTTAACATATTTAGTGTACATTTTAATCCCTGCGTTATACACAACAGACGTCCGTTTGACATGTGTGGAAGAGTTTTTTCGAAGTAGTGTTCCTTAACCACGTCTTTTGGTATTGATGCGTTATATGTTGCGAAAGCGCTTTTGTGATGTGAGATTGACGGGTGAAGTCGAAAGTTTGTGACAGGGATTTCGCGATTTATTTAACGCGATCTTTCGATTAAGTGACACTAGACGAAATATCGAATGTAAAATATCGAATGAATTTCCACAAAACTCTTTTTTATACACAGTCATCCCATACAGTGGCCAATAATACTGACGAGAGACGGCCAATACTCAAATACGGTGTTAAGAGCTTTATTACAAAATGGTGTGATTAAGACGACCACCGACTTTTCATTTCAAAGATTCTCAACTTTCTTATCCTTTCTGTTCAACCAGAAACGTCTTAATTTGATTTATAAAGTTATTGTATAGTTAGAGATTCTGGTTCTAAATATTTGTGGTCCATAAGTTCTGTAGTTATAACTCGCTTTAATTTCCACCTGTTGTCGTAATACTTGATTTCAGTCAGAAAGTTTGATGTTTCATATGGCACTATGCGTTAATATTTGATGCCTCATAAACTTCAATCGGCCAGGATGATACATCTTGGTGTCAGAAAGCAGGACCCTGAATCTAGAATCGGTAAGTACGTGCAAAATCACAACTGAGCATAAATCATTCTTTACTACTGGACCCACCATCAATATTTCATTGAGTGATTTTCCGTTGAACGTTCTAGCTGAACCGTCGACGAAAACTTCCTGGGTTTAGAACACAGTGAAGCACAAAATAATTATTTTGCGATACTTTACCGTTTGAATCGGCTGGTTCTATATAAACCTTGCATTTTATATTCATGAATAAATTTAGAATAACTGGACAGCAATTCTGTTGACTAGTGAATGCGGTTTTAAAATATTGAAATCTTCAAATAGCGAGAACCTTAGAATCACCCAATGATGCCGGTACCGCCGCAAATGGAAATTACAAATTATTTTTCTGTGGTGCGCTAGTTAAATTGCCCCTAATATCTTTCACATAAAGATTCTTGACGCGATATTTTCTTAGTAGAACTAGTTTTCAATAGTCCAGAACTTCTCAATTTGATCTGTAAGGATTTTAAAACCATGGATTGCTATATGACAATCAAAATTAGGTATTATTATACCTAATAGTTGCTGCCTTATAGCTGCTAATTATTTTTGGTATTATTTGCACGGCTGGTACAATAATCCATATTGCTCCATTGTAATGTGATTTTTGAACTGTTTGAACCTCCGATTATATTAGCAACAATTTCATTAGATACCCCATATTGTAAAAATTAATATGAAATTGACTTTTTCGGTGTCGGCCTGTATTTCATTATTTACAATGATACTTGAATTCATTGGGAACAGCGAGTAAGTTGACGGTTGCAGGAATAGTGGACTTGGAAAACGGTTAATGGTTTAATTGATGTACCCAGGTTAAAGGTTTAACTTTTTAATCGTTAAGCTCGGGAATTAAGAAACCGGTATAGATCATCTATCGTGGGAAGGTGTGTCTTTGGTGCTTTTTTTATGGGGGAAGAGCGAATACTCAAATACTTTACAAGAGACCATCATAATCTAGCAAGAGTGGATTCTTACTGCCTAAATCCAAACCCCAATTTTTATTGTCATTTGGCCGCGTGGAATTACCGATAAGTATTATTTCAGAAAGACGGTTTCGTTAAGTATTATTTCTCTCTTTTACATAAGTTAGTATGATTATTGGCAGCTCTAGCATTCAAGTCACCATTCACTATTTAAACGTCTTCTGTATGGATTCCATCAGATCATTCAAATTGTTGTAAAATAAATCTTTATCTTTGACACGTGAATATACATAATTGACTACTTTCAAGTCAACGCCAAGATTGCTTAGCAACTACATATTTCACGTGCCAATCCTAAACCGCGTGTCCGTTACATGAGCGGGGGTCTAGTTAAGTTTTGGGCGGTATTCTCATTTATTTTTGTTGATATTTTTAACAAACTGTTTTTTAAGGGTACATATTCATCCCATCGATTCAACCTTTGTTTAGTTGACCCCCACGATACGTCAAAGAAGCTGTGGTGTAACTCTAAGGTCATCTTTGTAGTTTATAAGTAACATTGGAGTGCCTCTGAATGAGTATACCTGAGATCACAGAGGTGATTTTGTTGTAAGAACTCTATAAAGCTAAGTGTTACTATGCCCAGTTAGAAATGTTACCTCCTATGGTTAGGTGGCAGTTGTTACAAATGCTCACTGGAACCTATGCCAAAATGCTCACTGGAACCAATTACAAAATGGGGTTATTTTAGAAATAAGAAAGAAACCTGATGGCTGATACTAAAAAGCTTCATATTTGTGAAGTATATGGCTTCTACTAGTTCGAAACACATATGTGAACTCACCATATTATACCAAAGCACAAACACCTCGTTCACTATACCATATCTCACTCTCTGACAACATTTTTTTTTTGTTTTTATTATTTTTGTTCATATTCGTTTTGTTTTCTTAAAGAACACGCGTACACTTTATATGCCAGTCGTTTTCGTCTAGGCGAGAGACTTTAATATATAGTATGTTCTGATATAATAACAACACGAAGAGACGACGACACCAAAAATTCAAAGCACGCGCATAAGATGGAATTAACATTTTTCTAACATGTTGTTTTTCTTATTTTGCTTTTCTCTCATCTTGCCATCAATTTCCACTTTTGGATTTAAAAACAAAAACAAACGAAGTTAAACAGAACAAAAAAATAAAAACTGAGAGGTGGATTTTTCATGTGGGTGTTGTATATGTAGTAAGATTTGTTTTGTTGTGTGTAACGAAATGATCATGTTTGAATTAAAATATAAATATAAATTTCATGTGATTACAGTGAAATCTTTAAGATGATTACAATGATTTTTGCTTCTCAATTTGAAAATATATACATATAAAAAATAATAACGGTGAGGAGGGAGCTAAAATGATTAGACGAGTATAATTAAAAGAATTTGTTATTAATTTTTTTTTATGATAACACAAAATCTATAGGCACTCACCGAACACGAAGTATTAAAATTCACATCTGAAAATAAAATAGAAAAAAATGAGATTTGATTTTATGTAATATGTATATTGCATGTATTAAAAAATTTCATATATAGGGATACAATGAAACCCCATATCCTTTAAAAAAATTTAAAAATTATTTATGTCTCCATTATGTCTGAATTTGATTGAAACACGCCAATTTTTTTATTTATTTTTTCAATTATTGATGTAAAAAGTAATCTACCCTCGCCAATTAACTACCACCGAAACTAAAATTTTGTTTTATTTTGACGAAGGGGAGTAATGAAACTTTCTAGTTGGTTGCACTATATATAATTATAAACTATACATTTATTTATAACTACGAATATACAAAAATTTATACAACCACCCCAGCTACATATAACTAATTTAACACAATACGACAGACAAACAGGAAGAAAGTGTACAGGAAGACATGTTGTGTTATAACTTACTATATATATGTACCATCCATTTTATGTGGAGAAGCTTAAATTTTTATTTTTTGGTGTACAACTTTTTTCTCTACTATACAAAAAAAACCACACAAAAAAATGTAAAATATAATATTTGAATAAATCTTTTAAAATAAAAACCATCCTTTTTGATCCTTATATATTATACTCGTACATTTATATACTTGTACATAAAAATTTATATATATATATATATATATATATATATATATATATATATATATATATATATATATATATATATATATATAATACTATTTTGGGTTTTTTTTATGCGGCATGATATAACCAGCGAACAAAATTATAAAAAGGATCACCTAAATAATAGTTTTAGTTTGGTGAGCTTTTTCGAGCTTTCTTTTGAAAGTCGATTTTTTTTAAATATATTTAATAAAGCTTTTTTAATAAATTTTGAATTTTTATTGTTCATCATATTAAATATTCTATATAGAGATCTCGTGCATAAACTACTCCATCCCCGTACTTACTCGTTTCGCCAAAACGTATATAAAAATGTAGATTCGGTTTAATTTTTTTTATTGTTTGTACTTTTGTTGTACAGTAATATTTTGTATAGAACTTGGTTTGTATATATGAAGTAGCTTTCATCGACAGTAAAGCAATTTAGAATAGTTTATTTTAATGCACAACAAAAAATGTTTATGCTACTAATGTATTTTATAGTGGACGGCAATTTTATACAAAAGCAACCTAATTTGTAAGTTCTTCCTCGATTTAGGTTTACCGTTTTTTTTTTGTATATAAGGGAACTAATTTACAATACCAGTTAAATAAAGTAGATTTTTGTGTGATTCAGTAACGTATTTTGTCACTTCAACGGTTGTTTCATTTGATTTTTGTGCTGGATATTTTTATTTTAATCTGCAATTTATATAACTTTAACAATTTTAGAACTGTGAAAGTTTTTATATTTTTGCAGTTACCAGCATCCCGAAGATACTCAATAAAGTAGATACTGATGAAAATTGTCTGTTGTGTCCGTGTCAAACACATTCGTTAGCTGATTGCCCAGCGTTTAAAAAGTTAAATATTTATGAACTTTTAAATATAAATTATTTTCCGTTGCTTTAGTTCAGACCGTCTAGTTTTTAAATTTAAAAACATTTTTAAAAACGGTCTAAAGTTTCCATGAACTATTAAAAATTTAGCCAAAAATTACAAAATTTCCATTGAACGGTGTTGCTTAATGTGAAAAATTTAATAAGGCCACAATGAGATGTGCAGATGTCTATTCAATTTAGGATCGTAAATATCCATTATCACCGATTCGTGTTTAATGCGACTGCACTTGTTAAAGGAAAGAAATGGTTTTTGATAACTGTTTAGTGTCATCAAATATTGATCGACATTTTTATTGCATCTGATTACTTCTTTAACATACTAGGACCAGATCGTGTTATAAACAGTCAAGGAGTCGGATAAGGCCAAGCCATCACATTTGGGTGGGTCTTAAACTGGACAATTTAATTAAGCTTCCAATGCAGGATTTAATTTGTGAGGCGCGAAACTTTTAACTAAGTTATTCAACAAAACCAGGATAGACTATGTGTTGTGAAGAAGGCGGTGTTCTTATTAATATCGGCAATATGCGAAAAAAAAAGTAAATATTGGAAAAATAACGGGAAAAGCAGTTATGTTCCTCAAAACAGTATATAAAGTCCCTATATATATATATATAAAGAAATCTATCTTGGTTCAAGGTCGAAGTGAACCAAGAAAAAAATCTCCATACAATTTTCGAGTAGTTATAGATATAGTTCTTCACAGAACTTACCACAGCGTTATTATAACGTCGAGTAAGACACTTTACTAGCAAAAAAAAGAACGAATGGCCAGTTCTTATTAAATTTCGAATAAACCAATCATGTAATAAACGAAATAGCATTTAATTATTTAATAAAATTTTCCTAAATTTTTGAAATCCTTTAGGATTTAAAAATCGATTTGATTGAATAATTTATATATATATATATATATATATATATATATATATATATATATATATATATATATATATATATATATATATATATATATATATATATATATATATATATATATATATATATATATATAAATATAAAAGGATATTAAATAAAAAAAAATGTTCATCACAACTAAATGAATGCTGTAAATAATAATACGCTTATATGCAGGCCATTGTTGGCCCGTGAAATTACAACAATTTGTATCTATACGAAGTACTGCCGTCTCTTTTATAAAACTTCTAAAATCAACAGCATCTTAGTATTTTTATTAAAATAACATATTTTAAAAATAAATGTTCGCCTTATTGGGACGAAAATTTGCAATATTTTGCATAAGAAAATAATTTAGTTTCCTTAGTTAGAAAGGTCTCAGCTTGATCTGATCGTAGAAACTATTAGTATATTGTTAAAAATCAGAGTACATTTAAATTGCATTGATTGATTGGACTTTAGGAACAGGCTCTGGATGTATCTCTCGGACCTATTTGTATTTAAATATAGGTATTATTTAAATATGTACATCAATACGCAGACGCACATATACACGAATATTCATGCATATGTATATAAACGTATACGTTCGCCAACCCACACAAAATTATAAACCTGCTACTGCTTCTTCCCCAGAGTATCAGAATATTTTAAAAATTTTCTTTAAATCAAATATATTAAAATTATAAGTAATTAATTTCTTAAAGTCGTAAGCTGTTATAAATTTAATTTAGTTATCACCTGAAAGTTAAAAAACCCACCAACACTAACTCTAAACACACAAAACTCTAAAATGTATATAAATAACAGATCCAAAATATATATATATTTAGCACTCAAATTAAATGAAATAACCGTAAAACAGACAAACTTGTAAAAAAGCAAAACCGTATAAGGCCAAAGACTAGTTGTACATAACGTCAAATAAAATTTAGTTGAAGTGCAAACAATTCTTATATTATAATCAAATATTGTTGTAGTAATAATTACTGTTTTTTTCTGTAATTGATCTTAAGCTAAGATGCAGCTAGTAAAACAATTGTCTTTTGTAATAGGAATTTGTACGAGAAAGGTGCCATTATCCGATGAACTAAATATAGGGCATTATTCTGTATATTTAGGTTAGCTGATCGCTTCTTAAATGATCGAACATTCCAAAAGAAACATATTTCTAGTCACATATTTTGGCCCCTCGTACACAAATGTGTGTGCTTTTTATAAAATCAATCATAACTACTGCTTGTTGAATTATTGGCAAGTTGAAGATATATAATTAAAGCGACGCTGCAAGAAAGTAGGGCTAAGCTAATTTAATTTAATGTAATACTAGGCCACCAAAACTTTTTTCTTATGGAGTAATTTCGTCTATGTAGTAATACAAGTATCTCCGATTATAAGTTTACATCGTGTTATGTATATACATATACATATATATATATGTATATATATATATATATATATATATATATATATATATATATATATATGTGTGTGTGTAAATATATATATATATATATATATATATATATATATATATATATATATATATATAAATATATATATATATATATATATATATATATATATATATATATATATATATATATATATATATATATATATTCATCTGTATATGACTGAAAAGTAGAGCTGAAAGTATAAAAATTATTCATTACTAACTGTTAAAAGACATTTGTACTTTATGTGGTGTTCACTGTCGAACAAAACAAAAAATATCTAAATCGTCAAATTTTTCAAAAAATTTCATAACCAGTTAATTTAATATATCATAAATCACCTAAAGT
The DNA here is from genome assembly GCA_963556175.1 of Tipula confusa. Classification (NCBI taxonomy): domain Eukaryota; kingdom Metazoa; phylum Arthropoda; class Insecta; order Diptera; family Tipulidae; genus Tipula; species Tipula confusa. Next base: position 65,911,279 of record OY744477.1, on the reverse strand, counting down.
AACGTTTGAATTTAATTCATACATAACACAATCGACGTCCCACACATATGATACGTTCGAAAAATTTAAATCCAATAACAAGTTCCATTTTCATCATCGATCGATTATACATCGATATGGATGGGCATCAACAGTATTACAATAAAAACAAAGTTCTAAAAATATACTAGGCACGTGCCATAATCTCTATTAGATACGTCTAACAGGTAGGTGGTATGTGTCATATCGTTTTATTTTATTTTACTCATCTCTCGCATAGTCGCATAGATAAACTCGCTCTCTAAAGCCTAAACATTGGAATATTGTAAAAATAACGATTTCAAATCATAATAAAACTGTCAATTTTATGACCAACAATTTAAACAGAAAAGTAATATATATATTGTATTTTTGAACGAGCATTGGTATCTAACAAAATGTGTGTCTATATGGCAATAAATCAAAGTATGGTGAATATATCTATGGTTTTAATGTCGATTTTATTTAGGCAATTTTCTTTCATCCTCCATATATATATAGAAGATATGCATATATGTATGGCAATTCGGACACAAATCGATAACCCGCTTTCATATGTCCGTTTAATTGGAATTCAACTGATATTATTATATATATATATATATATATATATATATATATATATATATATATATATATATATATATATATACATATATATATATATATATATATATATATATATATATATATATATATATATATATATATATATATATATATATATATATAAAGGTTGTTTCATTTGGGGTCAATTTTTAAATTTTTAATTAAACATAAACTTTTTGATTAGAATCCAAATAAGATCCGGTTAAGTAATGGAAATATGTAAGTTTTGTAAAAACTTGTAAGTGACCTCCTGATGTACGGCAAACTACCTTTCTTTTACTGATATTATCGATTACTTTCTGACATCACTACGGCTCAACTTCCTGAATACACTTAATAGTATTTGTCTTTATGTCATTAATTGTTTGTGGATCGTTGAAATAGACCTTTGATTTCGACTTGATCCATAGTAAACTGTATAAGAGTGATAGATTGCAAGACTTATGCCCGGTTTCACAAAAAATCAAGTTAACAGCCGGTTAACTAACGCTTAGTTAACTTTTGTATGAAATTTAGATTATTAATGACAAAAACTTCAAGGCAATCTGATCAAAATAATTTATTTCTATGACATAGATCGTGAACTCTAACTATTTTGTTAACTGAACAAAATCGGTCGGCTAAATATTTAAACTACGGTTAAATATGTGCATGTAAAAAAATCTATTTAATCAGGTTGCATTGAATTTTTTGTCACGAAATAATCAAAATTACATGCGAAAGTTAACTAAGCGTTAGTTAACCGGTGGTTAACTTGTATTTTTTGTGAAACCGGGCATTAGACGGCTATCATATTTTGATTTAAAAGTTAAGAGATGAATTAGATATTGAATTTATTATATTATTATATTATTATATTATTATATTATTATATTATTATATTATTATATTATTATATTATTATATTATTATATTATTATATTATTATATTATTATATTATTATATTATTATATTATTATATTATTATATTATTATATTATTATATTATTATATTATTATATTATTATATTATTATATTATTATATTATTATATTATTATATTATTATATTATTATATTATTATATTATTATATTATTATATTATTATATTATTATATTATTATATTATTATATTATTATATTATTATATTATTATATTATTATATTATTATATTATTATATTATTATATTATTATATTATTATATTATTATATTATTATATTATTATATTATTATATTATTATATTATTATATTATTATATTATTATATTATTATATTATTATATTATTATATTATTATATTATTATATTATTATATTATTATATTATTATATTATTATATTATTATATTATTATATTATTATATTATTATATTATTATATTATTATATTATTATATTATTATATTATTATATTATTATATTATTATATTATTATATTATTATATTATTATATTATTATATTATTATATTATTATATTATTATATTATTATATTATTATATTATTATATTATTATATTATTATATTATTATATTATTATATTATTATATTATTATATTATTATATTATTATATTATTATATTATTATATTATTATATTATTATATTATTATATTATTATATTATTATATTATTATATTATTATATTATTATATTATTATATTATTATATTATTATATTATTATATTATTATATTATTATATTATTATATTATTATATTATTATATTATTATATTATTATATTATTATATTATTATATTATTATATTATTATATTATTATATTATTATATTATTATATTATTATATTATTATATTATTATATTATTATATTATTATATTATTATATTATTATATTATTATATTATTATATTATTATATTATTATATTATTATATTATTATATTATTATATTATTATATTATTATATTATTATATTATTATATTATTATATTATTATATTATTATATTATTATATTATTATATTATTATATTATTATATTATTATATTATTATATTATTATATTATTATATTATTATATTATTATATTATTATATTATTATATTATTATATTATTATATTATTATATTATTATATTATTATATTATTATATTATTATATTATTATATTATTATATTATTATATTATTATATTATTATATTATTATATTATTATATTATTATATTATTATATTATTATATTATTATATTATTATATTATTATATTATTATATTATTATATTATTATATTATTATATTATTATATTATTATATTATTATATTATTATATTATTATATTATTATATTATTATATTATTATATTATTATATTATTATATTATTATATTATTATATTATTATATTATTATATTATTATATTATTATATTATTATATTATTATATTATTATATTATTATATTATTATATTATTATATTATTATATTATTATATTATTATATTATTATATTATTATATTATTATATTATTATATTATTATATTATTATATTATTATATTATTATATTATTATATTATTATATTATTATATTATTATATTATTATATTATTATATTATTATATTATTATATTATTATATTATTATATTAGAATTAACAACTATACACTTAATAATTTTTAGCAACAATGCTACAGATTTTCAGATGGACCAGAATTGCAATAGTCTTAGGTCTGATAGTATGGTGAATTTTGGTGACTATTTAAATGAAATTACGTTAACTACGTTTATTGCAAAGCTTTGTACTTACAAGTAAAACTTGCAAGTACCGGAAGAGTTATGGGCCTTAATTTATAAATAGCTTTACATATATAAAGGTCTATTTACACTGTAATTCCATGAATACCATGAAAAAAATATTTAATATTCTAACAAATGACTTACTGCCAATCATGGCCGAAAAAGGACAAAAAAACTATGTAGGAATATTAAATATTTACCACAATTACGGTAAAGATAATGGGTAAGTGAATATCAGGTAAACCAATTATTTTTTTCCTTTTCATCTCGATATCTAGAGACAAAAAAAAATGGAATAAATGAAAAAGTTGTAATTAATAGGATAATAAAGGAAAATTGTACATAGGTATAGTTGTTGTTGCAAAAGATATTTTGTATTGAAATGAGTTTTTAAATATTCAGGGACAATAAAATGGATTTGGTCATCTGTGTGATGTGGTTAAGGATGAAATGTCAAGTTTTTATTTTTCTTAATCTTATGAAATTCATCGAAAAACTGACTTTTTCATAATTTGTGAAACAAAGCTAACTCGGAAACATTATACATTTTATATAGCCGATTACAATTATGCTTGTACGGACAGAGCTACCGGCAAATTGGGGAGCGGACGTAGGTAATATAATAATTTTTAAGAAGATAATACCATTTACTGTTTTCAAGGGGTTTATAGGACATCGTGCACATTTGTCCTATTAAAACTACTTTTATTGAAAGTTATTATGTAATGATAGCTCGGAATTCCTACCTATAAGCCAGTACATTTTTCTGTATTTGATGTTAAGTTTTCTTTTTTTTTTTGGACATGCTCTTTCCACTTAGGCTTAGCGTCAAGTGTCATGCCTAGATATTTGGCTGTATTTGCATGTGGAACTTATTGTAACTTGATTTCTACTAAGTTGGTATCCAGTTCACTTTTTGGAGATTTTTTTGACCTTAAGTTATTGCTGATTTTAACTTTTAATTTTTAAAAGATGCAGATGCTTTGGCTGTCAATTTTATTAACTAATGTTATGGTTTCATATGTTTTTAACCAGGAAAGCCAGTAAGGTAATTATGAATCGATTCCTTTTTATTTTTTCTGATCATAAGTTTTAGATTATTACTAAGATAGTTGAGTATCGTTTTTCTTTGTGGGACCCGATTTTTCTGCTATGTTTGTCGGGCTTTACATTTTTCTCTAACTAATCCCAAGCTGCTTGTTGTATAATATTGTTAAGGTGTTCTAATTGGTCTTCCAATTATGCAAGAGTTTTAAACGCTACTTGAAGATTGATATTATTACTAGTTTCTGGAACAGTTTCCAATTTCTTAATAATCGTTGCATTGAGAGTCATAATTACAAGATAATGCTCTGACGATAGTCCTTCACTGTCTTCTATGAATACGTAGATTTCTGATATTTCTTTTGTTACATAAAAATCTATGAGTTATGGAATTTTATTTGGATCCATAGGCCAGTATGTAAGTTTACCTCCAGACTAAAATACGCATTTTGCTGCTTGACCTGCGGTAAGCTTCTTTTCTTTGTGGGTTGTTAGTTTGGATCCCCTTACGTATTTTTAGCGTTAAAATCACCGCTGGAAATTATTTCATTCACTGTATCTTGAATATTTAGGCGCATATTTAGAGCTTCTATGATTTTTTTTGTGAAACAAATGTTTAGGTCTTCTATGCATTTTAGAATATTTTCAACAATTGGGGTATTGGTACCGGCATTATTTCCCACCGAAACGTTTTGTTGTACGATCTGTGAGTATGTCGTTCTTTAGCTACTTTACATCCTTTCATAATTTGCTGGATGCTGTCTTTTTCAGTTTACACATTTTGGGGGAATGTTTTTACTTAAAGGACATGCTTTGACGGTGTTTCCTGTACATCTGACACATCTAGACTCTCGTTCAGTTTTTACATTTAGATACTTGGCCAGTTGATTTTTTCTGACTATTCTGACTCTCATGTTAAGGATGGCTTTTATGTTGTATATATTTTCGACATTTTTCTTGTTATTAAATGTAAGCATAAATAAGGGCAACTCTCTTTTAGTGATTTGAGCACCTTCTGCATTTTCTATTTTTTCTCTCTTGAGCATATTTACTGCATTTTCAATTTTAAACCATTGCCTATTAGATCCTATTATATTCTCGTTTGAGCAAGTTGGCTGGAGCCGTCTAGCCATAACTTTAATTGCGCGATCATTGTCATCTTCATAAGTAAACCACTCATTTCCATCAGTATTTAGCTTTGTAGCCAAAGCTCTATACGTCTCAGAAGCAGACGTATTGATTTTCCATACATCATTGTTAAGTGATGCAATTCTGCATTCTTTATCAGTGACTGATTTCTTTATTGTTTGCACAGAGGCTTACTCGGATATGCCAATAATAGTAATTGCAGGCGGCGCCCTCTCTTTAGGTTTGCCTGGCTTTTTCACTTCGTCAGTTGCTTATCTTTGTATTTCAGCTTTACTTGTATTTAGGAGGGTATTTGGTTGAGACTCACCACTTTCAGCATCTATCCCGATTTGCCACCTGGGGTATAAATTCCTTTATTCGTTGTAGCTATTGTATTAATTTAGTGATAATAATACATCTACCAACCGTAACTTATTGATAGCTGTTGGTAGAGTGGCGTAGATGAGAACTTCATTTACTAGGACCTCGGTGGTCGGATATCCCGTCGTGTCTCGGTCACCAGTCCCTCGTTGGTTAAAGCAAAGAGCACCGCGTACAAGTGAGGTTGACATTTGAACTAGTGTTTGACCTATTTTCCCTACCCCTTGTTCCTTACACCCATAACTAAAGCTGATAAGTTGATGAATTTTTGCGGCAGTTACTTTTTAACTCGAACTAAGTTTATCGCAGTATATTTAAAACATAAGTGGGTTTACTTAGTCGTCTAAATGTTTAAAATGTGAATAAATAATCGTCGAAACAAGAAAATAGGTAAATAGGCACTAGGTGTAATTTATAAAATTATATATATATATATATATATATATATATATATATACATATATATATATATATATATATATATATATATATATATATATATATATATATATATATATATATATACATGTACATATATAATATTGATTAGATCCACATGTCGTCCAGCAGCGAGAATTACAAAACATGATAGATTTAACAAATTTTCGTCCGAACGGAAAACAACTGTAATACCTTTCCTTGCTCTGTATTTAGCTCCTACCACCCACAAGCATTATTCGACCTATTTCAAAAACTAAATTATAATGTATATACACACACACACACAGACACAATAATAAAACATCATAACATTATAACCCTATAAAAATGATAATGATGCTATTAAATGTGCGGGCAAAGATGGGTGGACAATACTTAGGGGTGATCGAATATTATTTGAAGAAATACGACACAATAAGACAGACAAAAATTTATGACAAACACTTTTCCTTAAAAAACAAAAAAAACGAAAAATCATGACATTATTGGAAAAGTCGTATTATTAGTGTTATTTACCCAATAAAGGATTTATGTTTAACAATATCGAGGTGAGGTGTTATTGGATCGAACCAAAAATAACTAAGTGTCAACATGTATACATACAATAAAATGAGGCAGGTTATTCGCATTTCTATAAACATAATATATATATATATATATATATATATATATATATATATATATATATATATATATATATATATATATATATATATATATAACCTTTGACATGAAATTTAATTAAAATTTTATGAGATAGATAAAAGCAAACATACTACTTCATTAGTATAACGATCACATATACACACCTTAATACACGATGATATTGTCATCTTATATATAAAAAAATATGTAACATAAAAAAAATCGACCTGAAATCATAATAGGTGAAAAGTTAGGAAAACATACGAAAAAATGTAGAAAATTCCCGTTAGGATACACAGATATATAGGAGACGATGATATGAAAGACATTTTAAAAATCATCATCATGTTTACTTATATATATATATATATATATACCAGACAGGAAATTCATTTAACTTTAAACGTACGGTACATACATACACTTCAAAAATGCTATTGAGATATAGTCAGTAATGTGATTACGTTGGCAATTTTCTTTATAAATTTGCTGAATCTATATCATCGAATAGGAATAGCACTATACTTATTTAGTATCGATATACAAAGCATGAGCACACATCAAAAAGCAATAAACCGCATAAAAAAAAGTGTTTTTCCCCTTTTCATAGTGGTTGTATACATCTATCCGTAAAACATAATTGATGATACTTATACTCAAGGAAAAACTAAAAGAAAATCAGGATTCAATAGTTAATATCATATTGTAGAATTACCGATACCAGTATGTGTGGTGGTTATTAACGTCGAAAATCATATATCGTGTGTGCAGCGATTGAGATAACACAAATTTTTGGTATGCCGGTCGAATAAATAACGATACATGTTAGATTTTCAACCATTCGAAACAATAAATAAGAATTTAATTTTCCTGAATAAAAAATATAATTTTCTTCTTTTTTTTTTGTGAGGCTTCAAAGTAAGTGGGATTATATATTTTTAAGGCCAGACGATATTTATTTAACCTTTTGTGTGTGTGTGTGTGTGTTTGTGTGTGTGTGTGTGTGTGTTTTTTAGGTTGTATTTACCACATATGTGGTATACAAATATTTATTCATAGAAAGATTCAAATTATAATTTTGTTTGTATTTAAATTTAATCATAAATTATTAATTTAAAACTATAAAACAAAAAATTAATTAATTTTTAATATATTTCGAATAATTGAATTTTAATATTTGCTTTTGCGAAAATCAATGGAAATGGAATTAAAAAAAAAAACAAATAACAAAATTTTAGTATTGACGTCAACATAGTTCTAATTATTAAAAATAGCATGATTTCGTGTATGGGTGGTAGAATTTCGTTTGAGGTTGGGTTACCTAATTTTTTGTTCGTATAGGAGCCACGAGATACTTGGTAGTTTTTAACAGATTAAGCGAAACAGGTTTAAAATACAAATAGTTTAATATATAGTTAAAATGTTTAAAGGTGTGTCTATAACTTGGTCGATCTTACTATCCTGTCCTGAAGCTTCGTTGTCGAACCACATGCACATCAGGTTCGATATACCGTGAGTGATCATACAGGCGACAGAGCGTCGTATCCCTTGTTTTACAGACTGGAAGACCTACAGGGATATTTTATTCATCAAAGCAGATATGCTGCTAACATCTTTGAGTTCATTTAGTGACCTAGAAACTGAAGCTTGTTTGTTAAATTATGTGCTCCTATCTTCTTACGGAAGCAGCTGTGTGGCGCGTAACGTTGCGGTTAATCGCAAAGTTCCATGGTGGAACGAGCAGCTGACTAAACTCCGTAAGAGGGTTAGGAAATTATTTAATACGGCAAAGCATTCTAATGTTTGGAATCAATATAGGCAAGCCCTAACAAATTACAATACTGAACTAAGGCGTTCCAAACGCCTTACTTGGAGGAAAAACTGTGGTAATATGGAGGATATACCTACAGCAGCTCGACTCCATAAAGTTCTAGCTAAGGACCAGTCCAACGAGATTGGGCTTCTTTTGAAATCCGATGGTAACTATACATCGGGTCGCAAAGAGTCACTCGAAACCTCGCTTCAAGTGCACTTTCCGGGCTGCACTGTATGCAACACAAAAACAATAACCAACCCTATATTTGGTACACATATGGGTGCAAATGTGGGTTGGGTTAATAGCTTATCCGGTAAGCTTTATACTCCGGAAAAAATCAAATGGGTCATTAACTCCTTTCAGCCGTTCAAGGCTCCAGGCGGAGATGGAATCTTCCCAGCTCTTCTCCAAAGGAGCTTGGATTTGATTACCCCTGCTCTGGTAGCCTTATTTAGAACTAGCTTCAATTTGGGTCACATACCACAGGCTTAAAGCGAAGTCAATGTGGTTTTTATCCCAAAGCTTGGCAATCGGCCAAGTGAACTCCCTAAGTCCTACCGACCTATCAGTATTACATCATTTATTCTAAAAACTAAGAAACGATTGGTAGATCTTCATATCAGAGACTGGTTACCTGTAACCAGACCCCTTAATCCTAATCAATTTGCCTACAGAAAAGGCAAATCCACAGAGGGGGCCCTGCATCTACTTGTTACCAAGGTCGAAGCGGCTTACCGCTCAAAAGAAATTGCGCTGTGCGCTTTTTTGGATATTGAGGGAGCTTTCGACAATACTGGATGCGACTCAATTGCTTGGGCAATAACGCGTAGAGGTATTGATGATCCAACTAACCACTGGATTACTCCATGTTGGCTAGTAGGAAGATTATATCGAAATTAGGTAATGGATCAGTCACGGTTACGGCAGTAAAGGGATGCCCACACGGCGGTGTCCTGTCACCTTTCCTGTGGTCACTCGTGATCGACGAGTTACTTGATGAGCTACATCTACTCGGTTATGACGCCATTGGTTATGCGGACGATTTAATTATCATAATCTCTGGTGGGCATAAATGTACGATGTCTGACAGCACGCAACAGGCCTTGCTTGTTACTTCGAATTGGTGCACTAAAGAGGGCCTTTCGATAAACCCTAACAAGACAGTCCTAATAGTATTTACCAAAACACGTAAATTGAACTTTAGTTCAATTAGTCTAAATGATATTACTATCAGATACTCTAATGAAGTGGAACTCTTATATTAAATCAACTACCGATCGCGCGGTCAGAGCCATGTGGGTCTGTAGGCGTGTGTTCGGCAGGACTTGTTGCCTCAGCTCAAAAATGATTTACTGGATGTACATCATGATAGTGAGGCCAATTGTAACTTATGGGTCCATAGTTTGGTAGCCGAAGGTAAAGCAAAAAGTTATTATGAACAAGCTTAACTCATTGCAGAGGCTAGCATGTCTCAGAATCACAGCTGCTATGAGCACCTGTTCTATGGCGGCAATGGAAGCCCTTACCGGACTCACTCCACTTCATATTTACGTCAAAAAATCAGCTGCTACTTGGGCAGCTAGATTACAGCTGGTGAATCAATATAGCCATGATGATCATATGGGTCATCTGAACATTTTTAATGAATTCTCTGACTTGGATATGTTCTCTAGAGTCCCGGACGTGATGCCAAAGGAACTCTGATTTGGCAGGAATTTCGGGGTAACAGTCCTTGATAAAACTGTCTGGGATACTGGTGGACCTTTTATAGAACCCAGCAGCCTAGTCTGGTTCACGGATGGATCAAAAATGGATAGTGGAGTAGGCATTGGTGTCTTTGGGCCTAACAATAAAATATCGAAATCCCTGGGAACTTATCTCAGTGTTTTTCTAGCCGAAATTCACGCCATCGAAACTATTATGACGATAATAGTCTCAACTATTATGACTAAAGGCCTTAAGGGCGCCTCCATCCAAATTTTCTCCGACAGCCAAGCAGTATTGAAAGCATTGGCTTCCAACTGCCTGGATTCAAATTCGGTCAAAAGCTGTTATACACTGCTACAATCTTTCTTGTCATAACAAAGTTAGGTTGTGGTGGGTACCTGGTCACATGGGTATCACTGGAAATGAGACGCGGGTAGGCTCATCAGCTTCACCAATTGGCCCTGAGCCTTTCTGTGGCATCCCTTGGGTCTCAGTAGTCTACAATATTAGTAAATGGGAAAAAAGGCAGTGCTTGATCTATTGGAACTGTATTCCCGTCCTTAGACAGGCCAAATCTTTGATCAGACCATTTCATCATAAGGACTTGGCGGTCAATTCAAGTAAAGGAAATATTAGGAAGCTACTGAGTTTTCTTTCAGGTCACTGCAACCTGAGATATTATTTGAACAAACTGAACCTGTCCACAGAGACGGAGTGCCGACTCTGTCTAGAAGAGATAGAAACTGCAGAACACATACCATGTGAGTGTGTTGCTCTGTGCACACTGAGGTGGCTTCATTTTGAAGAGAGGTATTTGACCCCGGAAAAATGTAGATTGGTCTCTACAGACAGCATTATCGTTTTTATTAGGAAGGTTGAGAAGCTCCTGGATTAACAAATCCCAATAGCACAAAAGAACTTCAGGTCGCAGTGCTAGCCGTTTTGGGCAGGGAAAAAAATCCTGTCCTATTTATCCAAGTTTATATAAATGCGGGTGTATGGAGTGCATGGCGCTTTCCAAATAATCCTGCTTAGTGCTTGGTAGTACACTCAAAATCAATCAATCAATCCGATCATTTCGAAGATGTGCCACTTTTCATCCCACAAACGTTATCGTAGGAAGAAGCAGGTGTGATGGAAATAAATTTGTCATAAGGATCAATGGTAAAGGTGAACAGTATGTCTACTGAACAAGGTAAAATAGTAGCGAAACATAAGCCAGCAGAAAAAGTAATACTTGCTACTGGACAAGCCGAGGAGGAAACGACGAATTTGGATAAAATGTAAGGAGCGCTGGCAGGAAGGACACAAAAACAAATGCAGAAGCTAAAAAAATTATTTCCAAGAAAAGTGCAAGAGTTGGAAATATCCAACGAAGCTGACGTAACCACGATATCATGTAACCACATGAAGAGGGAAACATAAGATTTAAAAAAATAAATCTTAGCTAATGTAACGGGGAAAAAACGGACAAACTGATGGGACGCTGATGCAACGGAGTATGGATGGAATGCTCAGGAATAATTTAATATCATTTAATATTTACCTCTGCTGAGTAAAAGAGCGGATGTGCTTCCGATTATAAGAAGAAACTCTGCAGATATTTTAGAACAAGTAATCAGAATGCATTTTGTAATATCGATGAATGCAAAATTCAATTACAGCATATACCTGCCAGCTTTCCGATTTAATCTGTTAAAAAACAAACTTACAATTTTATTAGTTGATATTTTGTTGATAAATTTATTAGTTTTGCTAAAAATGGGTAAAGGAAAATATTAACAACCAAAGGAATAAGCTAAATTTGAGCTTAAAAGGATAACAGCCTTTTGAATAAGCAAAAGCTATACATTTAGGCATAACATGAAACGTTATAACCAATTTTATAAACAAAAACCTTAAATTTTGAGGAAAATCAAAATACATTTTTTGTTTCAAATTAGAAGGTTTTGCCGTGCCAAAAACCAAAATCCTAAATATTACGATAAAAAAGAATCGACTGCAAAAATTTGCCGTAAAAGCAATCGTTTTGTAGGGTAAAAATGGCTTGTTTCTTTAGTATTATTGACATGATTTAAAGGCAAGTCGAATATTTAAACTAGCTGGCCAAGTTTTGGACTGAACCTAATTTACTCCTTGAGTAATAGTTCTATTTTAAGTAAGATGTAAACAATAAGTAAAGAACGAATAAAATACTACACAAAAAAGGAGTGATAAAAAATAACATGGCTTTATGGTAGGAGAAAACTGTCGTCTATGAAAGTTGTAATTTAACCCATTCATACTGAACTGTATCGTCAGATGGAACAGAAAACGATTACATATAACTTTTTAATAACCATCTGCTCATTATACTTTTTTTTTTGTTTTCATTGATATTCATTGAACGAAAACTCGGGCGGTGAAAAACCAACATTATTCGAATGGATCGAATGTTTAAAGGATGTTCTCCCAGAGGGATAAAGGCAATAAATATACAGCAATAAAAATATAAAGGACTCACTTGTTTATCGTTGGCGTGGTTTTGAATCTGGTCGTTTTTGTTTCTCATTAAGCGAATTTTATTAAATTTTTAGTGTAAAAGAAATGTTCTAAATTCGAAACTTATATGCAGTTCAAGTAGGTTGTAGGACGAGATTATTATGTTAAAAGTACATCGCATGATAAAGAGTAAATATATGTAGTACTTAAAAAAAAGTGACTGTAATATTAAAAATCATAAATAATAGAGCCAAAAACAGATTTTAAGATTTAAAAAGAGGAGAAGTGCACGATTTTTCAAATGTTGACAAGAAAGAATTAACTGGGTCTCAAGCTTTGCAAGTTCGGCATTGCATATAATATATTTTATTTGCTATCATTATTTGCTATATAATATATATATATATATATATATATATATATATATATATATATATATATATATATATATATATATATATATATATATATATATATATATATATATATATATATATATATATATATATATATATATATATATATATATATATATATATATATATATATATATATATATATATATATATATATATATATATATATATATATATATATATATATATATATATATATATATATATATATATATATATATATATATATATATATATATATATATATATATATATATATATATATATATATATATATATATATATATATATATATATATATATATATATATATATATATATATATATATATATATATATATATATATATATATATATATATATATATATATATATATATATACATATATATACAAAATCAAAAACAAATGGTTATATTTCACCACCAAACATAAAATCACCTATATACATATAATAATTACACGCTAATAAATTTCATCTGAAACGAAAACGATATAGCCAAAAGGAAATATTAGAAATAAAATAAAAAAATACAAAATTTCCTTCGATACGAAACTCTATATATAATCACATGACTACAACCAATTAACCAAAAAAGAAAAATTAACTTTTTCTGCGAGCAATTTTCTATGTTTATGCGTACAATATATATAGTTACAACAACAAAATGAGACCCCCTAATTTTATTTCATACTACCATCATCATCAGCGTAAAAATAAAAGAAAACCCATTTTCTTGTTATCAAAAGTTTTCTAGTCTATTGTTGTTGTTGCTATTGTTAAAAATTCATAAACTTTTACCTTTTTTTTTTCTTATTCATTCAATGTTTGTTGCCGATGTTTTTTTTTTATCACGGAACATTTTTATTTAAAGAATTTTTTTTTTGTGTGTGTGCTTGGAATAAAAGCACACAAAATATTTTAACGTTAAGTAAATTATTAGATAATGTCTAGTTTTCGTTATGCTATATATAATTAATAGACAATTTTGACAGTTTAATACCGTTGTGCGCTCATAGTTATACATTATATATGAACAAAAGAATTTTTCGTTAAGCTTTTTTCTTCAAATATTAATTGATCGGATAGGTATGAAAATAATTGTATCGTGAAAGCACAAAAAAAAAATTTTTTTTGTGCTTTTGGTTGTTAAAAAAAAGGAAAAGCAATAATAGTATAATAGTCATAGAAAAAAAGGAAAAACCATGTTAATTATCATGTATTTTTAGGTTTTCGATTCGATAATATTATACTCGTATACATGTTATTAGCTATAGGCTTCAATATTTTTTGTTATATATAAATTTATTTGCGAAAAAACAGTTTTCAGTATTCAGTTATACGATTTTCTTTTTTTCTTAGTAATTACAGGTATAATATAAAAATAGAAGGCACTGTCATAAAGATATAGGTAGACATGACAACGACGAGCATTTTCGATTGTTGTCAGCGCTTATCACGCCAATGTTCTGAATTTAAATTTTATTTCATGAAAATTTAAATTCCAGGGAAATTTTCGAAATCTTATAAACCCTCGAACGAAAAAGTTTAATGTCACACAGGAAAGGATCTAAAAATACATAATCTTTATGATTACTTTGAGATAAAGGAGGCTGTTTTAGTGGTTTTAAAGTCACCAGTCAATTCCGTTTTTCGAAAAAAAATAAAAAAATTATTTATAGATCTGATTAAAGTACTAATTAGTTGACGTATTAGATGACTTATTTTGTCAGTTTAACAATTATTTCATTTAATTTTCCTGCTAAATAATTTGTTTGGAATCTGTACATTTTGGAGAATTGTAGGTGTTAAGAATGTTGGTGGGTCATTTTATTGTTATTATTTTGGTTAATTCATCAAGTTAATTGATTTTGATTGAATAGAGTGTATGGTCAAGGAATAACCAGAAACTCGGAGGCAACGCCAGACACACGGGTTACTTATAACGAAACCGAAGAATTGGAAAAAAATCTTAGATATGACAAACTCGATCCGATTACTGACACCTAAGCGCTTTATAGTTAGTATTTTTTTGTGAGGGAGGGAAAGAAAAGGTATTTCAGTAATGACAGAATTGGTCTAGTTTCCCGGTAGCCAATATTCAAACTACTACATACCACTGTTGCTAACAAAAATTATTAAGTGTATAATTGTTAATTCTAGTATAATATAATAATATAATAATATAATAATATAATAATATAATAATATAATAATATAATAATATAATAATATAATAATATAATAATATAATAATATAATAATATAATAATATAATAATATAATAATATAATAATATAATAATATAATAATA
Source organism: Tipula confusa (assembly GCA_963556175.1). Lineage (NCBI taxonomy): Eukaryota > Metazoa > Arthropoda > Insecta > Diptera > Tipulidae > Tipula > Tipula confusa. The sequence continues at coordinate 65,895,550 of OY744477.1, read as the reverse complement.
TAATAATATAATAATATAATAATATAATAATATAATAATATAATAATATAATAATATAATAATATAATAATATAATAATATAATAATATAATAATATAATAATATAATAATATAATAATATAATAATATAATAATATAATAATATAATAATATAATAATATAATAATATAATAATATAATAATATAATAATATAATAATATAATAATATAATAATATAATAATATAATAATATAATAATATAATAATATAATAATATAATAATATAATAATATAATAATATAATAATATAATAATATAATAATATAATAATATAATAATATAATAATATAATAATATAATAATATAATAATATAATAATATAATAATATAATAATATAATAATATAATAATATAATAATATAATAATATAATAATATAATAATATAATAATATAATAATATAATAATATAATAATATAATAATATAATAATATAATAATATAATAATATAATAATATAATAATATAATAATATAATAATATAATAATATAATAATATAATAATATAATAATATAATAATATAATAATATAATAATATAATAATATAATAATATAATAATATAATAATATAATAATATAATAATATAATAATATAATAATATAATAATATAATAATATAATAATATAATAATATAATAATATAATAATATAATAATATAATAATATAATAATATAATAATATAATAATATAATAATATAATAATATAATAATATAATAATATAATAATATAATAATATAATAATATAATAATATAATAATATAATAATATAATAATATAATAATATAATAATATAATAATATAATAATATAATAATATAATAATATAATAATATAATAATATAATAATATAATAATATAATAATATAATAATATAATAATATAATAATATAATAATATAATAATATAATAATATAATAATATAATAATATAATAATATAATAATATAATAATATAATAATATAATAATATAATAATATAATAATATAATAATATAATAATATAATAATATAATAATATAATAATATAATAATATAATAATATAATAATATAATAATATAATAATATAATAATATAATAATATAATAATATAATAATATAATAATATAATAATATAATAATATAATAATATAATAATATAATAATATAATAATATAATAATATAATAATATAATAATATAATAATATAATAATATAATAATATAATAATATAATAATATAATAATATAATAATATAATAATATAATAATATAATAATATAATAATATAATAATATAATAATATAATAATATAATAATATAATAATATAATAATATAATAATATAATAATATAATAATATAATAATATAATAATATAATAATATAATAATATAATAATATAATAATATAATAATATAATAATATAATAATATAATAATATAATAATATAATAATATAATAATATAATAATATAATAATATAATAATATAATAATATAATAATATAATAATATAATAATATAATAATATAATAATATAATAATATAATAATATAATAATATAATAATATAATAATATAATAATATAATAATATAATAATATAATAATATAATAATATAATAATATAATAATATAATAATATAATAATATAATAATATAATAATATAATAATATAATAATATAATAATATAATAATATAATAATATAATAATATAATAATATAATAATATAATAATATAATAATATAATAATATAATAATATAATAATATAATAATATAATAATATAATAATATAATAATATAATAATATAATAATATAATAATATAATAATATAATAATATAATAATATAATAATATAATAATATAATAATATAATAATATAATAATATAATAATATAATAATATAATAATATAATAATATAATAATATAATAATATAATAATATAATAATATAATAATATAATAATATAATAATATAATAAAATAAAATTATGTTTTGTTTTATGAAAAAATACGAGCACAATTATGTTTTTACGGCAGATATTGAAAAATATATCGCCATTGGGTAAATGAGAAGTCAATATCAATAATTTTTGTGCATAAGCGTTTCCACTTTGCTAATAAAAGGAGATCTAAACACAGTTTGGATATGGATATGGGGATATGGAACTAAGACTAGTAGTTTCTAAGCGGGAAGAGCCTTACTCAATTGGCATAACTGTTGGGTGGAAGACTGATTTAACGGCGCTCACCAAACAAGGTAGGCTTCATCTTAAAAAAATAGGCTTTAAAACAAAAATAGATAGGACAACGTAAAATTTAAGTTTAAACAGCCTAGTTGCTCAGATGTTTTTGATAAACCAATCGTTCTTATAACGACGGCGGTGACGTGTCGTTATTTTTAATTATTCAGATATGTGTGGTGATGTGCGATGCAAAGCTCAGTTTCGATCTGATTAGGAATCGTAAATAATTTTGTTTAAAACTATTTGTCATCTCATCAGGCCATGGCGACCGAGTGCTATGTGTAATAGCTAATTTACGCTCTATATATATTTATGTACAGTGTACATGTAGCGTTAGCGAATTATATGGATTTGCACGAAATATCTGAATAATTTTAATTGTGTGTGTAGCGGTGGTCGCTACATTCTCTTTAATTTGATTCACTCCAGTTATTTGACATTGTTGGGTAATTGAATTAGAGTTACGACCAAACAAGATTAGAGATTGTCAGAATTAGGAATTTTTTAGAAACTTTCACGAATTTTTTTCCATAAGCTCGGCTATCTAGAACTACCTTAGCTATCACTTAAAACCATAAAATCTATCCTTAATCCATTATAATTGGAAACTGCTGTAATTTTCAATCAGATAAAAATCGAAAATTTTAACAAATATTTTGCAAATATATACAAGGGCTTAGCTGTCTGAATTAAGATTTTTTCCGACGAGCCTTTTCCGTAATTTTAGATATCCCGACCAACCAAATTTGACCTAACATATAATTAATAGATTACTATTACATGAAACCATAAAATTTATTCATAAGCCATTCTTAACAGAACTACAGCCATTTGAAATCAGATAAATAATCAAAAGTTTTAACAAATATATTATTTTGATTGATTCACCAATAATTATTATTTTAAATGGATTTTCTTGTAACTTAAATGATGTTTGCCAGTTTAACGGTTATTTCATTTAATTTTCGTGTTAAATAATTTTTTTGAATCTGTAATTGATAAAAATTTTAGAAATTTGAGTGTATTGGGAATAAGCATATTTTCCTTAATTTTTTATAGAACAGTATCACCCTGGAATTAGAATGAAGAAGTTGACTAAATATATGAACCCGGTTTTTTAGGCATATATGCATGCTTTTAATAGCGTCAGAAGCAATTTAGCAAAGTAAAACTTAAATTTCTAAATTTAAGTGGCGGTTTAACAACATAATATGGTAAGCCGAAATAATAAAATAAAAATGGATCAAATTCTAGGTTTCGAAAATGTGACCATAAAATAGCTTATTTACTCACTTCATTCATGCACACGATTTTAATCTGCCAATTAACAAGCCATATATCACAATAAGGTGATTTCAAAATTTACATTCGATAATAATAGTCACTGCCTCTGAACAAGCATATTGTAACGAGAAAATAATAGATAAATAATCTAAATAACAATAGCCTGTCTAACAGACAACAACAACAACAAAAACCTACTATACATATTGGAAAATCTAAAAAATTTTTTCACTCTATTGTATATGCTTTGGTTTTTTTCTCGTATATGCATAATCTCGCTACAATATATCACGCAGTATACGCGAATTGTAAAAAAAACAACAAAAAATATCGCGGATAATATTTTATTCTCACTCAGTCGTCTATCGCCTGTACTGTATGTATAAAAACAATACGATATGGTTCATTAATTTTGTACGAAAAAAAAAAATAAAATAAAAAATTCCAATCGAGTAAGTGGAAATTTTATTTTATTCTAATACCAATTTTATTCCATAACACCAGGAAAAGAATAGAACTGAGTTGTAAATGGCATTTCTTATTAGACATGAATATAGGAGCAAAAAAAAAACAAAATTAATAAATCTCTGCCAGAGAACATCGAGTATAAATTAGGTTTTATAGTATCTAAAATTTGGTATTCAAAAGAGCCAACAACTACATCCTACAGTCATCTCATTAGTGTACACAGGATAATAATATAAAGGAAAATTTAAAATTCTAATTATTTTTCTCAACGAAAATAGACGATATCAAATTAAGTCACGTAGTTAATAAAAAAAAAAAAAAAAATATATATATATATATATATATATATATATATATATATATATATATATATATATATATATATATATATACACTTTATTTTTTTAGTTTTGCCAGGAATTTTCTACTTTGCAAAATTACCAAAAGAAAAATTGTAAATTTTTCCTTTTATTAATAAAAGTTTGTTTATAAGTTTTCTTACATCACTCTCTAATCAATTAGTTTTCTTTTATAAAATAAATATTATATAGAAGAAAATAAAATATGATTAACACTTATGGATATCAATGGACAATTACATCATTCAATATTCATTCAATATTACCCTCCTTCCCCCCGTCGTCATCTATTTTAATAAAAATCCATTTTCCTATCGATTTGCTTCATGATTGATTGATTTTAAATTGATTAATGTGAACATACATATTGTGGAAATTATAGAGGGGCGAACAAAATCATCTCAATAAACTATGTAATAATCTCTCAAACAGCCAGAGCATATTTTTCATATATTTTACAATGTTCATGGTATTTCGTTTTTTTTTTGTGTTACCCAAACCGCAAGCCAATTTAAAAACATAATAAAAAAAACGGAAAATTTCGAAGAGGAAGAAAAATACAGATTTTCATTTTTTTTTTAACATATAGTCTTTGACAAATGGAATTACGTCGAACATTTTGATTTATGGTAATAAATTTTCCATGACTTTCAATGTGTTAAGCGCTTGCCAATTTTTATATTGTTTTATCATTTTCATTTCGTTTTTGCGCTTAAAATTTTTCTTAATCGTCGTGTATCGTAATATATATTTATAAAAATTGAATTTTTCATTTGTTGTTTTTCCTCATGGTATCGTCGTCTATAAGAAAAACAGTTCTTACGTTAGATGAAATTCCAAAAATTTCGGTGAAAAACGGAAATAAGATGATTTTTCATTTCCATGTGTTAAGTATTTGTGTGTAGAGTGTTTTTTACTGTTGTTTGCTTGTTTAAAATATTTTTTTTTATTAATGAAAATTATGTTCTTATTCTTGGTTTCATGTGAAATATTGATTATACGAGAATATTAGTTTTTCTCTTACTCAATTGCATAAAGTTGAAAAAAACTTTAATAACTTATAAAATATTTGCAGCTCAGCATTTTTTTTTGTTTGTTTAATTCATGTTAATAAAGTTTATAAAATATTTTGTGGCATTTGCACTTGATTGTTATTGGATTGTTCTAGAATTTTGTGTGTACTTAGAGTGTTGGTAAGTCATTTTCAGTTATTTTGTTGATTAACTCAACAAATTCATGTCAATCATATTTTTTTCTTATTAAAATGACGTATTTTATCTGTTTAACGGCTATTTCATTTAATTTTCGTGCTAAATAATTTTTTATGAATCTTTAACTCATATAAATTTTAAAAGGATCTTAAGAAGGGTAGTATCGAATAAATAAGCAGATCAATTTGAAAACATGTTTTTTATAACTATACTGCATCTACTTGAATTGGTCGTCGATTATCATTTCAAGCTCTTAATGCTAGAGACACAATCCCCTCGGGGGGAAGGTAACTTTAGCTTACTGCAGACCATCTGAGTAATTTAAAATTGATATGACAGGGTTACCGTAGTTTTTGATTCCCTTCCTACCAGCAGTGCATATCATAGCAGATGATATTGCATATGAGACAACAGGGTGTTTTAGTTGCTTTGAACATCTTAAATATATTCTACGTTTTGAGTGGTTTTATGGTGTTGGTCTGGCCGATTTAGGTGCATCCGACCGAGTAGAAACAAAATTTAAACGAGGTCGGAGAACTTTGAGTTTTTTTATTTTAGGTAAATCTTGATATGGGAAATTTAAAAATACTATTTTTATCATTCTAAGATGCATAGTTTAGAAGCTACAGCCGTATGAGGTCGGAGAACTTTGCGGTTTTTTATTTTAGGTAGATCTTGCTATGGAAGATGCTTGCTTCCGGAACACAAACTCCCATGTAATAAAAGTTGTGAATTATGCAGGGGTTCACATCACAGTCTGCTGCATAGTGACAACAGTACGCGAACTAGGGCACCAGAAAGTACAAAGCCCGCTAATATAATCGTACAAGCAGCACAATCATGGAATCGGAAGCTTATCTTACTAGGGACCGCTTTAGTGAAAGCATCCTCATAATAAATTGCTTCGGGTACTGATAGATCCTCGGTCTCAAGCCACCTTCTTTACAGAAGAAGGCTGTCAAAGATTTAAGTTAAAAAAGAGCGCCGCGTATGCAGAAATAACATAGGCATGGGAAAACCGATGATGGAGTACGAACTCAACCGTTGTATTTAACATGAAGCCGAGGTTTCCCTACAAATATAACTTAACCGTAAAGGCATTAGTATTCAAAAACTTACCGCGGGATATGCTCTAGACCCCTGGAAATGGAAACACGCCAGAAATATGCTATGGGCTGATTCATTATTTTATACTCCTGGTCCAATCGACTTATTATTGGGTGCAGATTATTATGGAGAAATGTTGATGAATAATATAATAAAAGCCTCATCTGACGAACCAGCTCAAGAAACTAAATTGGGGTGGATATTTCTAGGCCGTGCTTCAGTCGATTATCACAATTTAACAGTGATACAATCAATGGCAACAAGAACAGACTTAGATACTCAATTAAAAAGCTTCTGGGAAATAGAAGAGGTTTCTCATAACATTCACCAAAGACGAACTAGAATGTGAAAAAATGTTCGCAACCAGCCACAGACATCTCAAAAATAGCCGTTACGTAGTCAAAATTCCTTTTGACATTGACTTGTACTCTGCCAAACCATTAGGATGCCCAAAAAAGATCGCAATGGCGCGTCTGTTAGAAGTAGAAAAACGATTTGCTAAAAATCGAAACCTGCATATTCAATATAAGAAGTTTATGGATGAATATATTGCATTAGGACACATGAAGGTTGCTAATGTAACTAATGATTCTGGTTACTATTATCTGCCACATCATGCAATTTTAAAGGAATCGAGTACAACTACAAAATTAAGGGTAGTTTTTGACAGGTCTGCCAAAACTACTGTTGTCTATACTGATAAGGTGGCGGAAACATAAATACGTTCATACGGCTGACATTGAAAAAATGTTCAGACAAATTATAGTTGATAATCATGATCATAACTACCAATGCATTTTGTGGAGAGAGACTCCAGAAAAGGATATCATGGTTTATAAGTTAACAACCGTCACGTATGGTACAGCAGCTGCTACTTATTTAGCGTTCAAATCATTACAACAGCTTGCCATCGATGAACAAAAAAAACTATCCAAGCGCGTCTAACCTGGTGTCAAATGATTTTTACGTGGATGATCTGATTTCTAGGCAAAACACACTAGAAGAATCCTTATTCATCCAAAAACCAACCAATAACTTACTAAACAGCGGTAGATTTACCCGAAGAAAATGGGCAACAAACAATGCAATTCTTTTGGAAGCCATACCAAAACATCTAAGAAACCAAAATCGTTTGGAATTTAAACTTGACGATACCATGAAAACTGTTGGACTACACTGGAATCCAACAACAGATACATTTGGGCTTAATGTCATCAATGCTAGATCTGATATCGGCAAATCTACCAAACGCAGCCTACTTTCAGATAGCGCAAAGCTTTTTGATCCATTAGGCTGGTTGGCACCAATCACAATTGTAGCCAAGCTTATGATGCAAGAACTTTGCATCACTTCTAGAAGAAATATCTGTCCCACGTTAGATCCAATTTGAGAATAACAATAAAACAGAGTTGCATGGATTCTGCGATGCCTCAGAAAAGGCCTATGCTGCAGCCATATACTTCAAATCTATAAATTCAGAAGATATCACTAATGTAAGACTTCTCACATCAAAAACGAAAGTTGCTCCGATTAAAGATTTAGTTTCGCTACCTCGACTTGAGCTTTGTGAAGCGCTGCTTCTCGCTAAACTTATGCATCAAGTTAAGCAATGCAAATTCAGGAAATAACTTCATTCTTTTGGAGTGATTCGATGATTACATTATGTTGGATTCGAGGGCGCCCTCATAAATATAAAACTTTCGTGGCCAATCGAATATCAGAAATTCAATCTTATTCCAATCCAGCACAAAGGCATCACGTTGAATCAACCGATAATCCAGCAGATTGTGCCTCAAGAGGTACCGGTCCAAATGAACTAAAGAACAATCATTTATAGTGGGCGGGTCCAACTTGGCTACAAATTTCATCCGAACACTAGCCGCAACCAACTACTGCTCCATGTGAAGTCAATTTGGAAACTAAACTAATTGTGACACTTGCCACATCAGCAATAGTTAATTCATTCGTGCAGATAATAGAAAGATTTTCTAACGTGAACAAAATAATTCGCGTTGTTGGCCTCTGTCGCCGATTTTTAAATAAATGCATAAGAAAACTGGATACCGGATCTTCAATTTTATTAACTGCCAAAGAACTAAATGAATCCTGTAACGAGCTTATTAAAATATTTCAACATGCAGAGTTCCAGAATGAAATCAGACAAATCAATAAACATGGCTCAGTATCAACAAAAAACAACCTCCTTTCGCTTAACCCATTTATTGATTAACAAAAAAAGCTGCGAGTGGGAGGAAGATTAACTAATTGTAACCTGAAATATGTTACCAGACATCCAAAAATATTGCCACAAAAACATAAATTTACAAAGTTATTAATCAAAGACACGCATATAAAAACCTTGCAGAAAGGAATTCAATTGACTCTGTCACATCTTAGAAACAAATATTGGATAATAAACGGTAGAAGTAACATACGCTCAGAAATAGCAAAATGTGTCACGTGTCATCGATTCAACGCTTCAACGAAACAACAGCTAATGGCAAGCTTACCCAAAGTCACGCCATCACGTCCGTTTACTAACACAGGAGTAGACTACGCTGGGCGCTTTATTGCGACCTTTAAGAGATTTATCTCTCGAAGGGGCTTATGTCAATGGATTTACAGCGATATTGGAACCAATTTTGTGGGAGCCAAAACACAGCTGACTAAAGAAAAACACAAGGCCTAGCAACAAGCAATCCCTGAACTTCAACGCATATTATCCGACATCGGAGTCGAATAGCATTTTATACTACCATCTTCTCTATATTTCGGAGGACTCTGGGAAGCAGCCGTTAAATCATTTAAATATCACCTAAAAAGGATTATTGGAATCACAACTCTTAATTATGAAGAACTATCTATCAACAGTTGCAACTCAGATTGAAGCTTGTCTTAGTTCACGGCCTCTCACAACAATCTCATCTGATCCAAATGCGTTAATACTCACCCCAGGACACTTCTTAATTAGGGATGCACTAAAAAACTCCAGAATAAAATTTGCTGAACGAAAACATTTCTGCCAACCATCGGTGGAGGCTAATCCAAAAAATGGTTCAAGATTACTGCAAAACATTGGTCAAATGACTATTTGACTGGATTACAACAATGAAATAAATGGTCCTGCAAACAACCAGGATTAAAGGTAGATGATATCGTTTTAATAAAGGACAAGAACATGCCGCAAACCAACTGGCCTTTAGGGAGGATTATAGAGCTATACTCTGGTAAAGATAACTTAACTAGAGTAGTTACAATAAGGGAAAGTAATGGTGCCACATTTAAAAGACCCAAATCAAAACTAACTTCACCCTTTAAGCAAATGGTATGTTCGAACGAGGGTCACCATCATTTACCAACCTCTATATATGTTTGCTCCAACACAATAAATTTTAACAAAAAACATTTACTATTTCGCCTTGGCATTAGACGGTCGATCTAAATTGATGTAGAAGTTTAATTGCGCTCTGAAAATTTGACAGACCCAGCTTCGGCGTAAATCTTAACCCAAGAATGATTACTCGGAAGGTTGATTCATTCATAGAATTGTATCCGGAAAATGTAAATCACAATAAATCTTTCTGAGAATATGATATTTCAATTTCACTAAAAACAAAAAAAAAATTGAAAACTCCAATTCTCTAAAATAAATTTGGTTTAAATTGTAATATCAACAACTACCACTGCGTTACAAAGCGAAGATGTGTCAGATGTCTGTAAGATTTAATATAATACCAGTTCGTACACATATTTACAAATACGAAATTACATTCTATATATATATACGAGAATACAAAACGTAGGAGGTAATCTAATGAGTTTTCACCATATATAATTTTCACCAACTCATATATCAGCATGAAACGAGGTCGTAAACAATGTTACCTGCCATTTTACTGTTCAATACAATAATAAAAAACCAAATCGTTAAAAATAAATTCGTTTATATCAGTTATAAATTTTCTTCAAAAAAGAAAAAACTTGATATGTTTGAGATAACATCATCATCAACATCAACGTCGCACCATCATCTTCATCAATATTATTACAATAAGAGACTGTTAAGGCATTACGTGGTAAAAAAAAATTTCGTTGTGCAGAAAATTTGATTGAATTTTCGGTTGTCGGAAAAATTAAAATTTAATTTTCGCTTTCTTTTTTCGAAATGATGATTTTCTTTTTTTGTTTGTATTTCTATTTATGTGATACATACACATAAAACATAAAAAATTTGTATGTATGCATAATCGTAAAAAAGTGGATCGTTGAATTTATAATATTCAGAAAAATTTTTGAAAAAGCCTGACAACAGGTAATAATTTTTATTATTTCGATGAGTTGTAATTCATTGGCATTAAAATGTTTTTTTTTTATGTATAAATTCACGTTTTCATTCAATTTTATGTGGGTGTTACATGAATTATGTGGTTTTCGTTATAAACGTATTGGTCCAATGTTAAACACTGTTAAACAATATCGATTTAGTGGTAGATATTTTTAATAAAAAAAAAACTGTGGCTATACACATTTGTGAAAATATATACGCTTTTAATCAAATTTGGAGTAGGCCTTCGTGTAGAAGGTGATGGAAGCTTATTTTACCACCAACATAAACTAAAACCATATTTATAGAGAACATAAATTTTAAAAACAAAAACTAATCTTCTTTAGCATTTTTCATGAAATGAAAAATAAATTCCGTTTTTGATTAAATATTCGTGAAGGAAACATGTTTTCGTTATTTCCGTCTTATGTTCGGTTAAATTTTTAGTCCGTATACAATGAATATATTATGCTTAAGATATAGCAATATGTTACGGTATCTTATAACTTCTTTGATGTTTTTATTAATTTTAGGTATATATCGTGATTTTGTACATAAAACGCCAACCATCAAATGGATAAAGAAAATTATTCGTCTAAAAGCGCATACCTCATAAAAACTATTATGAAAATTTTACAATAGAAAATTCTTATTAATCACGTGGTATACATGTAATATTGTGCTTATTACAAAATTAAAATAAAACCAAATTGAGGTAGTTCAGCATTTATTAATTAAAATTTGGTAAGATTTATTCTGATTTTTGATTTCTTTCACTTAACTGGTTAAGACATAACCCATTTTAAACTGTCGATTCAAATTTTAATTGTTCGCTACGAGGCGGTGCTCACTTAGTAGGCGATAGATAAATTAATGGTGACGTTTTACTAGTTGGATCCTGGGTGTGGTTAAGTCACTTAATAGTTATAATTTTATGGAATTTATACCGAAGCACACTATCGGAAAGGTAATAAAGAACTTTAGTGCTAGAACTTCTGTCAGAATAAATGTACATCATTTTGTTAATTTTGTTAAGTAAGTTAACCCTTTTTTAAATGGATGAATCTAAATATAGGGACATCAAACCTGTTCAATGGGATCACCTTCCGGATCAAAAGAAATTTGTCCGATTACAAAGACTTTAGTTCAAAGGCGATTGTTGTAATAAAAACTCTCTATCAGCCGTCGAACTATCATTTCTTTTTATCATCTAAATGCCGTAACCGTGTAAACATTTCTCAGATGTTTCAATATTTTCATCAAAATAACCGAACTTGCTACAAACGGCTTCTGAACCATTTCTACATCAGACGTGTCAGCATTTTGTTTAAACTCAGCTTGTCTGAACCAGTTTGTAATTGTTTCGACAGCCATTAGCACACATCTAAAATCGCAATTTGTTTCAATAATTTGTTTACGTCATTAGAATTATCTATTGCTGTGAGTAGGCTACCGATTTAAAGTTTTCGATAATTCACTTTGAAATTTCATATTTTTGTGCTGATCTAACGGATGAGCACTGATATCATCCATGCGCTTGTTTGTTATCTCTCTGATAGATTGTCAAGGCATGTTTAATATTTAAATTTTTAAACCTTATGATTTTTTTGGCTGAAGAAATTTTTGTTTTCTCCTAACATAGAAGGAAGAGTAGCCTTCTAATAATTCAAAATTAAAAAATTTCTCTAGAATTTCGACTTTCGAAATTCGACTTATTTTCCTTTGATGTACCGGTATAAAAACAAAAACTCTTTGAGGGATGTTCACAAGGTGATGGATTAACCAAAAAGTTCTTGTTTTATGTGCACATTACGGGATTTGTAATTATTCGAATATACGAGCCACCATCAATCATTTTTTTTACTCATCATATTCCGATTTGTCCATTATAAGTTATAACTACTTATAGGTTTTTTTTGGCTGCTTTTATGTAGTACACCACTGAATGTAAAAACGCTAATGCCAAGGGGTACATTTTAGCATATTATAAATGTATCTCTAATCTCAGCCTCGCAAGTTTACTTTAATGAAGCATTTTCGAACAAGAATATTGCGTTCTTGCTTACGAGAAAAGTTTTCCTCTTTTGCATTCTGTTAAGAACCAAATGTTCACCTTATAGTTGGACTGGCAGGAAGGATACAAGAGTTGGTCTAAATTCATCATGGGTGATGTGACAGGACGAATTTAAGAGGTACAAAGAACGTTCACAGGAAATGTGCAAGAGTTTGAGACATCCATATCAACTAACGTAACTAACATGAACGTTTAACAGGGAACGATCCAAGAATTGGAATACAAAATTAACGATTTCGAAAATTTACAAAAAAAAGTCCTCCACGCACACCGATGGAACCACTGGAAACGAATTAGCTGTCGGAGGACATAAGGAATCCTGAAACCTCCATCATTTGATGTTGAAATTTTCATAGAGAACCTTAAAGTACAGTTTCGACCGCGATACAGAATAATGGACGGACTACTCAGGAACAGATGCATAACAGACATCAGCAGCGGGGAAAATTCCTTCAGATATAATAAGAAATAATGTAACTTTCGCGTTGAATTCATCAACGCTATAAAAGACGACCAGATAAAATTGCATCTTAAAATGTCAGCAGTTAAAATCTATGAATAAACTGTTAGCATCAGCATTGGAATACAAAGAAGCTAGAGCTACTTTAGCCACTTATTCCGTCAAATTGCGAAAACAAGATGTAGAAGATATGTTACAGATGCAAACCATGATTGATGCCACGATCAGAAAACTAACTTGTCACTTTTTAGGGACTGTAAGGCACCAGAAACCGGTTTAACGATTAGATAGAGGCCCACTAGGAAGATGGTGAGGAAGTTCTCGCCTTATGAATAAAAATCCCGACAACTAAGTTCCACTAACTTTGCACTTGTAAGCTGAGGGATGCAAAAAAATGCTCCAGGGTCACTGTTTTAATTCCCCAACTTGGCCAGTTGGGTTGTAAATGGCAAGTTAGAATGGTAATCTTGTTTTTTTACGTTGGATACCGCAGCTTTAAATCGGCTATACGTCCTGATATAATACCTCCAGAGCGAATGGAGAATGTTTTCCATTATAACCGATCAATGCATTCTAGACCTAGATTTTATGACAAGGCACAAAATGTCATTTCGTTTGAATAACAATGCTTTGAAGTGGCGCAATGTAAAGGTGCCGTTACAAATGATTGACACAAAACATATTGGCTTACGGGTCATTACTGAAGAAAGGATATAGAAATACCAGAAATGAGCGAGAAAGTTATCTATGTCAGAATAATTCACCTTGGTGGAAATAAAATTGAAATAGTAAAATCCACCTTACTATGCGGAAGAACACTGATGAAAGTACTGCCAAAAATTCCACAGAGAGTAATGAATGTGAGTACGGTAATAAGTGAGTGTAAGGTAAGTGATTGAGAAAACTGAGAAAGTCGACTATACATCATAAATTGCGAGCCTTGTGGGTAACATGGTAAGTTCATTGTGTAATCATTTCCCGACAGCAGAAGCGAAAGCCGCAACGAATGCTCTACAAAGGTTAGCCTACGTTTTTGCAACCAACAATGGCGATGTGGGGCAAACCGATATCGTTCAACACCTTATCAACACACAGGAAATTCTACTCATATCCGACAAGCGCCAAGACAATTACTACAAGTGAAATAACAAGAGGCCGAAGAGCTGGTTAAAAAAATGGAACGTGATGGGATAATCGAGAAGAAGAATGGCCCTTGGAGTTTTCCAGTAGTACTGGTTTCAATTAAAGAAACTTTACAGGTTCTGTGGTAATTACCGCAGGCTCAACGATATGACTAAAAAGGACAGTTTCCCATTGTTACGAATTTATGACACATTGGATACGCTATCCGGGACCAACATCTTCAGTACGTTAGATCTATAAAGTCGGATTAAAAATGAGCGGATTACACATTTTTTACCGTTAATTTGATGAGCAGATTTAAACACACAAAAATTGATGGTAAAAATTATTTCAATTTTCACTTTTCTATACGATCAAATCACAATATAAGCGGCATTTCTATTCAAAATTAATTTAATTTTCTTTTATAGTTTTCTTTATTTTATAGTTTTCCATAGATGAGATGACCGAAAAAATTTATTTTATTTCTCTCGAATATATATTATATTTATGTATGTGTGGTTATAATTTTTTCAAACATAATTTCATATAGATAATTTTACATTGAAAATTATAAACATAATACATATATATGTGGACATAAGATGGAAGGAAATTGAAAAAAAAATTATCTCTGGTTTTTATCTTACTCTTGCCATAAGAACAAACAAAACTAAAGCAAGTATAAGTATTAGATCGATTTGACTTTAATGTTACATTTATATACATTCCAAGTACACATCTGTACTATAAAAATATATGTATGGCGTTTCTTAAACTTTTATTTTCTCGTTTAATTGAATTTCAACTTCGTAGATACATAAATTCCCATTTCAAACTCTCAATGCATGAAGAAATCAGGAGGCGCACTACCACCATAAAAATAATAAAATAAAAGTGCAGGAAAACTCGAAAACATTACTTATTCATGCAACTTTATCGTTTAACGTTGGAGAAACCAACGTGTAATACTTTAAAAAAAACCTTCTAAGAAAATTCATACCACTACCCGACAAAGTGGATTTAAAAAAGAAAAAAGGAAAGAAAAGTACAACACAAAAAGAAAAATTGTTATGAAGACTTATACATACGAATTTATTTTACGTATGTATTTTCTTTAACCGGAAGCATCATGTAAACAAAACGATATAGAATTTTCACCTAACAGTTCAGTCATAATTGTATAAAAGGATATTATTACAGCTCTTTTTTACATCTTCATATATGGTTTGAGGTTGTTGTTGCTATTTGTATTCCTTATTTTTATTTTTTGTTTTCGACACATATATGCAGGAAAATGCAATGGGAAAATAAATTGGTTATTTGTGATATGATATAATTTCTACTTAGCATACGTATATATTATATAAGAACTCTAGTTGTAGGAAGACAGAAAAAAAGTATTAGAAAAATTAAATTTTTAACTGTCATGGTGTATGTAGGTGTCAAATTATGAGAAGACAAATTAAAGTTATATATCTATAGGAGCACGATATGTTAAAGTGTTAACTATAAGATAAAGTGTTTCACTATTTGAACTGTACCAGTTGAACGTAGGTCCTTATTCGTTGGATTGTATAGACATTTTTTCTTTTTAGTTTTTATTCCATGCCATCCGTTCTGGGGCGGAAGTTTTTCCAACTCTTTCGCGGTTAACTTAACATCCGACCTTACACCATTACTAACTATCTGCACATAGCATTGCCCATGTGTACTGACATCTGTACTGACATGGACGATGGTTCTGCCAATGGATTCGCACTACACCAGGGGATCATAGTTGTGTTTGTCGTCATCACCGATCGTAATCAATTTATGAAAAATCCATTTTTGCAACCTTCTTTCCTTAGTGTGGAAGTTATTATTTCAAACTATAAGTGGAAAGAGGCGAATTGTTCTATATTTCTGATTAATTAAGCGTCCAAGGAAAGTATAGAAATTTAAATATTAAAAAATAAAAATGTAAATCAAAACGTAACTATAAGCAAAAGAGTTTAGGGGATATGTTAGGGGGCAAAAACAATTTACAACTAACTGTGAAAATACTACCCTTTTAAATGGCTACCGGTCGAAACTGGATATTTTACAACTGGATTTGACGAAACAGGATATTTCAAAACTGGTTATTTTAAAATGAGATAAGGTACAAAACGAGATATGGTACAACACAGGATATTTCAAAACAGGATATTTCGACATGTGATTTAAAATTAAAATGATTTTTGGGAAAGTTCTGGTATATGGCCAATTAGGCAGGAACGGTGAGTTCTTAACCGATTTTGATGAAATTCTATATGCAGGATGGAATTGTAGGTTGTAACGAAATTGTAGGTTGTAACTGTGCTATCGAACAGTGAAAAAAAGGAATTTCCAAATCGTAAATAATTACTTTTTTTAAGTGTTGAAGATTTGAATTTTTCTTTTGCTACTAAATAACAATATGTATGTATTATATTATGTACATGATTTTTAATGTAATGTTCATTATAGAGCTCGATCTTGTTATTATTAAATAATCAAATAATCTCGCTTTTAACTGAAAATGATTTTATAATTTATTTTATTTTTCTTTAATTTTTTAATTAATTTTTCTCACATAGATTCTCTAAAGTGAAGAAAAGTTATATTAAGTAGAAGATTAAAAAATAGATGTAGATAAATTTTACTGACAGTAAACTCGATCAAGTCAATGATTATTTTAATAAGATGAGAAAAGCAGCAATTAAAAAACCATTAAGTGAAGGAAAATTCTATCTCTGCTTGAAATTAATATTCCAGAGGTTTTCCCCAAAAGGGTTTTAAAATAAAATTTAATTATACAATTTATGAAAAAAACATTAAGGGAAGGAAAATTCTCTTTCTCTCCTTAGAAATATTCAAGTATGGAACCTTACTGGCCTAATTCCAGATCTTTCCCAACAAATCATTTTAAAATCCCATTTCCATCCTGCATATAGAATTTCATCATAATCGGTTAAGATCTCACCGAGTTCCTTCCTAACTGGCCATATTCCAGAACATTCCCAAAAAATCATTTTTAAATCCCATTTTCATTCTACATATAGAATTCCATCATAATCGGTTAAGAACTCACCGAGCACCTTCCTAACTGGCCATATTCCAGAACTCAACCAAAAAATCATTTTAAAATCCCATTTTCATCCTACATATAGAATTTCATGATAATCGGTTAAGAACTTACTGAGTTCCTCCCTAATTGGCCATATTTCAGAACTTTCCCAAAAAATCATTTTAAAATTCCATTTTCATCTTACATATCGAATTTCATCAAAATCAGTTAAGACATCACCGAGTTCCTTCCTAATTGGCCATATTCCATAACTTTCCCAAAAAATCATTTTAAAATATCATTTTCTACCTACGTATCGAATTTCATCAAAATCGGTTAAGAACTCGCCGAGTTCCTCCATAATTGGTCATATTCCAGAACTTTCCTAAAAAATCATTTTAAGTTTAAATCACATGTCGAAATATCCTGTTTTGAAATATCCAGTTTTGTACCATATCTTCTTTTGTACCTTATTGAAATATCCAATTTTGAAATATCCAGTTTTGTACCTTATCTCGTTTTGTCAAATCCTATTTTGGAATATCCAGTTTTAAAATGTCCAGTTCTGAGCGGTTCCCCTTTTCAATATAGCCGATCCTAATTCCTCTTTTAACAATAGATGCAAAAATAAAATTTCGAATAAAAAGGTAGCAAGGATCCAGAAAATATTAGGAACTTTACATTAAATTTATTTTTTTATTCCCCGAAGGTATATGTTTATGTTTGAAAACAAAAATTGTTTACCCCATTTCCGAGCACTTGCTGACTGGTGTAATATTAGTAGCCTACTAAGTTTTACATCGAAATCGTTTTATACTATTGAATTATTTACCGCAGGCGATTTGATAGAAGAACACGAGGAGCTTATTGTAGGAACATCATGTATAGCAAGAACAAAAAAATTGTAAGGATGTGGTGAATTTAAAGGTAGCTACCTCTAAACTTGCTATTCAGACCTTCCTGCCGATTTGACCTAATTGTCTATTAATGTTATTAAATATATTGGAGAATTTATAGTTTGATTTCTTTTTAAACCACCTCACTGTGAATATATACAAAAAACAAAAGGTCCTTTGATAAATAAAATAACTAACGATGGTCTTTACATGCTTTCGACCTCAGTGTTGAAAATCAGCCAATATTTTGAAGCGGTAATTAAACAGAAACTAAAAACCGCAGATTAAAGAAACATCGCCCAAAAGCAATCAAATTTAAAAAACATGTTGCAGCATATAATCTTCTCGATAACAATATTTTTAACGATAATTCCGAATTTCAATCCATTTAAAAAAAAAACTCCATCTATTATAAAAAATAAAATAAAAAATGCATGTTGGGAAAAAGGATTAACAGTGTGGCGTAAATATTAAAGGACAAAAAATACTTATCTTGGGATCAACAGAAAGTAACTATTTTCTATATATGAAAACGGCTCAACAAGAAGGACATATTTATGACTCAAAAATATTCATTTATATATACATATATAAATATATGAATATATATATATATATATATATATATATATATATATATATATATATATATATATGTATATATATATATATATATATATATATATATATATATATATATATATATATATATAAATATCTTGTGCATAATGCATACGTTCGATACCGCTAATCTTGGGAACTACGCGCCAAATTGACTAGAATTTATATATATATATATATATATATATATATATATATATATATATATATATATATATATATATATATATATATATATATATATATTTGTGCTCTAGCTGTAAGCAAATTTCTGTAAATTTTGAACCCGGTAGGTGGCGGTAGTCGAGATATGTAAATTGTTATTTGTCTGGAACCAATGAAGCAAATTTTGGTCATATGTCAGTCTAGCCCTAATACAGGTTCTTGCTAAGCAAGAGTTAATCTTAAGTATTTATTGATTTTCATGGAGCTTACAAAGCGCGGTCACAATAATAATCACTCGATTAACACTAAACGACGCGTTCGATGCTTTTCGTTGCCGAAAAACAAACAAAAATATCATTTTATAAGGCAGCGCCAGTCTTTTCGCCGGATTTAAGTTTTTAAACAAATCATATTCCACAATTTCGCCATTTATACCATGAGTTTATTGTATATATGTACGCGAAGATAGAAAGTGAGCGTTTACGTTAGAATTCGCCTTAATCAAGCTAAATTGCTTGCAGTGCAGAGAAATATAAACACTTATGGGTTGCAATTAATAACAATGTCGACGGAAATTTAAATCCTAATGAAATAGGAAATATTTGTATTTTACCATGTTTATACATCGAAAGTTCACGACACAAGCAAGAATGTATTCAAGATGAATTACGTCCATTTATATGGCAGAGCTGATTATTTTATTACATTTCCATGAAACCCGCCATAGTAAGAAATAAAAAACTACTACTATACCAGACCTTGCATTACTGCACGAGTTTTTAAACAAAAACTGAAGTCATTAATCGATTTAATTGTGAAACTTCACGCATTTGGAAAAACACAATGCCACATGTATACAATGGGTAGAGTGGCAAACAATAGGACTTCCTCAGGCACACTTTTTAATTTAGTTGGTAAAAAACATTAGACTAAGTGAAATTGACTAAATCATTTCTACGGAAAAACCAGATGAAGATGTCCTGAATTATTTCACATTGTTACGACTAATATGATTCATGTGGCCCAAATGGTGCCTTTAACATCAATTCGCCCTGCATGGAACATGTTAAATGTACAAAGCGTGATCCAACAAGGCATTTAATATCATATACAACAACTGGAAAAACTACAGGCAGGCTGATTTATCTATGACTGGACGCAGTAGGGATGATTTGTTGGGTTTGTGAACAGGAATGGCTTTGGTATGTTTCCGCAGGAGGGCGGGGTGTAAATGTTAAAATGTATAATTATTTTTATAATTTTTGTATTTTTTGTATTTTTATGTTTTTTAAAAAAAATTTATATTTTTGTAACTTTATATTTTTATATATTTTTATATGTTTTTATGGTTTTATATTTTTTATATTTTTATATTTTTTATATTTTTATACTTTTTAAATTTTTGATATTTTTTATATTTTTTGTATCTTTATGTTTTTTATAATTTTATATTTTTTGTATTTTTACATATTTTATATTTTTATTTTTTATATTTGTTATTTTTTATACTTTTTATATTTTTTTATTTTTATATTTTTTATATTTTTTATATTTTCTATATTTTTTATATATTTATTATTTTTTATATTTTTATATTTTTTATATTTTTTATATTTTTTATATTTTTTATATTTTTTATATTTTTTATATTTTTAAATTTATTATGTTTTGTTATATTTTTATTTTAATATTTTTTGTGTTATATTTTTTATATTTTTATAATTTAATTGTAAATTCCAAACGAAAACTAATTCAATTTATTACAGGCTACGGCTTACAGAAATCAGCCCATTATTAGATATTTTTCAGAGAAACACTGCAAGATTACAGAAAAATGGTTGCAGATTGAAGTTCCTGATAAGATATGTTAAAATGCAGAGCAGTTTATTATAATTATGATTGTCTTGTGCTAACTAACAGTAGTTTGAACATTGACTACCGGGAAACCAGACCAATTCTGTCATTACTGACTTACCCTTCCTTTCCCTTCGCCACAAAAAAAAATTAACTATCGATCGCTTAGGTGTCTGCAACCGGCTCGAGTCTGTTATAACTAACATTCCATTCACTCCTTCGGTTTTGTTATATGTAACTCGGGTGTACGGTGGTGCCCGGCATTCCGGGAGTTCCTGGTTCGTCCTTGGCCGTACACTTTAATCAATCAATCAATCAATCAATCAATATACAATAACTGGAAATGATACCGAGCAATTGGCGCATTGGTTAAAGCTGCGGTGTTTGGACGGGAGAGGTACCGGGTTCGAATCCCAATGGGGAAGGGTTGCAAAACGGATTTTTCATCACCTGATTACGATCGGTGATGACGATGAGAACACAACTATTATCCCCTATTGGAGTGCAGAATCCATGGGCCGAGCCATCATCCATGTCAGTACAGGCTGGTTGGAGCAATGCAATATGCAGATCGACTTAAAATCGAACCTGTATTCGTGCGTTTTCGATTTAGTTGGTGACGGCATAAGGTAGGACATTAAAAATTAACCACAAAAGAGTTGGGAGAGCTTCGGCCCCAGAAAAGATTGCAAGGTCCAAAAACAAAAAAAAAACAATATTTGCCAGAAATGGGCTAAACAATTTCACGAAATTTAACATAGATTTCATTAAGGCATACATTAAGCCAGACAATCAAACCAGTTTTGAATTTTATAACTTTGAAGTTATAAATGGTGGGAAAAGTTAGTAAACTCAAATTTATGTCACCAATAATATCTATAGCTGGCATATAAACTCGAATGGCGTTGTTATCCAACGACCGAAAAGTTTCAGCAGTGCTTTTAGCAGCTGAAATCGACAATACAAAAAGCACTGCTACTGTTTTGGAAAAAATTCACTACAGTAACTCTATAAATTTTACAAAACATTCACAAAAAACAAGCCCACAAAGAAAAGAAAAACGGAATCATGGCCAGAATATATTGGGCAAGAACAACAGAATAATTAGAAACTGGACTACCTACGAGATAATAGATCATATGCAGAAGTCACTAAACTTCTAGAACCAACGTCAAAAATCTAAAATTTGACATTTTTGATCATTTTTCGTTTTGTATTACCCAAACAAAACCTAAAAATTAGTTTCCTCAAACTTTAGCATGCAGCTAAAGTAAATTGCTTTTGATTTGGAAACCTTGACAACTAACATTTTTAACACTTTTACCTTTTCGTACGAAAAAGTACAAAAATACATCACTTTTTCGTAACGAAAAATTTAAAAAGTAAATTTTTAAGGTATAAATAAAACCAGAGCGTTAACGATGAGCATCACCGAATAAGTACAAATTTCGACAGCGATATCACTGTAGTAACCATAACAAATAAAAGCGCCAGCATTAACAAACAAAAGCGTCATCGTCGATAGTTCTGTTAGCATAGTACGCTTTTTGTGTATTTTAATTTCACAGACGACGACGCTCGCCGGTGACGCTTTTGTTCTATTCCGAGCTTTAAGGAGATCAAATCTTTTTAATTGGTTTTCTGAATTAAATAAATTGTGTATACAGTGGTTGTGAAACGGTTCGAAATGATTTCAGCTATACCATACAGTTTTCGTTCTCCTACGGGTAAAACGCTTAACGCTGGCAAAGATCAAATCGCTGGCAAGTTCACAGAATCAAAGATATAATAAAACGTACTCAAGAAACAAAAAAAGTATGTTCAAGCATCTTAGGGTATAAAGGATTAGAGTACAAGTTACACCGAGACCTTTCCAAACAAAATTATGCAATTTTGAAATATGAAGATTAATTATCAAACCTAAAGAAAATTTTAGCATAGGTACAGCAAGTAGTACTCGCAATGTAGTGCAAGCTACAAAAAAACGTTAAACATCATATAGTACGATGGACATAATAACTATGGATGAAAAAATGGAAAATTAAGTTCCAAAATAAAGTACTTTGGTACGGTAATGCCTTGTGGTACATTCGAAATAAAGACCTGCACAATATTTGAGAACCGTTCAAAACTAGACATTTTAAAACTGGATATTTCAAAATACGATTTGACAAAACGAGATAAGGTACAAAACTGAATATTTCAAAATTTGATATTTCAATACGAGATAAGGTGCAAAACGAGTAATGGTACAAAACTGGATATTTCAAAATTGAATAATTCAAAACGAGATAAGGTACAAAATAAGATATGGTACTAAACTGGATATTTCAAAACAGGATATTTCGACATGTGATTTAAACTTAAAATGATTTTTTTAGAAAGTTCTAGAATATGGCGAATTAGGGAGGAACTCGGCGAGTTCTTAACCGATTATGCTGAAATTCGATATGCCGGAGGAAAATAGGATTTTAAAATGATTTGTTGGGAAAATTTTGAAATAAGGCCAGTAAGGTTTCATACTTGAATATTTCTAAGGAGAGAAATAGAATTTTCCTTCACTTAATGGTTTTTTTCTTTAATTGTATAATTAAATTTGATGTTAAAACCTTTTATGGGAAAACCTCTGCAATATGGCCAGTAAAGTTTCATACTTGAATAATTTTAAGAAGAGAGATAGAATTTTTTTTCACTTAATGGTTTTTTTAATTGCTGCTTTTCTCATTTTATTAAAATGATCATTGACTTGAAAAAATCATTTTAAGTTTAAAACACATTTCGAAATATCCTGTTTTAAAATATCCAGTTTTGTACCATATCTTGTTTTGTACGTTATCTCGTATTGAAATATCCAATTTTGAAATATCCAGTTTTGTACCATATCTCGTTTTGTACCTTATCTCGTTTTAAAATATCCAGTTTTGAATTATCCTGTTTCGTCAAATCTAGTTGTAAAATATCCAGTTTCGACCGGTACCCGAAATATTTATATCTGGGACTGGCCATTGAGCTATATATCAATAAATGTTAGCGATTAAAGGTTAAAAATTACTAGATGATTTAAACATATAATAAATCAGTTGTAATAATAAAAAATAAATAAAAAATAAAATGTACATTAAAAAATTCTATTCATGAACCAGAACCGAATTGTGTTACAAAATAGACTGTAGATCTGTAAAATCCATTCAATAAAATAAAAAAATAATTGTACTTAAAGAAATTTGATCAGGATACCGAGACTATAAATGTTGT
The DNA here is from genome assembly GCA_963556175.1 of Tipula confusa. Taxonomy (NCBI): domain Eukaryota; kingdom Metazoa; phylum Arthropoda; class Insecta; order Diptera; family Tipulidae; genus Tipula; species Tipula confusa. The sequence continues at coordinate 65,871,018 of OY744477.1, read as the reverse complement.
GATTATTTTTTTGATCTTTAGGTTAAATTATTATATTTTTTTGTTTCTTTACAATTAAGTAATATATAGTTTGAGTAAACCTTTACATTAGACTTAATTTTGAAGACTTTTATAAATCATGTAAAACAATTCAACTTCCCTTCCACAACTCTGTAACGTTGGTATATACAAATCCTAAGCACCTTAAAAATCCTTAAAAACTAATGTTTATAAACTTCTTAAAATATCAAAAAAAATTACGTAAAAATACCCGGATTATATATACTTCTAAACATTTCCATTTTGATTTATTTATTTAATTAAATTTTTCATCTCGTTATTTTATTTATAAAATAATCATAAAATTTCCTTTCCACCCAACTCATCATGTATTACATAATATTTCCTCTTCAACAACACCGCACACATAACGATATGTTGTACTAATGTGCATAATATACATTCCTCATTTTATGTTTTTGGTTAGATTACAACATATTTATAGCAGAAGCCATCTGATGTGTTGTTATCGCTCTTGTTTTTCTTTTTCCTTTTTTTTTTTACAAATCCAACAAAAAACCATATAAAATTATTTTCCACCGGAAATGAGAAGTGCGAAAAGATAGAAAGAATATTTATATTCGTACCAGTCATATGAAGCTTATCACCTTGCAACGATTTAAAAATTTAGTTCACCCTCTTAAACAAATAATCGCAATTGAAATTAATATTTTAATTACCATTGTACTTTTGTTGTTGTTGTTGTCAAGTAATTTAAAGGAGCAGTAGTAGATGTACAAGTAGTAGACAAGTACATAATTAATACGATACATACTTAAATTACAAAAATATTTTATAGTATCTCACATTATACGATAGTAGTATTCATATTTTCATTGAGATAGTACAACATTGGGGAATTTATCATATCATTTTGGGTAAATTGAATAAAATTTATCTATTTAAAAAAAAAAAAAAAAAAAAAAAAAAAAAAGTTTACACCAAAAAGAGTTGGGATTCGGCACAATTTATAAATGAGGGGGAGATGAATTCATATATTATGTGTGTAGCACTCGTGGGAATTTTTTTTTTATTTTATTTATATTATAACATATATTATGTATTTAATTTATAATTGGGTTGTTGCAAAAATTAATGTTAATATGGTTTAAAACGTTTAATTCTAAGTGTGGTGGCAGTGTGGTGTAAACGAATTTGACGCTATTTTTGTTAATTTTAATGATGAGTTTGGGAATTTTTTTATGGTCAGACCAGACAATTGAAGGTAACCATGAAAAGGTTGTTTTTTTTTTTTTTTTGTAGTAATATGGATTGAAGATTTTTAATTAATAAATCATTTTTTTTTTGTTAAGATACAACAGAAATTGTATTCTTAGGAATTTTAACCAAATTAAAACTAACATTTAAGAACATACCAATGAGTTAGAAAATATGCTAATTTTGGTAAATGTTAAGGAATTTACTTAAGTGGAATGTATATGAAAAGTGGCCTACACAGATGAATCTACCACTAATACGCTAATAAGAAAATCCGAAAAATAGTCTATGTTCAGCAAAGTATGTTAATCTCCTATATTTCTGCAATGGCTGTAAATTATGGATTATGGATAGTAAATGGGATAATGTAATGAAAAATGTGGATAAATTACTGAGAAGGCGAAAATCGCCTTTAATTATAAAAGCCTGGAAGCAGAGGTAGACATAAACAATCAATTACTTAAAGAATTCAAGTATAAGTTTATAGCCAACGATAAACCTATGAATACTTTGAGCAAGTTGTAGTTTTGAATAGTTGAAGCGCGTCTGTAGAGGTTTCTGCTTTGGATGCAATAACTTTTGACAAAAGTATCAAGGGTACAGGAAACCCTGTTAATACATTAATTGTTGCCCAAATAAATAAATATTTGTATGTGAGTCGATTACATCCTTCGGTTAAATTTGATGCGATTATTAATCATTGTTTACGCCTGAAGAAAAATACTCAAAATAATACACAAAGTAAATTAAGATAAATTTAAATTAAATTTATCATAACACTTATCTGACAACTCTGTACACTAATGTCAACTCTGTCCACTAACGTTTATTTGTTAACTAAAGAACAAAAAGTAAATTGTAAATTTCAAACCAAACCACATCTACTGATGGAGAAGCCCGTTTAAGCCAAATTCTTATGATTTCACCGGAAACACCATTAGAGTATAGAGAACTAGAATAAAATATACAAAACTCAAAAGGCATTACATCTGCTAAACTTCAAAAGGCATTACATCGTTGTCGTCAAGCAGAAGAACTAAGGCCGCAAAAATAAGATTCTAGTATACCAGATTAATTAAACCAGACGTTTCACAAATTTTCGGAAATGTTGGTGCAACGACGGGAACATCTCCAAGCCAGTTGAACAGAAGTTAACTTGCCACGTCTAAATATTAAGCCATTTAGTGGATGCTATAAGGAATGGCCCTCATTTCAAAACCTGTTTGAATCATCCATCGACAGAAACAAACTTTGTCCAATATACAGAAGTTCCAGTATCTCCCCGGCTATTTCAAGGAAGATGCATCAAAACTAATACAATTATTTACCATTAACCGAAAGAAGTTATGAAGAAGCTTGCAAAAAAATAAAACTTCATTACAATAAAAGGAAATTGGTGGTATCCTTTCTGGATCTGTAGCACAGTCAACGCAGAGTCGACGAAGTAATCAGGAGAAAAAAATCACTAGGAACTGCAGCATAGAGCTCCAATCCTTGGTTAACTCATATAGTACTTAACAAGTTAGATCCAGATACAAAACAAGCCAGGTTGGTTAGCACAGTCAATATAGATTACCTAAAAATTGAGGAGTTATTAGATTTTATTAATGAACGTGTGATGTTCTAGCTAATTGCACTCAACACGAAGCAATAGACCACATAGAAATCCGTTCATGAAGTAATCATGGTTTCTTGTCCCAAATGCAATGAAAACCATTACTTATTACGTTGTAGTACGAAATAGTACCGAAACTGACATATTCAACGATGGGACATAAAACAAAACTAAAAAAATATCACTGCTACCAAGGAGTGATGGCAACGTGATGTTCAAGGATTCCAGTGGAGATTACCAACTTTGTAGGGCGCTTCTTGATTCAGGCTCACAGACTTCTTTCATCACAGAGGCTTGTAGTCACCGCCTTTTAAGAGGAAGAATAAACTGTGAAGTAACTTCTATTTACGATTCGCAAATAAGCCTCAATATTAATGCATTGATCCTCTCCAAAATTACTTCTCCGATTCCAAACAGTCAATTTGACACAACCAAGTTTTCACATATAGTGGGCAGTTAGCTAGTCCAAGCTACCATCAAACCAAACCAATCGACCTATTGATTGGAGTCGATCAATTTTTACAATTATTTAACCCGGTAAAATCATTGATCCAGAAAAAAGTCCAGTAGCGTAAAACTCCATCTTTAAATGGATAGTTATCGGTTCCATCAATCACTAACAGAAATTAATTACTCCAAACACTTCAAATGTGTCTTATTATTCGCCACACCACTCCATTACCAAGGGATCCAGTAGTACTACCAAACTGAGGGTTGTCTTTGACGGATCAGCTAAACCAACAAAGAGAAATGCTCTAAACAATCAATTTATACCGGGTGCTGTCATGCAGAAAAATATAATTTTTGTTCTTTTAAGGTTCCATCAGCATAAATTTGCCTTATGCACGGATATTGCAAAAATGTTCCGTCAAGGTGCATCAAGATGACTTACAGTATCAAACAATTCTGTGGCGACCAAAACCAGACGAAGAAATTAAACATTACCAACACAAATTTTGTCCAGTGATGAGTTCCATCAGCGGAAATGGTAGGATCTAACTCGGTAGGATTCTTATCTAAAATAGTATCGCCGTCTGATCAAATAAGTTCCATGTCAATTAATTACGACATCAACATCACCATTGAAAAGAGATTAGGGTTATATGGGGACCCGATTAGTGATTCATTTTCATTCAAAGTCACAATATCTGAAAATAATACAGCTACTAAAAGGCTGATACTATCGCAAGTAAAAATATTTGTTAGCTCCTGCAATAATTCCTATTAAAATCTTAATCCAACAATTATGGTTAACCAAGGTAAACTGGGATGATCCGTTACCTGCTGATGTTATCAATCAATGAACTCAAATTAAAATGAAGTTAACGTCATTGGAACTGATTGGAATTCCATGATTAATGTCAACTTTGCCTCTATCTTCGAAACAAATGATAGATGGATTTGCAGACGGATTATAATCGGCATATGCAGCTTTTGTTACTTTTGGACTCGTAACACAATTGGACACAAATGTTACGCCAATTACATCAAAAACCAGAGTAGCCCCATTGAAACAGATTTCTATAGCAAGATTGGAACTATGTGCTGCATTGTTGTTAGCTAATCTTGTTAATACAGCAAAACCCTTTTATTGATGCATACGGAATTTTGCGGTTTGGAGACAAATCACAAAAATCGTATCTGCCATATGGTAAAAAACATCCCATAATTATTCTGATAAAAAATATTAAGCACCAGATATGATATTAAGCAACTTATTAAGCACCAGAATTATCGAACATTACGATACAAAATATTTGATGCTAAAATTATTACAGCAAAGGTTCTCAATGGACGAATTCAAGTAAAACGAGTAGCATTCAACTGTATTACCTGCTATCGCACAAAGCTGAAACCACAAAACAGTTAATGGAAAATCTACCAATCAGTCGAGCCACGCCAGGACGACATTTTCTTTAAACGCCAAGGAGGCGACTTTGCTGGTCACTTTAGTGGTGACCACACATTTGCAGAAGTGAAAAGTTTCTGATACCTCGGATCCCTTGTCATTCATGTTAACTGGGTGGGAGGGCTATAAAAGCGCGACTTGTCGCTAGTGACCGCGATTTGCATTCCTTACGTCCACTGTTAAAGTCAAAAAAGTCACCTTGGAAATGCCGACAAAGATGTACAAGGTGTTTAACAGACCCGTTGTCTTGTATAGGTATGAGAGTTGGACCTTGACGCTGAGGTCGAGTACGCTGGCTCGGTCACGTTTTGCGAGCCAATCCTAAGCGGATAGTGCGGTGTTCTCTGATAGGAGAGCCGCACTTGGCAAAGGCAGACGTCGTTGTAGGCGACGATGGCTCCTCGGGGTAGAGAACGGCTTGTATTGGTTTTGAATCCCCAAACTGCGGGGCTGCGTTTAAGTTGCAAAATGTATGAAAAAGGCTTACAATTTTTTTACTTTGTGTATCCTTGCTAAATTATAGATTTCTGTTCTAATAAGATACACTTAAAGTTTAGCTTAAAATATATGGTGGTAATATTTTTTCGTACTGCTCTACAAATCTTTGACCTTTACCTATCCCATTTCGGGTGCATCCGGTGCCTGTTGTTTTTATTGAATATATCAGTTAGCATTGCTTGCTAAATTGAATAATCGATACATCTTTTACATTTTTTAATTAGTTCCTTTTCGAAAAATTTCATCTGACTTATCCTAACACCTTACAATATTGTTAAATTATTTACCTAACCCTTTTAAAAAGTACTTACTAATCAAAAGTCTCTGAACATATTTGTTTGCTTATCAAAAGCTTTTTTTGATGTACAATAATTTAAAATCCAATTAATAAATTACATCACTCCCCTTTGTACCGATAACACATAAACTTATAATTTAAAATGGGCGGTAAAAATACTCGTATATATTATAAAATACTTAAAGAATTTTTGATTCCTTTTCTTTTTTAAAATTACCATTCAATTAAAAAACTTAATTACCATAAATCATTTTTCGTTCTTCGTTTCATCATCTCATCATCATCATCATCATCAACATCATCACAAATATATAGAACATATTACAAAAACTTAAGTTAAAATCCTTTTGTGTCGTTACATTATATTGGTTTTGTTGTTATACCTTACCATCTAAAATATATATTGCATCTTAAAGCACATCACATTTTAACAATCTTCAAATACTTCGATTTTAAAATAGAAAAATATTCTAAGAATTTTTATTCTTCTCCTTCTTAATTTAAAACGTATCTTGACAAAAAGAAATGTCTTAATTGTGTAAAAAACTTTTACCAACCAGCCCACCGTACTCCACATAGTTATTCTAAAATATATACTCGTACCTATTATGTTAAGAAAATTTTACATCCCTTAATGATATCATATGAGAAAAATAAGAAAAGTATAAAAATAAAAGAAAATTTTCAAATTTTTCGTCAAAAAATGTTTTAAAACTTAAATTTTTTTTTTAATTAAATAAAAACAGCAAAATTGTATTTATTAATATTTTATATTTAACCCTACTTGGTAGAATAGTAATATCTATGTCACAAACACATATGTAGGCAATATTTTACCATGCATTTTAGGCTTTTCTCATAAATTTATTTAATTCAATTATTTAATGGATCAACGTGATTTTAACGAAAAATTTAAATTTAACAACACAAAAAAAAATAGTTTAGACAATGAAAAATGTCAAGATAATCTTTAGATTTTACACTATAGAATTTAATTAAAACAGAACTTTACCTTTTGATATATATGCATATATTAAATAAGACGTAAACGTGACTTTCCGCAATTTTTTTCGTTTTTATAATAATAAAAACGTTTTTATTATTTTGTTGAAAGACAAACTTATAATGATTATTTTAATTATTTGTGATAAATAAGAAGAAAATAGAAAATTGCAAGAAATATGCATTTGCATAATGCCTGGTTTAATTTTTTTAATTGTCGCTTCTCATGCGCGCTATAGATATACACGAGTATTATCTTTATTCTATATACACACAAGATATAAATGGATATAAGCAATTCATGGATATAATTTATTTTATTGAAAAATTAGTTGACATGGTATTTCGATCGTAATACATCATTTGTAAATATTTAAAACAGAACCAACAAATAAATTAAAAGTTTTAACAGTTATTTACAATTTATAGGTTAATGATATTCAAAGTCATCTGTAGATTTTGTGCATATTGGTATGTTGTTAAAGTTTAAAATCTTCCATCGACAAAGTGTCAAAACACTAAGGATGGGTTTGGACACAGCCTTAATATCTATTCAAAATAAATTTAAATGCATAATGCGTTGTTTTTATTTTTCTGTCAAAATAAGTAAAAAAAAACACGTTGGAACGATTTTACTTATTTATTTAAAATTGGGGCTACTTATTTAAGATATGTTAATTTTGCAAATAAAGGTCGATGTACATTGAGGACGAGTAAGCGAATTTTCATTTCGGTATTTTGTCAGTAAAACGATTATTTCATTTAATTTTGGTGTTAAATAATTTTTTTTTATAACTGATATTTATACACATTTTAGAGTTTTGAGTGTATTGGAATGTATGTCAATTAGATTTGTATGTACTTACAATAACGTATTTTGTCAGTTTAACAGTTATTTTATGTAATTTTGGTGTTCATTTTTTATTTGTTTTTATATACGAAAATTAACTTTGAGAAAATTAAATTTAAAGCGTTTCTTCTGAGTTTTGCAACTTAATCTCAAATCGTAGGTTTGCAAAAAAAAATTTGATCCTCGTTAAATTTTAAGATGTGTTTACTATATTTAAAAACAACAGGTAAACAAAATGCCTCTATCATTTTGATGAAAAGAAAAAGACTTATCGGTAGTTGATACCAAATTATCAGAATAGTTTGATTTTAAAGCCGAAATCTGAAATAAATTTTAAGGCTTTTAACGGAATTCACCATTCGTAAAAATGAATTTTACCAAATTTTAAGATTTTTTTTTGGTGATATCTAATTTGAATATCTATAAGAAATTTTTGAATTTAAACGGTCATTTATCTTTGTCGTAGTTAATTATTCATACGGTTTGTCATCTTATTGTAGCTCACTAACACTACATTATCACAATGATATATATATATATATATATATATATATATATATATATATATATATATATATATATATATATATATATATATATATATATATATATATATATATATATGAGTCTTTAGACTTAAATTAGGGTCTAGACTTGTCATTCCTGAATAGATGCTGAATATCAGGGATAAATATAGATAAATAAAATTAAAATAGAACAATTACCTTAGACTACGATAAGTCTTATACCAAATTACTCCGGTCGGTGCGTACATACTAAAGATCGATAGATTCGTTGGATGTGTTAGGCGCGATCAAATGCTTAATATTTTTGTTCGGGGTACGTCAGTTTCTTCGAGCAGAACCCCACTAGTTCCATAACAATTCAAGAACAGCGTTAATTTTGCATCGTTCAGTGGATTAACTGACGTTGTGTTTGCTAACTATCTCTTTAGTTTCGTAAGACCGTTTTGGCAATTTTTGGAGCAAGAGAACTTTTTGGCTGCTTTATAATAAAGCGATCATGTGTGGGTGAATCAGGACAAGTGGTTTAGCAAGATTAGGACTAATTTGGAAAAATGTTATTTATACCATTATGCAGAATACCATTTAAAGTTATTTTATTAACGTAATTTTATTAACCCACGTTTTCCAGTACAACGGGAATTAAATGATATATACTCTGACAATATCAAATATCCTTGCAAGTTCAAGAACATATTTTAAATATGAAAACGTGGGTTGTATCCGTGTGTAAAAAATAGTTTCCCTCAAACTAATTTAAGGTACATATGGCGTAAATCTCCCTTACCGCGTCTCAAAAATACATTTTAAACCGCTTGTTATGAATTTCTGAAGGTTGTTGGTGGTCAGCCCAAAGAACATTGGTTTACACACAATTCGGCCATAGTCGACAATAATATTTCAGCGTCATCTATGTCGACAAAGTCATTAATTCGTCGACAACGTCGACAATTCGTCACCAATAAAAAACAAAACTAAAAACGTTAGTATTTTTATTTTATTTTTAAATTTTTTATTATCTCTCTCATTGGACCTATTTAGAGACTAGTATTCTTGCATCTGATTTTTTCCTTGTTTCTAACCTTTTTACTTATGCACCTCTCAACAGTAAATGTTTTGTATTCTCGTGTTGTTTACTTGTTTCTATTAAAAAACAAAAATTATTTCTGTATGTGTGACTAACTTTTTCATTTAATACCAACGAGCAGATTAAAACGAGTCAAAGTATCAATACGAAATTTAGGGGAACCGCTCAGAACTGGACATTTTAAAACTGGATATTTCAAAATAGTATTTGACAAAACGAGATAAGGTACAAAATTGGATATTTCAAAATTGGATATTTCAATACGAGATAAGGTACAAAACGAGATATGGTACAAAACTGGATATTTCAAAACATGATATTTCGAAATGTGATTTAAACTTAAAATGATTTTTTGGGAAAGTTCTGGAATATGGCCAATTAGGGAGGAACTCGGCGAGTTCTTAACCGATTTTGATGAAATTCGATATGTAAGCTTTTCTAAGCTTTAAAAAAAATCTATGTTTTATGAAAAGAATTACTGCGGACAATAGTAACGTCAAGCAGCGCGTAAAACAGCTTATTTTCAGGTGTGATGAAAATTTAAAATTATTTGATCACATAGCTAAGCTTATCCAAATTTCGCGAAGTTCAATTACTTCATTAGCGGACTCGGTAAATGCCTAGCTAAATTTATCTAAAGAGCCAGTTCTAAACAAATATGTTGATAAAATTACGCATAGAAAAAATATGTCGCTTAATATGTATGCTCTTACAGCGCTTACTATTTACACCCATATTACTGCAATTCTGGCTTATCTGAAGATTAACGATCGTCTCTTGCTGAATCGACCTATTCGACATTGATGACGTTTTGTTGTTTTAAATAGAGACGTCGACAATGGCAACTGTCGACACGTCGACAATTGAATAATTGACATGTCATTGCCGACCTTACCATCGCTGATCTAAACCATTGATTTACGACCGGCGATGTCCCTTACCTACAGTTGTAACAAATATACATAATTGTAAATTGTATGAATTTCATACGGGATTTTTTTATGTAATGGAGCCTTACATAATTCACTAACCACCTTGATTGCGCCCAATCCTAACACCAAAATCTTAAACAATATGGACACATTTTGCGCTTTGTTTGACTCATCGATGCGGAACATAATTTGTAGACATACAAATAGGAAGGCAAAAAAAGGATTTATCAAAAATGCGGTCAATCCGAATAAAAAACAAATAATCTGGCCACTATTGAAAGAGGATCTGTTGGCCCATATAGGAAGTTTAATTGCCATTAAAACGCAAAGATCAAATTATGTAGTTGTTTGAAAACTTTGGAAAATAAATTGTATCCGCTTTATATCGACTTTGTCCGTCGGATGTTTTCTAAATTTAGCACGTTTTATTCGGTTTGATTTCGATATCACCACGAAATCAATAATAGAAACCGATAAGGCCTGGTCCTATTCAGATTTTTGAAATGTTGAATGTAAATAAAAGGCAATTACAGATTGTCGATGAGCGACTGTTTCTTTTTAGAGGTGGACAAAGTTCGCGCAACATACACAGGTAAATATATATTAGTAAAATCGGAAACATCAGAGAAGAAGACCAAGGGAGCGTGTCATTAAAGATTCTGTTGCCATTTACAAAAATACCAGAAAAAAGAACTAAACTATGGACAATTTTTTTGTGTCTCTTTCTCTAACCAAAGATTAAGTCAGATAGATTCATTCTACGTTCGCCACAATGAAAAAAAATGCTTGGATCTCTCCTGAATTCCAAGCATCAAAATCTAGGAAAGTTTTTCGCAATGATTTGGGTTTGGAGAAAAATTTGTTTTATGCTCATACGTTCCGAAAACCAATAAGTCTGAATTTTGAATTATATCTAACTAAAGTGGGCACCACAATGGACAAAAAGATTTCCCAATAAGCATTCGTTTTTTCAAATTGGTACTATTGGTTTTGATGGCGGTCGTTACTGAACGACTGTCATCGATATTTAGCAACCACTATTTTCTGATTGTTGATTTTCGCGAAATTTTTTCGAAGGAGTTCAACTAGAGGCCATAATTCGCAAAGGTGATAGATTTCAATAGTAGGGGCTCAGCTGGTCATTGGCAATGTTATTTAATATTATTACAATTTCGTTTCAACTCGTTTGATAGAAAAACCTAGATAACAAAATCTTGTACTGCCTCTAAACATTTATGGATTTTATAATATAGTTATTTGTAGACCAACTGTTGTTAGTTTTATATTAAAATAAGGGAAAACTATTTGATTTTAATTTTTATTCTAGTACCCAAGTAAAATGCGTTATTTGCTCATTTTACAACCTCCACATCGTCAACTTTATCAGTACTAAATCTTGTAAAATGTGCGAATAAGAAGTCAACGAACCGATTTTAAAATTCAAACATACAATTTATTAGTAAAATGTGTAAAAAAAATGTGTGCCCCAAAACAAAGCTGCAAGGCGCCATTATGATTATATCAAATTACAAAATCTAAATTAAAAATTTCAACAGATTTGAAATTTATATACGAATATATTATAAAAAAAACTTACCTTAAAGAAAACGTCGCCCCCACAATATCAATCAATCTGCAAAAAAAAAAAAAAACTTTTTTAAATAAATATATATCAAACTTTAATCCAGGAACAATATAATTATATATATAATATATCTCGAAATACTATATAATAAATTATCTACTTTACTTGTCAAACATATAATATTATTGCATGTACATTCATATACATATTTTATGTACCGACAAACATAAAAATCCAATAAATAATTATAAACTATCGATAACTATTTTAAAATCGCGCGCGACATTGTACTTTTGTTGTATATTTTAAATCATTACATATGGTAATTATCGTGTAAATCGGATTTATGTCGATATTTATTACCATTTTAATTTTTGTTTTACATAATTAGGAACTATACATACATATATGTTTGTATGTATGAAAAAGGGTTTTCCATTTTTTATGTCAAATTTTAAAATTAAATAAATTAATTATTTTATTCGTTTAATTCAATTGGGCAATAAACACTTCAAATTCGAAAAAAACACTGTCTATATTCCACTGCTTCAGTACATGGGATGGAACGATTAATTCATCGACCCGGTCGTATTCTACTCAATTGTTTAATTGTTGAAAACGGCTTTTTAAAGCCATACTGCAATTCGTCCAAGTCGCCAGAGCTTATAACTGCCTTCTTTAATATACCTAATATCGCTGATATATTTCATTAGTGTAAAGCCTATATGCTGGTCTGTAGGACGATGGATTTTTTAGTGGCATCTTTCGGTGTCAGCAGCAATATTTTTTCACCCCTTTGGAAGAAAGATTTTGAGACGTTGAAAACCTTATCAAACAATAATACGACTATCGATAAAATAGGTCTAACTGACATCTCTTGATAGGCATGATGGTGTATGACTTTTGTAAGTCAATCTGCAGAGTGACAAAAGCATATATACTAAACAAAATTTACGCATGTCGTTTTTGACATTTAAAGCATTTGGTAAATTCTATCTTTTTTCGTATGGTGCAGGATCCAAATTTTGGGAACCGGTCAGAGCTGGACATTTTAAAATTGGATATTTCAAAATAAGATTTGACAAAACGAGATAAGGTACAAAACTGGATATTTCAAAATTGGATATTTCAATACGAGATAAGGTACAAAACGAGATATAGTACAAAACTGGATATCTCAAAATTGGATAATTCAAAACGAGATAAGGTACAAAACGAGATATGGTACATATTTCAAAACAGGATATTTCGACATGTGATTTAAATTTAAAATGATTTTTTAGGAAAGATCTGGAATATGGCCAATTAGGGAGGAACTGGGCTAGTTCTTAACCGATTATGATGAAATTCGATATGTAGGATGAAAATGGGATTTAAAAATGATTTTTTAGGAAAGTTCTGGAATAAGGCCCGTAAGGTTCCATACTTGAATATTTCTAAGGAGTGAAATAGAATTTTTCTTCACTTAATGTTTTTTTAATTGCTGCTATTCTCATCTTATTAAAATAATCATTGACTTGATCGAGTTTATTGTCAGTAAAATTTATCTTCATCTATTTTTTATTCTTCTACTTAATAATACTTTTCTTCACTTTAGCGAATCTATGTGAGAAAAATTAATTATTTTCATCAACAATTTCATCCTACATATCGAATTTCATCATAATCGGTTAAGAACTCGCCGAGTTCATTCCTAACTGGCCATATTTCAGAACTTTCCCAAAAAATCATTTTAAGTTTAAATCACATGTCGAAGTATCCAGTTTTGAAATATCCAGTTTTGTACCATATCTCGTTTTGTACCTTATCTCGTTTTAAAATATCCATTTTTGAATTATCCTGTTTCGTCAAATCCAGTTGTAAAATATCCACTTTCGACCGGTACCCCCAAATTTTACATTTATAAGTAACCTTTACGTAAGCTGCTGGAAATTCCAACTACAACAATTTCTGTTTCACGATATTTAGTTTGTTTGAGTTTTGAATTCGCAATTTTGGACCAGTTTTTTTTTTTAATTGGTATTCTTCCTTCGTAAGGTTTCGTCACACTTCGGTAGTAACGAAAACCTTTTTTTTTTTTGTTAGCTTACGCTTAAAAAAAAATTTGAATTGCTCGATTAAAAAATTACTAACTATGATCATTTCAATCAGAAACCTCTATATATAAACAATATATGTTGTAAATGAAACAAAGCACATATGCGAATGTATGTACATACATAGTAAACAAAACAAGTATCTATCGCGCAAACTTTCGAAAAACACACCAACAACAAAAAACATAATCAAACCCATTTATCCTTGTCAAAGAAATTAAAAGCTATTACAACTCGTGGTGGACTATAGATGGTGGTGCATGGTAGTTGTACTCGTATATAGTTAATAAAATGGAAAATGGAAATTTTTGTTATCATTTTGGTGTGTATACAGTTGTAATGTCATCTCACACCATTTTATATTTGTTTGTACGAATTTCCACTTCCACAACAACAACAAAAAAGCCATTTTAATAACAAAACTATTAAAAAATGCAATTTTTGTGCATTTCTTGTTTATTTTCAATGTTGTTGTGAATTTAATGTGTAGTATGTACTATATACGAGTAGCAGCAGCAATATCTGTTGTTCCATTTAATGTTTATAAACGTTAATCTTAAGATATATAATTCGCGCTTTACGTAATTACAGTAGTTAATGCCGCTAAATTAATTAACGTGAATATAAGTGGAAAATAATTGGATTCATGAAAACTGACAGCTGGTAAATTACTTTTGATTTAAAATTATTATGTGCACATAAAATACGGCCGTATTCTATTTTTGATCTTTTTTTTAAAATTGTATCACGGTAGTTATTATTTCATTTAACTATTTTTCAAGTTCATTTCTTATAATTATAATTATAATTAAAGAAAACTATATAGTTACTTTTTGTTAACGTTAGAAAAATTAACAGTTTTTTTTTAAATAATTGGACACAAATTCTTTGTCTCTCGATCCAAATATAATAAAATTTCGCAGAATTCATTGATTATGTCTTAACCAATGAAACCATAAGTCTTTATTAGACTAATGATAATATTCCGCAGTAGATAGATACCAACAGAAACACCGAACGACGCATTTGGTCGGTTTAACGGTTACTTCATTTAACTTTCGTGCTAAATAATTATTTTTGAATTTGTAGTTGACATACATTTTAAAATTTTTGGTGTATTGGTAATTTATTTGACTGCTATTTTTCTGATTAACTCACAAAGTTCGTATCAATTCGATTTTACTTCATTTAAGTTTGGTACTTAGTAGGCTTGTCCACTCCTCTGTGGAGGACAGTCCTTCTTTTATAAGAAATTAAATTTATCCTCCACGAACACAAAACGTCCTCTTCCAAAACAATTAATATCGTAGAGTGCGACCGTTAGATGTAAATAACAAGGAGAAGGACTGGAGAAAACGACAGTACAGTGGTGAACTTGAACAAGTAAGGACGGTCGAATGGTTATGTTAAAAGAAAACTAATATTAATAAAAAAGGAAACAGGAGTAGATTATCGACCTTTCGAAAACTCAAATTTAAACAAATTTTTTCATCGAAACAACTCGAAAACTCAATTTAAACAAATTTTTTGACACTTATCGATGAGATAGTTGCTATAGATAGAACTATAATTATTTGGTCAGCTTTATCAAGATATTTCATTAGTGAAGATTCGCCAAAATAGATGCTTTGAACTTAAAAAATGGTAAAAAGTTTTTGTCGCATATTCTGAGTTTATTTCGAAACAAATAAAAATCTGGAATGTAATATTTGCCCAACTATGAAATTATTAAACATTTGTATTACTTTCAAAAATAAGCTTCACGATCGTATAGAAACCATTTTTTTTTTTTTTTGTTACAAAGTTCCCCAATTACTAACTAAGTTCTTGGATCTCTTAAATCTCAAAATGGTCTTTAACTATAGGGTTTCCAAATTCGGGGTTATAGCAAAATATGTTATTGATGAACTGAATTTGAGAGAAATTGTCGATGGATAAAATAAATTTGAAATAATAAAAAAAAACTTTAACTGTCCTCCTCTAGCATTTTCCAAAGGTGGCAACCTGTATTTCATATACATTTTAGAAAGTGTCTTTTAAAAGTGTTGGTGGGTTATTTGACTGTTCAACTGAGAAAGTACGTCATTGTAATTACAAGAAAATCTAATTGATAAACACCTCAATACACACAAAATGTATATAAATTAGAATATAAAAAATTATTTAACACTAAAATTAAATGAAATAACCGTTAAACTGATAAAATATTTCTTACAAAATCAAGTTAAACCACTCAAAATGTTTTAAAGTTATTCATGCGACAATTTTGATCATAATTCAGCAAACCTATTTAAATTAATTTATAGGGATTTTCAAATGGGCATCTTATACAGTTTTGTTTTTTTTTAAATTCTGTTCATTTAGAAAAAATTAAACTTCTGATTTCGTAACAGAATCACTATTAACGCACTTTTGTCTTTTGAACCCTATTTAACCAAATTGTTCAAGGTATTTTGAATTTTGCAAAGAGCACCAAACTACGCATAGAAACGCAAGTAAATGTATTGTAAAGTTTAGTGATATCTCCAAAAAAAATTATATAAATGCCACTTATTCTTAAATGATACTAGTCAGTAAATGTGTATGCTCAAAAGTTAAGTATATTCTTATTTTTAAATACATATTTCAACAAGTTAAACTGACATGACCCAAATCATAACATTTAAATATATCATTTGGAAAACATTGACTTTCAGTTCGAGAAGGAAAACATTTTTTTTTTTATGATTTATTGTAATCATAATTCAAATTAAGCGTGACCGCTTTTTTTTTTTTTTTTGTAAGGTGTAACTTTGAAATAAAAGAAAATTTTTACATAAACAACGTTTTTTCCCGTTTTTCTTCCTTCTTCTACTTTATTTAGGGTTCTGGTGTTCTTTTTATCATATTAAATGTTTTTTTTTAAACATATTTCCAGTTTAATAGAGCATAATATGAATACTTTTAAAATTTAACTTTGAAGCAGAATTTTAACCGCCCTAATAATTAGTTTATTTAGTTTATGTCATCGAGCATTTGGCATTGTGATTAAAGTCGAACTGCTTTGACTACAGAAATACTATATAAGATTTGTCCGATATAGATATTTATAAAACAACTTATTGAAAAATCTGTCATTAACCTTAAAGAATTTTTATTTGGTATAATCAAACTAAAGTATATCACTTAATATTCCGCCTTCAATACCGGTATCATTCAGCTATAAAAACAAACCTACAAAAGAATTATCACCTAACCGAATATATACAAATTTTTAAGATAATCAAAACTAAGCGCCAATAAATATGTCCAAAAGACAGCAACAAAAACCAGTTGCAAAGTTTTAAACTTCTCATTCATATCATCTTCACCTATATATAGATCGGCATCCATTTAGTATTTTACATAAATTAATCTATCGACAAAGAATTTTAAATTAGTAAAGAAAACTATATTTTTGTAAATTATATACTTAAAACAAATATACGTACGAACGATTTAATATGATACATAAATTTTATAATAAACCCATTTACAACTTATATAATTAAGACATTTATATGCAAATATAAAATGTATTGACAAATCAAACCAAACAAATTTTCTTCTTAATTTTGATTATTGTCGAAGAAGTAAAAATATTCTTCTGATTTTTTTTTGTTGTTTTGTTTTTTTTTTTTTTTTAAATGAGGAGATTATTGTTGAGAATTTAATTTTTATTATAATTTAATTTAATTAAATTATATTTTTGTGATTTTTAAATTGTATTTTAACTCGTTATCAATGAATGAAAAATGTTTTTAAAATTTGTAAGATTGAATAATCGTATATATATATATATATATATATATATATATATATATATATATATATATATATATATATATATATATATATATATATATATATATCTTTAAGATTTTATAATCCGTTATAGAATCAATAAAATTATATTAAGACGACACACATATCGAACATAGCTGCGGCTGATTGATCTTAAACCGTAACTGGTAATTTAAATATATTTCGTAAGGCGTTAAAATCATATTTACCTCGATTATGTTTGATCTGGAATCACTGTTTTACCAGTGTAACACTTCTTGCCGCTAATGTTGCACATGCTTGATTATATTTTTATCCGGAATACTCACGGCTACGGGGTGAGTTCAACAAAAAAAATAAATATATTTGTTTAGCGAGCAAAGCATCACAAAAAAAAATTCATGTGCACAAAATAAAAATTACAGTACTTAGAAAATATCAACACCCTGTGTCACTGATATATCACTACCTGGCAAAAACTAATCTCGTCACTTCTCTCATAAAATCATTTGCTTAGCCGAACATTATAAGATCGGCATGTATTAAATCAACAATAAAATAAATGATTAACATTTCATAATTTTATTAATATAATTAAAGGAAAAACAAAAAAAATAATAATAATAATATTCACAAAGAAAAATCGTGTTTATACAATATATGTTTTCTTGTAAAATTTGATTTCCTTTTTTCTTTTCTTTTCTTATTTGTGGTAAAAAAAAAAAAAAAAAATATATATATATATAACGGTTAAATAAAGGTCAATTAAAAATGCAGTACTTACCAACAATCACCGGAGCGCTCTGGGTTGCTGACGTTTGGACTTATGTCCCTTCTTGATATATGTAAATTAGATCTTTTGGCACTTAAATGATTTCTGCCACGACCGCACTTAACTTAACCGTTCCTTATTTTTTTTCTTTTCTTTTTTCCACAATAAAAAAAATAAAAATAAACCAACTACAAGCTATGAACACGACAATAATAATCATAAACCAGTAAATATAAAAAAATACGACACAGTAACAATATATTATAAAAATAGGTGACTCAATATTTAATCGAGTACAACTTTCGGAGTCAATGTGTTTCCCATGTGTTTCCAAAGTAAACTTCACAGTTTGGAACTCACTCGCCGATTTGGTTTCGCATTCGCCAATAGATATAAAATTCATGGGCTATACAGTCCTGTTGTTAATTTATTTTACTTTTTATGTTTTTATTTAATTGATAGTAAATAAATTTCTTTAAAAACTATAGCCGAGTATGCCTGGCAGTAAATTTGTCAAATTATATTCCATCCGTTGAATTATATCATGTACAACTTTTTTTTATTTTTTTATTTGATGTTATCCAATTATTCGATAAAGATTGGTAATTATATCCGACTGGTGAAATAAGAATCATATACGGTGTATATAAATATATATCTTGCTTCAATTAATATATCTACCAATAATAATTACCTATAGTTTTGTTAGAGCAATGTGTATATGGTTATTCCACGAAACTTTGTCAATCAAATTTCACTAGGCGATTTCGCGTTGTTGTTAAGTCCACTGCCGGCACGAAAAGAATGAACGACTTTGACTTTTGTACCGCAATTGTTTTGCTGTTTTTTTTTTTTTTTTTTTTTTTTTTTTTTTTTTTTTTGATTTTTATGGTATTGGTTTGGTTTTTTTAAAAACCAAACTGGTAACGAGGATGAACGATTATAAAGCCGTACTATATTGAACCGGATGAACAATACAAAAACAACACCCAACCATTTGTTTTTCGTCACGATTCATTCATTTAATTCATTCTAAAATTTACCAGTATTAAATTGTAGATCATCCACATTCAGGGGCATTACACAGACTCACCTCAATCGTTACAAGGCAGATTTGATTGATATCGCTTCGATTTCAAAGAAGAGATAGAGCCAATAAAAACTGAAAAGAGGTGTACCATTGTGGTTAACGTTTAATGTCTTTACCATGAAAAATTCCAAGCAGTTTTCCGGACTCATCTTCAAGCTCATAATTAACTGTTCCAATTTTATTTCTCACTCTTGCTTTAATAAACTTTGGAGCAAACTTGGCGCAATAAAAGCCTGCCGCACTACTTTGGGCATGATTACGATAATAGACTATTTCACCAGATTTAAAGTCGACTGCTCGAGTACGCAAGTTGTAATGCGTAGCATATTTCTTATAAGCAACTGCTAGTTTGTTTCGCACTTCCTCGTGAAGAATTTGAAGACGTTCCGGCAGAGATTCGACTACGACACTATTTTCATGGCAACAGTCAATGTTTCTCAATAATTTGTATTCTTCAGCATGATTGATTCGATGATAGCCGAACAAACAGAAATGTGGAGATATGGTCGATGACTCGTGAATTGAATGACGTAACGCACTAGATATTGCTCCTAGATGAGTATCCCAAGTACGATGATCTTTTGAAATATAAGACCGGATGGCTTCTATGATTGAGCGGTTAACCCGCTCCGAGGCGTTAGATTGTGGAGAGTACAATGCTGTTCTCAAATGTTGAACTCCAAAATCTTTCAAAAGTTGTTGGAATTCCTTACTTAAAAATTGCACTCCATTGTCGGTGTGAATAAATTCAGGAACACCGTATGTATAGAATATTTCATCCCTTAGGTACTCAACCATTCTCGACGCGACAGCTTTATTCAATGGTTTAAGTAGCACAAATTTAGTTAGTTTATCTAGTACAATAAATATTATTGTCTTTCCATTTTTAGACCGTGGGTAAGGTCCAAGCAAATCCATATATATTCTCTGAAATGGTCTTTCTTCACATCGATTAGACAACATCGGGGGAGTTAAATTTTGATTAGCGGCTTTTGATGTTTTACATGAGATGCAGTTGGTGATATATTCATAAATTTCTTTTCTCATACGAGGCCAGAAATAGAAGCGACGAATTCGTTCCATAGTTTTTCGAATTCCACCGTGTGCTCCACTTGGTTCGTCGTGCTCTTGTTTAAGTATTGTTGGAATAAGTTTGGGAGGCAGCCATAATTTCCATACCGGCACGTCCGCTAACTTTACTTGACGTAATGGTTCAAAGCGTATGTAAATTTTATTTTCTAGAAGTCGATGGTTAGGATATGAGGCCGGTGAAGCCTCAATTTTATTGATCAAATTCACATAGTCAACATCTAGGAAGTGTTCTGATTCTAAATTAATGGCATCAACTATTAACAGTCTATTATTTTCTAGTTCTTCTAGAGTATCGCAGTGCACTCTTGACAAAGCATCAGGAACAACGTTTAGTGAACCTCTTTGATGTTCAATGATAAAATCAAAGGATTGGAGTTTCAGGCTCCACCTAGCCAATCTACCACTCAAGTCCTTTTGGGACATCAACCACTTTAAACTAGCATGGTCTGTTATCACCGTGAAATGATGGCCTTCGATATAGGGTCTAAATTTCTGAATACTAACAAGTGCCGCTAAGCATTCTAATTCGGAAATACTATAATTACGCTGAGCTTGATTTAATTTTTGCGAGATAAACGCTATAGGGCGTTCTTGGTTGTCTTCATCTTTTTGAAACAGCACTGCTCCAATTCCGGCTGTACTGGCATCACACCTTATAAAGAATGCTTTTGAATAATCTGCATTTATCAATACCGGCGCTGATGATAAAACTAACTTAATTGATTCAAACGCTGCTTCACATTCACTGCTCCATACAAATTTTTGACCTTTTTTCAGTAAGTTGGTTATAGGGGCCGAAATTTCCGCGAAATTAGGAATGAACCTACGATACCAACCAGCCATTCCCAACAATCTACGAGTTTGTTTGACTGAAATTGGTCTTGGGAAGGCACATATAGCTGTCACCTTGGAAGGATCAGTACGAAGTCCATCTTCTCCCACGATGAACCCCAAATATTTAATTTCCCGCATCAAAAATTTGCTCTTTGACAAATTGATAGTCAACCCTGCATCAGTCAAAAGTTTTGCGACAGTTGTTAATAGATTAAAATGTTCCTCCAATGAACCTGATATGATTAATAGATCGTCTAAATATACGAAAACTCTTTCATGGTATTGATGTGGAATTACTTTGTCCATTAACCTGCACATACTTTGAGGCGCGTTGCATAAACCAAACGGCATTACAGTAAACTGGTAGAGTGGTCTACCGGGAACTGTAAACGCCGTTTTTTCTCGTGAAGTTGCCTCCAACGGAATTTGCCAAAAGGCGTCTTTGAGGTCCAACGAGCTTATAAACTTAGTGATGTTTAATCGACTTATTAATCCGTCAATATGTGGTAAGGGATATGCATCCTTTTTGGTGACTTGATTCAGCTTCCTGGAGTCTAAACAAAGTCGAACTTTACCATTAGGTTTCTTGACTAACACAACGGGGGAACTCCAAGCACTAGAAGATTCTTCAATAACTCGCAATTTTATCATCCGGTCCAATTCGGTATAGATTAAATCTTGGATGGCGGGTGACACGTTATAAAATCGTTGTTTTATTGGAACAGATTGAGCAACATCAATAACATGTTCGAGTAGATTAGTCCGTCCTAAACCATGAATTTCAAAAGATGGAAACTTTTGTTTAATTAGTTCGAGTGTCTCAGTTTGTTGTGGCGTCAAATAATGCTGGCTTGATTCTTTGAGATGAGACGTAGAAATTTCATGGATAATGGTAGGAGCTAATCCGAATTTGGACCAAAAATCAATGCCCAAGTATAATTCGTTTGATAAACTTGGTACCACATAAAGTCTCATCGATTTAATATCCTCGTTGTAGTTTACTTTAGTATCAACATATCCTAGAATAGGTCTGGAAGTACCGTCCGCGGTTTTAACATAAGATTGAATAGTACACATCCTAAGTCCTAGTTTTTTAACAAACTCCAATGAATTTCTTCCTAAAACACTAATAGATGCTCCGCTATCTAGTAGTCCAAGGATATTGTGATCACAAATCGAAACGTTAATGTGCGGTCTGCGGTCATCCTTAAGAGTTATGATGGACGTGCAGCACAGTTTGTTGATAGCCCGCTTACAATGCCAATAGTTCTTAGTTCGCATCCGTTGTTTTAATTCATACGTTGCTTTAACTGACGGTTTTCCTGGAACAATCTCACATGGTGGTTCAATAGGTGATATAATAGACTTCACTGTGAGTGGTTCCGTCATGGTACTTGTAGATACTATATTAGTTTTATTAACTGGTTCTCGCCAATGACACGTCGAGCAAGACTCCATCGGATGATTATTGGTTTGCGTAGAGATGGTACGGGTGATTGGTAAAACAATGTTTACTTCCTGGACGGTAGTTGTCCCGAACGAGTGTCTCCAGGATAAGGCTCGTTCGTTTTCTGGTTTAAAACATACTTGGAACAATTATAACAGTTCGGCTTTTTAACTTCAGGTTTACCACATCCAAAGCAAAATAATCCAAGAAGATCTTTCGGGCATTCTTGATAACGATGTCCGAGGTCCTTGCAATTCCAGCATACTAAATGGTTGGACTGCAATGGAGCGTGTTCATTTCTAATTAATTTCAGTAATGATATGTTTTGTTCCCCGTTTGATTTGTCTCCATTTAAATTTAAAGATTTAAAGGATACTTCATCCGGATTCTCATGACCTTGAATTTCATTAATGTTAAAACGTCTTTTTGGATGTTCTATGAGGTGTCTTGGATCATACCCGGTATTTGACCAAATACGTTCGTATTGCTGACAAACAACTCTCAATTGTTCCACTGTATGGATCTGCATTGTTAAAGTGGCTGTCCTCAACACTGGATTCATATTTTCTCGCAATATTTCAACGAGTTCTATTTCAGAAAACCGTCTGGAAAGATGTCCGTTTAAGGTTTGAATTTCAAGCGCAAAATCATTAAAACTCTCTCGACCCTGAACTTTTCGTTCAATCGAGCGTCGCGTTTCACGTTCACTTTCATGACTTGAGAACCTTGAAAGTAAAGCTGTTCGCATTTCTTTCCAAGTTGCATTTGGATTATTACGAGCGAACACCCAAAGCCATTTTTCCGCGTTATCACTCACAAAATTGTAAATTATTAAAGGTAATTTATTTTCAGAATAACCATCCCTTTTTGCAAACGTTTCTAAGCGAAAAACAAAATCATGCACATCAAGACCTTTTGACCCTCCGTCAAAAGATATCTTCCATGTTGGAAGACGCCGATTTGTATTATTAAAATTTTCTGAAGAACATTGATTTTCATATTTATACTTTGTTCCGCCTTGATTTAACGGTTGTTCCATTAATTTTTCGAGCCCTGATTGAATGTTTCTTTGAGTTCTTGTGTTAGAGGGATCACCCACCGCCTTTGCTATATTTGCTTGGAATATGAAATCGTTACCCGATTCTTTCGGTGAAACTTGCCACGGATTATTGATAATCTTCAACTGGTCCTGCAATTTTGATTGAGATTTACCCATAGGATTAGACCATGTATTATGTCTTATATCCAGATTAAAGTCGGAAAACGGTGAGAATGTCTTCGTACTCTCAGGATTAGTTTCATCCCTTTTTGCCATTGCCCCGGTTTCCAGTTGCCTTTGCCTTTCTTCCTGCTCTATATCTATACGATTCTCATCAAGCAATTTTTCTGCATATTGACTAATACGTCTGAATTTAGTAATTATGCTGGTTACATTCAAAACGTCACCAAATGAATTCTTTAATCGTTGCATTCTTTTTTTCCAGTGTAAGGCTCGAAATAATACCCGATGTAATAGTTCATTGGTTGGTATATTTTTACCGTCAGTAATTTTATTCAATGACTCTGCCACTTCTATTGCCGAGCCTACATCTAAAGCAGGATTACTAACCGTATGCGATTTACTAGGTATAAGTTTCGCATTTATTGCTTCTTCAGATAACCTACTTATGAGCAACTCTTTTGCATTAGGCAAATCTGAATCAATTTCACGAACAATAAATTCAACAAAAAGTTCGTCGTCGGTTAGTGCATTAACGTAATTTATAGATTCCATAATAATATAATAATATTGTAACCAATGCCAAAACCAAGTCTTAATTCGGAAATAATTCAAAAATAGTAATAAATAAACTAAATATTCAAAAATTTTATAAATTCTAATAAAAGAAATAGATAAATATAATCCAAAATAATAGTAATAATACGGGAGAAGTAACGAAATAAATGCCAGTCAGTGATAATAATAAGTGATTTTATGTCTTATTTCATGATTAACGATTTCTTCGTTAATTTCTCAATTAAAGTAACAGTGTAACTGCTCAAAGGGTTGATCATCTAAAAATAACCCAAGAATAACTGACCACAGTAAATCAATTAGTTTATTAGATTGAAAACCAATCCCCCGACGCACCCACCATTTATCATTCAATTAAGATATCACGAAAAAAACAAAAATATTTCTATATACGAACAGGGGAAAAAAATATGTTTGGTAAATTACAGGCTAGGGTCATAATGGACCAACAACTTATAAAAATTATCAAGAAGTACTGAATCACAGTCAATCAATCAATAACTTTTAGCAGTTGCTAATAAATCCTTTAACACCCAAGCTAAACCTGCTACCACCATAGAATATGTAAACTACAAAGAAAATTGGAGAAAAAAAAAAAAAAAAAATATATATATATATATATATGTATATATATATATATTATATATATATGTTCAATCAACCAACCTCCAACACAAAACGGAAAGAGCAACGAAATCACCAAATTGTCGAGAAACACTGAATCACAGCCCATCAATCAACAACTTCAGTGTCTACGTTGAAAATCAATTTTTCGTAGTTCGGACGCTGACCAACTAACAGTATATAGAATGAACTGAACTAAAAAAACAAAAAAAAAATAACAAAAACCATAAAGGCAAAATTACAACAGATGATAATACCGCATTTTCATAACAGTTAAAAGAAAAGAGGCGTTAACTACTTATCATCTACAATTAAGGAGTGAAGCTCCCTGGATGCTTTATTAAAGCGACCGTTAGAAAAAAAAACGCAAGCTATTTACAAAAAATTTGAGTGATCTTCAGCAATCAATTCTTTTCTTGTTTTAATAACAAGTATACTAAACAAAAAAAAAAAAAAATTGACCTTCGGGTCCCTGTTTCGGCACCATTTTGTAACACTTCTTGCCGCTAATGTTGCACATGCTTGATTATATTTTTATCCGGAATACTCACGGCTACGGGGTGAGTTCAACAAAAAAAATAAATATATTTGTTTAGCGAGCAAAGCATCACAAAAAAAAAATTCATGTGCACAAAATAAAAATTACAGTACTTAGAAAATATCAACACCCTGTGTCACTGATATATCACTACCTGGCAAAAACTAATCTCGTCACTTCTCTCATAAAATCATTTGCTTAGCCGAACATTATAAGATCGGCATGTATTAAATCAACAATAAAATAAATGATTAACATTTCATAATTTTATTAATATAATTAAAGGAAAAACAAAAAAAATAATAATAATAATATTCACAAAGAAAAATCGTGTTTATACAATATATGTTTTCTTGTAAAATTTGATTTCCTTTTTTCTTTTCTTTTCTTATTTGTGGTAAAAAAAAAAAAAAAAAATATATATATATATAACGGTTAAATAAAGGTCAATTAAAAATGCAGTACTTACCAACAATCACCGGAGCGCTCTGGGTTGCTGACGTTTGGACTTATGTCCCTTCTTGATATATGTAAATTAGATCTTTTGGCACTTAAATGATTTCTGCCACGACCGCACTTAACTTAACCGTTCCTTATTTTTTTTCTTTTCTTTTTTCCACAATAAAAAAAATAAAAATAAACCAACTACAAGCTATGAACACGACAATAATAATCATAAACCAGTAAATATAAAAAAATACGACACAGTAACAATATATTATAAAAATAGGTGACTCAATATTTAATCGAGTACAACTTTCGGAGTCAATGTGTTTCCCATGTGTTTCCAAAGTAAACTTCACAGTTTGGAACTCACTCGCCGATTTGGTTTCGCATTCGCCAATAGATATAAAATTCATGGGCTATACAGTCCTGTTGTTAATTTATTTTACTTTTTATGTTTTTATTTAATTGATAGTAAATAAATTTCTTTAAAAACTATAGCCGAGTATGCCTGGCAGTAAATTTGTCAAATTATATTCCATCCGTTGAATTATATCATGTACAACTTTTTTTTATTTTTTTATTTGATGTTATCCAATTATTCGATAAAGATTGGTAATTATATCCGACTGGTGAAATAAGAATCATATACGGTGTATATAAATATATATCTTGCTTCAATTAATATATCTACCAATAATAATTACCTATAGTTTTGTTAGAGCAATGTGTATATGGTTATTCCACGAAACTTTGTCAATCAAATTTCACTAGGCGATTTCGCGTTGTTGTTAAGTCCACTGCCGGCACGAAAAGAATGAACGACTTTGACTTTTGTACCGCAATTGTTTTGCTGTTTTTTTTTTTTTTTTTTTTTTTTTTTTTTTTTTTTTTGATTTTTATGGTATTGGTTTGGTTTTTTTAAAAACCAAACTGGTAACGAGGATGAACGATTATAAAGCCGTACTATATTGAACCGGATGAACAATACAAAAACAACACCCAACCATTTGTTTTTCGTCACGATTCATTCATTTAATTCATTCTAAAATTTACCAGTATTAAATTGTAGATCATCCACATTCAGGGGCATTACACAGACTCACCTCAATCGTTACACCAGTTCAATCCAAATTTAGATAAGTTGAATGTCAATTGAGGCGAGCTGATAAAATTTAAATGAAATTAGAAAACGAATATCTTATAATATATATAAAGACAACGACTGCTAAAATAAATAACTACTAAATTTAAAATGATCATATGGCCATTTTAAGAAAGTAAATTTGAAGAAAATTGTCCTAAGGCTGCGTGCCATACTCAAGGTAAATGGCATTTTCGGTAATTTTTTTTAGTAAATCGAATTACTGTACTAAAAAGATGAGTAAATTGTACACGCTAAAAAAATGCGATTACTTTGCTCTCAAATTGCTAAGTAAAGTAAAAATTATTAAAACAACATAATTTTCTGTAAAATTAACTTATTCATGCAAAGTCATATTAGCATATGATTTGTCAATTGAACAAAATTGGAAAAGTAAAAAATTAAACTGGAAAAATTGTAAAGTTAGCATTGAGATATGATAGTATTGCATTTCAACAACTAGAATCTAGCTTTCATATTTTAAATTAACTAAGCAAATTGGTTATATATTTCTTGTGTTGTTTAGTAGTCTAGGATTTGTAAATTCAACGCAATGCTTCCTCAAGTTAACTAACTTATGTTAAGTTAAAATTGGAATACGCTTTGTTAATGTAACAAAACTAAAGAAGTACAATTACAATTTTTTTAAAATGTGCTTTTTTTTGGAAAATCAAATGGTATGTTGAAATAAGTTAGCAACTAATTTAAAATTTAAAACAAAGTTTAGCTCACATAATTACGTCAAATTTGCCGTTGAAAATTATTAAACTTCGTAAAATAGAGCATTTTTAATATTTTTAACTTAAGTGATTACGAAGAAATATGAGTTACTATAATTGCAGGTAGTACTAGTATATTGGTTGTAAACCTGTTTTCTGATAAAAATGTAGAAAGCCAGCCAAAAAAATTAACGAAATAATTAATTCATTTTTTTTATGGTTTACTGAACTGCAAAATCATTAAGTTAAAATTAAGAAGCAAATTGATTATTTGTAAATAATCATTGAAAATAAGATGATTCAATGGTTATTTAGAATGTTATCTGTAGACAGTAGACACTAAATAAGAAACTTAGAGATCCCTCGCATAACCACCTCTTTGAAAATATAATTCAATCTTTAGGTTACTTATTTGCACTTGAAATGTTTGTGATTGTAGACATTACACTGTTTGAAGTACACTAGTCAGGTTTTTCAACAGTACACATTTCCACATTAATTTCGGGGAACCATTGAAATCTTAAATCCAATTTTACATAGCTTTTCAAATTATATTTACACTTGTTCATGCAGTAAAATAATAAATTATTAAATTAACAAAACAACAAAGAAACGACAGAAAAACTTCTGTTTGTTAAATTAGCATAGCGCTATAGTTAAAATAACATATCTGAAAGTTATATTCACTTAACAATTCAGTTCAATTGTATTATTTTATGTTAAATTAACTTAGCAAATAATTAAAACTGACCAATAATTTTAGTAATACTATAGCTGTCATTATGGAAAATATTTGTTTTATTTTAGTCACTATATGTGGTTAATATAGTAATATAGTGACATTAAGATTTTCAAATTTAAACAGTTTTAAATTTAAATAATGGACTATTTAAAATTGTATTTTAATGTTTTTTTTTAAGTTTAGTTGTGATTTTAATAAAATGAAATGCTTAAACATTTCTTATTAAAGCTCCATCAGTAAGTATAAAGCTTTTAAATATGTTTGCATGTATTATTTTTAATATTATTCTTATACAGTAAACCAAATTTAATACCTCAACCATTATTAAAAGTGTTCATGTGTTTTATAAAAGATAATTTAACTGTGCTATTATGCCATTATGCTGGTTTGAAAGCGTTCAATTCAAAGCAGAATGTAATAGAAAAAGTCGAAGTATTCAAGACACATCAAAATGTATACCAAAAAGAAGTTAAATAATCAAGGACAAGTTGGATAAAATAATCTAGATAATTCGTTTTCTTTTTATACTTATGTTGGTGTGTTTAAATAGAGGCATACCAACTTCAACTTGAATCAGCCATTCTTCCGTAAACAAGTAAACAAGTAAGTATCAATATAATTTATACAAACCAAGTTCGGCCAATAACATATATTTTCTTTAATTTTAGTTAAAAGCAATTTTAGAGTAGCTTAAAATAATTTCACCGTCGATTTGTAACTGTTTACTAAACTGGC